>VXBZ01006878.1:413511-478190 GCA_013399135.1 Heliornis fulica | reverse complement strand
CTCCTTGAGAGAGTCCAGCGCAGGGCTACCAAGATGATGAAGGGAGTGGAACATCTTCCTTATGAGGACATGCTGAGTGAGCTGGGTCTCTTCAGCTTGGAGAAGAGGAGACTGAGGGGTGACCTCATTAACATTTATAAATATGTAAAGGATGAATGTCAGGAGGATGGATTCAGGCTCTTCTCAGTGATGTCCAGTGATAGGACAAGGGGAAATGGTTCCAAGCTGGAACATAGGAAGTTCCGTCTTAATATAAGGAGGAACTTTTTCACTGTGATGGTGACAGATCACTGGCACAGGCTGCCCAGAGAGGTTGTGGAGTCTCCTTCTTTGGAGACATTCAAGACCAATCTGGACACGTTCCTGTGTGTATTAATCTGCATCATCCTGCTCAGGCAGCAGGGGTTGGACTAAATGGTCTTATGAGGTATCTTCCAAGCTGAAAAGCTCACGACAGTGAAAACAAATGTGTGTGAAGTTAGAGCTATATAGTTGATGCTTTACCCAGATTTGTCACTTGGTCAGTCAAAATGTTGAGACCTGGGAAAGAGTTATTCACCAAGTGCTCATCCTCTAACCCTGGTTCCTTCTCAGGCTTATCCTGCACGCTCCCTATTTTTCCCTCACCTGTGATCATAGGCTGCCTCTTCCCGCCTTCTTCCCCTGCCTCGTTTCCCATGTGCACATATGTTCCCAAAAGCAGGGATGGTGCTTTTATACAGCCTGCTTAGTACATGGTGTTATCTGTTACTCCAAACAGATAACTGATTTAAGTGGATACTTCCAGACATAAAGACAAAACAATTAACTCAAGTAGCACATTCTGTGAAATCAAAGGGCAGTTTGAAATGCTCATACAGGACAAAGGGAGAATCTTAACTTCATATTCCCTGTGTTTCTTCAGGATTGCTCCCCCCATGCTGGAACTCAGTTTCCTGGAGGAACTGAAGAGTGTGAACATGCTGATCCCCTATGTGCTGGCCTCCTTGCCAGTCCAGGTAATAGTAGGTAAGACTATTTCTGTGCATGTCCTAACACAGCTGTCCCTGTATGGTGGCAGCATGGTTGTGGATCATGGCCTGTTACCCTTCTTTAAAAGCAGTGAGCCTCATGCACACAGTCTTGCCAAAAGATGTTCTCACCTGGACAAATGGCAGCTAGTAAGAGTAAATACTGACCAAACCGACAGTGATGCCTATGCTTTTTTTTTTGAGCAGAAAAACTATTCCTACAGGGAATAGCTATGTCATTATGCCTCTTTGTCCTATAAGATAGACCACATTTATTTAGTGGGAAGATGATACTGGGTTATCCAGAACTTGTGACTGATTAGTCAGGAAGCAAGAGCAAAGATGCCTTTCAGCACAAACCAAAGTTCGTTTCTGTTTATCTGGAGGTGTCTGTCCAGCCCAGAGCTCATGTCAATTAACTGCTGGAGAAGCATTGCTTGTGACACTGTGCGAGCCTGTGTTGCATGTGACAGTTTGACTGCCTGGTAGAGACGACCTAAAAATGCACAAATGTATGGTGTCAGGAGTAGGCTTTAGGGCCTGAGATGTCTTTTTCCTTTCAGTTTCAATTATTTCCTTCTCATTTGTCCTTCCTCTCTGGTGCAGTTGTTCTCAACACAGCAGCAGGACCTGGAGGGCTGGTGATGCTGCATGAAATGAATCCTTGAGTTGCTATCATGGTGAAGTACTTCTCCTCCAGAGCAAATTAACAAAGCTGGTGCTTAAGTGGGTGTAGTGGTTTAGCCACAGCCAACAAATAAGCACCACCCAGCTGCTCATTTTCTCCCCACCAGGAAGAATGAGAGAATTTGTGGATTGAGATAAAAACAGTTCAGTAGGACACACAGAAAAAGGGAAAATAACAATAGTAAAAATTAATAATGTATACATAATACAAGCGTTGAACAGCACAATTCTCCCAAAGTCAATGCTACTTCTTGGGTGACTCCTGCCTTCTTGTTAGCAGGGCAGAAGGAGAAACTGAAAAGTTTTTGGCTGCTTGGCAACAACTGAAAACATCAGTGTGTTATCAACATGATTCTCACCCTAAAACTAAACCACAGCACTACGCCAGCTACCAGAAAGAACATTAACTCTGACCCTGCTGAAACCAGGACAGTGGGCACCTCTGCACAACGGTTTTCAGGCGTACCAGGCAAAATCCTGTGCAGTCTGAATACAAGTGAGACACCCTTGATTTTATAAGGTAAGAACAGGACTTGGGGGAACAGTTTTCCACATGGGGTGAGTCTGGGAAACTAGACTGGCTAGTCACTGGGGTTGTGGTTGAGTTGGCTCCTACTGAAGACTCCTCGGTTGTTGCCAGACGTGAAAGACCAGAGCTGTGAATAGCGCGAGCCTCGGTGATGCTGACAGATTGGCCCGACAGTGACTGGTGGCAGGATTTGTGTCTGCTGAGGGCTGGAATTCATGTGTGTGCTGTCTGGGGCAGCGTTTCTGTTTGGGTTAGAATGAGTGTGTGGAAAGCGCTTTGTACTCGCAGCCTGCTGCGTTATTAAGGTACGATGATTTGTAATGATAGATATGGGGATCATCTGAACTGTAAAGGTTTTCTCTGGGGAAATCTGAGATAGCAAGGTAAATTAATGCTTTCTGTGCAGATTAATTATACAAAATGATGCTTAATTAAGTGGAATATTTTACTGTAGCTTAATCCAAAAGATCCACAGTCTTTAGGTTCCCTGTGGGCCTCTTGAGATATCAGTAGGGCTGGAGAATATTGGCAGCACAGGTGGGAGTTAGTCGGGTGTTACTGGAAGAGTTTGAACTTCAGAGCCATTCAGAGGTGAAAGAAGGGCTACGGGAAACCTGGGACACCTGCAAAGTCAAATAAAATATTTCTGTAGGCACTGGGAATGTACTATCAGCGCGGGAGGGTCTTTTACCTTTAAAAACCAGTAGAAATTGTGCTCTTTTGTCAGCATTCAGTGTACTTGCAGGTAACAGACAGGTCCCCATGGTCTACTCGGTCACTACAGAAGGCATTTGGGAGCAACTTAATAAGTACAGAGAACAAAGGGATTAATGTCAAGTGTTGCTGAACAAATTTGTTACCCAGAACTCTCCTGTGAGTGCGAGTCTGGAATGCATCCGTTCTCCCAGTGCCCTGCTAGTGTAATTATTTGTTTAAGAGGCATTCGCGTGTTTGCTGCCGTTGCTGAAGCCGGTGTTTGCTTTGCAGAGACACACAGGTAGGTCTGGCCCCTTTGTGAAATGTCAGGTGCAGCCATGCGTGAACGAGGTGCGCTTCTCATTCAGCAGCTCAGATCCTTGGAAGACTTTCAAAGAAATACGTGCAAAAAACTTCGTGCACGAGATTATCAGATAGACGCTGGCATCTTCTGGAGAGTGATTTAACTGGACAAGTGTACCATAGCACACTCATGACACGTGCAAGTCCTTAGAAATAAGCAATGGATTTGATACAATACAGCAGATTATATCTCCCAATTTCTTTGGCCCCCTTTTTGCCACCATCAGCTATTTTGATTACTGTTTACCAGATGTACCACCGATGGCAGCGTTGGGTTGGTTTTTGCACCTAAGATATTTGGTTTTAGCCAGCTTTCATATCTTGCTGTTTCCCTTAGTGTCTTTGGAATTCAGATATACAGCTACTGAGCAAGAACTCAGGATCCTCTGGTGGCATTGCACCCAGCTTGGAGCTGAAAGGCTGGATGCTAACTAGAAATCTGGGGGACACAGATCTCCAGATTTTCTCTGCACCACAGAATCTGTTTCATGCCAGTTTATTGTCTTCCCTTTACCACCTCTGAGGATATACATGTTATTCTCACTCAGCCTGTGGTCAGGTCTGGTGATTTCTCTACAGTTAAAATGGAGCACAGGAAATTTTCTTACATTAATTCAGCAAGTCCAATAGTGAATAGCTGCAAAAACCAAATCTGATGGTCCCATTCAGCAAACATTATTACACATTTTTAGCTGAGAACCAAGCTGGTCACTCTCTCCTGTTGGTAAATGCATCTGCCAAAACCAGCAATATATATCTTGAACCAAAAGGAGAAAAGTAAAAGGAAGCAAATCTGACTGGTTTGTTTGGTTTCTTTTTTTTCTGTGTCTCTTACTAGGAGTCACGGTGAGGACAAAATTGTCAGCTAGCAAGAAAATCGTTTGAAACTAACCTGTCCCTGAACAAACGCTGAGGTAAGATACCGGGTGGTGAATAACACTGTTCTGGCCAGAAACTTCCACACGGAACTGCAGGGGAAAGCTTGACTGTGTTTGATTTGTCTGTCTTTCCTGCTCTTTGATACAGTGACAGCAGTCATGTTTGTTCTGTGTGACTTCTGTATGCTGTTAGGACTTGATCTTCTGTCACTGTTCCGATAGGCTGCTGCTCCCGCGATGATTTCTGCTATTGTTCCATCTTTTTTGTGTTTCCCGGGCTTGTTATTTTTGCAAGGTTTGGGTGCATTTCAGGGCGTGAATTCCTGTGCAAATCAGTGGGATGATACGATAATTTGTCATCTGACACCACGATTTTGGCAGAGCTATCCGAGCATGAAACTAACGCACTGGGCATTGAAGAGCAGTGTTGAAGTTTCCTCTTGTGCTGTGAACTGATGTTTGTGTGAGCTGTGAGGATCGGATTTCTCAGGCTGTGCTGAGCTGGGGACAGTATGCTTCCACCACTGTTTTATTTAACCACCAGTGAGAAAACATGAGCACATGGATACAAAACCGGTTTGGGAAGACTGACAGTTTATTTCTGCCTCTGCCACCGAGTCGATGCTGCTCGTTTAACTTCATTAGAACTTTGTTTCGTTTCTTTTTCCAGTGTGTGCCTGATTTGACTGACTCTCTAGAGCATATGCCATTTTTAGAAATGGATGTGTTTTCCTATATGCTTACATGAGGTCCATCTGCAGTTGGATGTTCTGAATGCTCTTGTAGTTCAACTGATGAATATATTACATTTTCAAGGACTTTAAAACCAGTATTTGAAAAGCCTTCATTTAATTATTTTTTCTGGGGTAAACCTTTACCTATCTCCAACAAATGGAGACTGTGAGGACTGTCTACCTTAGTACTGTGTCAGTATCGTGATTTGTATGCAGAGAAACAGAATGTTGCTAATTAAATCATGGTGTGGTTTGTATGAGAAACCAGAACCAAACATTTACCTGTTTGTTACAATACTTAAAAACAGCTGTTGTCATGATGGTCACAGCATTAGATCCTCTGCGTGTATCACAGTTGTTTAACCCTGTTGGCACTCTGCAAGCTAAAGCACTCATATACAGTAGCCTGGAGGTCTGTTTTTAAAAGAACCGTGTCTGCAGACTGTTGGCTAGTTTTTTGGTAGTCTGAGAACCTTATGAGATACTCCCAAAGAACAACCACCTTTTTAAACTAGTTTGAGCATGAGAAGGTGCTGCCACTGAGCTGAGCAGATGTGTGGAGAGGTTGTTTGTTGTGTGCTACAATGCAGGTATTGTACAGTCGAGAGGGCTGACAACCTTCATGTTATATCAGTGGCAGGTCTGTGATGAACGAGCTCATATATTCAAAGAACAGAAGCTGGGAAGCTGTGCACAAAGTCTTTGACAGGCTTTTTAGTTACTTTTTGCCTGTTTTTAAATAGTCTTAATTAAATAAACATCTCCTGAATGCGAGACTGCGGTGCTGGGCTGACAGAGCAGCATTCAGCGAGCAGCCATGCTCCCCATTGGCAAGCGGTAGCAGTGTCAAATGATGTTCAGATGGGAGAGCTGGTGCTGACCACCTGATTTCCCAGTCATGAGAACAACTCATTTATTCAGCTTTTGCTTTAATTGAGCATTAGGGTGGAAGTGTGGCGGTAAGTACGTTTCCTTTGCAGTTGTGCCAGTACTTTTTTCTTGGAAAAATACACCCTGCTCTGTTTGTAAGAAGGGGGGCATCCTAGAGCAGAATTACAGTTAAAGCAAATCTGAGTTTAATTTGGCTGGGAGACAGAATGTGGTGGTTTTAATCAAATGGAGATTTGATTTACTACTCTTTCCTGTGAGACATTGAGTTTCTCCCATGTTTTTTTCTTTTTTTTCCATTTTTGACATGGATGGTCAAGAAGTGGAGCTCAATCCACCTGTGCCACTGCTGTGTCAGATCTGTGGATTTAATATCCTCTCAAGACTCATCTCTTGCTCCTTTGAAACATGCTTGTTTTCTGTTTTGTTGTTTTCTCTTGAAAAGGGAATTATCGAAGGTGACAGCTTCTCATCATTTATGAAATGTTTCTATGAAGGGTTTAACTTCCCTGTGAAATGTTTTTCCTATGAAAGCCTTCATCAGATACAGCAGCACAAGAAAAAACACATCTCTTTAAATTGGAAGAGGTGAAGTGGACATCCAAGTCCATCAACTCAGAGAAGGTGTCTCTCAGAACGTAAAAGATGTACCTGGTTATTTTGTCAGAAACCTCCAGTCAGAAGACTGTCAAGTGGGCACACTGTGGAGGGGGGAAACGCTGTAACCTCCCCTGTGATGTTCAATTAGCAATGCCCTGCATTCCATTGCCCTTGTCTGCTTGAGGTGTGGAATAACTGTCTGAGTAGAGGAATGGAAATTAATAGGTGATAAATTTATTTTGACATGGATGAGCTGTGTAATTCAGAGGGGGAAAACTGCAGGCATAATGCATTCAGGAAATACAGTCAAGAAGTCAAAACTCAGAAGTTCATGAAGACTATTTAGATATCAGCATCCTTGACAAGTCTCAATAGCACAGATTGATGTTGAAAATGAAAATGTGAAGGTTTTTCTTTAACTGTCTGGAAGTTTGTTGGACACATTGGGTGCAGGATTCAGAGCTAAGTAGACTTAATTAGTATGTTCTAGGCTGGTAGTAAAGACGTCAGTGAGACTTTGTGACACAAACTCTACAGATAGAGTCCAACCAATATGAACTCACGTCATCTTTTCATACATGTGTTGGTGTGTGTCCTCAGGTATGAATTTCCTGCTCTGGGATTAGCAGTTTATTTCTGTGAATGGCTTCTCTGTCATTATGAACTTAATTAAGTAATCAAGACATTTTAAGGAGTATGTAGATTTCTGAATTACAAATTCCAGAAGGTTTTCTCCTTCTGGAAATTTTATTTGCTACCTTTTATTTAGTACATTTTATTTACTGTACAAATAAAATGTCCAGTAGTTACTTTACAAAGTTACTTACATTACTTTATTGGGGCACATGTTCATGTCAGGCTAACCTCTCTGAAAACTATGCAAACTTGTGGGTTTGATTGAAGAACAGGGCAACTATCCAAAGTGGCCCAGAGTTTCACATCATANTTCCCCAGTTCCTGGCACTTAACTTTTCGCAGAGGAAGTTGGTGTGATGGCTGTTGTTTAGCTCACAGCAAACCCTGATATAATGTGATGAAATACTGATTTCTTTCTTTCTTTCTTTCTTTCTTTCTTTCTTTCTTTCTTTCTTTCTTTCTTTCTTTCTTTCTTTCTTTCTTTCTTTCTTTCTTTCTTTCTTTCTTTCTTTCTTTCTTTCTTTCTTTCTTGTGTTGTGAGTCAGGGTATCTCATTTTTACAGAGGATCAATTCTTTTCAGTATCGGAGGAGGGTGAGAGAAGCTGAAGTAAAATCCTGCTTGCGTTCTGGAGCTCAGCTTCATTTAGTGTATGAGATGTTGATCATCATGTTTCCATAGGTATTACATAGCAAACTTGAGGTGCTTAAGAAAGCTTCCACAAGGCCATGAGTGAGGAGAGTATTTATCCTGCATATTAACCTTGGCAGGGCCTGAAATGAAACACTCAGGAGACAAACGATTTTGTAATGCCTAATAAGGAGGGTAGTGCCTTAAGTGCTGTCGGCAGCTATGCTGAATTCATCTGGGAAGCAGGTTTCTTTGGGATGATCGCACTGTACCACTGTCAGGAGGTTACTGCAAGGGTTATGTCATTTCTTTTACAGAACACTTTGTCTGAAAGGAATCTGAATCAAAAATATCCTAGAGAGATGAAAGCACCATTTGGGGGGCTTTTGTCTATTTAAGCAAATGACACAGTAAGTGGGATTCTTGTGAATAGAAATCTCCTTCTTTGTACAGCATCTAGTGTAAGATCTCTCATGGATCGCTACAGCACAGGACAAACGTTTATTAACATTATAGCATCACCTGTCTGGGCACTGCTGACTTTCCAAAGGCAATCTTTTATTATTATTACATCTCAGATGTTTTCTCCTCTGAGAGCCCGATGCCTTCTCTCCCTCCGCTTTGAGGCATCACTTTTGCATCAGCACAAAGGAAGTGTGAAACACACCCTGACCCAGAACTTGGCGTTTGGCATTCAGAGCCGGCGTGCTAATGGGAACAGTAGGACAACAGCCTGGAGGCATCGCTAAGCGGCAGTAAGTAATCCAGGGCTGCTGTCAGGCTTTGGCACAGCCTCGGATATCGCAGATCTGTCATGCAGGAAGCCTCATCGCCTGGCTACTCACTGCACCGTCTGTAACCTTCTGTTATTTTACACAGTAGGATTGCTGATATAGTTTATTTTTCTAATACAAAATGCCACTCTGTAACTATTCAGTGTTAGGGGAAATTTGGGACCTGTGGAATTTGCCCAGCAAAGAGCCAGAATACTGGTGGTGGTGGTGGTTCACCTGCATTACCTGGTGGTTGTTACTTGTCCTTTGTTTAGTAATTATTTTTTAGTTCCCTCTGTAGCAGTCCCTGCCTCAGACTCCCCCAAGCTGGAGGAAATAGCTTGATCATGGGCTGAAAGAGGAGCAAGGGCTGTGACTGCATGGCTGGCAGTGGGCTTTGCGTGTGCTTAAGCCCTCTGTCATTTAAAGTTCCCATAGAAGCAGTGGCAGGGAGATGCCTGTGCCATGAACAAAGCAGGCAGATGACTGAGCTGGTGTTTGGGAATGGATTTGACACTAAACCATCAATGGTGCAACACTGCCAAACCTTATCTTGCTCCACTTTCAAAAGCAGCAGCTGAGGCAGGGAACTTGGCACCGGTTCCTGTGCTGTGCTGGTGAGCCCTGTCTGAGCCTTGCGTGGGTCTTCTGGGTGCCAGCTGTGGGAACACACTATGGTGGGCAGCAGCCATCTGCCTGGCACTCTGCAGCTGTCTCGAGTCAGAGATCACCAAATGTGAGAGGAGTCCCAAGGGCAGCATCAAAAAAGACTTTGATTAACAGGAGAGATCAGAAGAGCCGTGGGGCTTAAGTTTGGCCAGATGATTAGATGATTAGAATGTGACCTGAACACAGCCATTTTGGGTAGCCTCCCAAGAGAAGGAGTTTCACATTAGCGAAGCAAAAATTCTGGCTGAAGGCCAGGCCAAGAAAGTTCTGCAGCGTGAGCTCTGGAGCAGCTGTTTACATCAGGTACCACCTGGAGGTGCCCAGCTCGTCTCTGAGCTCTTTGTGCCAGGCGCAGTACGGGCATACTCAGGGGTACAGCCCTGCCAGGCGGTGGGGGTCACCTGCTGCTTTCCATGCGTGCCAAGCAAGGCAGCACAGCAGGCAGTGCTTCAGAGGAGCCCTGCAGGAGCGGGCAGGGCAGGATGAGCTGTTGGGCTGGATTTTCTGCCTGGGGCTTTGGCTGAGAGCGGGGCGGGTGCATATATTCACTCCACATGGTATTTTTAACTAGCTCGTATTGTTTCTTTGGATGTTTTTGAAATGGCAGGAGACTCAAGGCGTTTGTTACATCAAGCAGAGCCTGGCAAACAGATGAAGATTTGCACCTGTGAAATGGGGAAAAGCAGCAAGTAGGGGAGGTTGGTCCCTGTCAGGTAGCACCCGCTCCCCAGCAATCCCCAGGAAGGGGTTCGGGAGGTCCTGCCTTCCCACCGCTGACCACCAGTGGCAGCATTTCTTAGCAGCCCTAGTTAGGTGTTTTACTTGAGCTCATAAATAAGCCTATGTTTTTAATATAGATATATACACTTATATATGTATGTATTATAAATATATCCATAGGCACGTTGTTCCTCCTGTGTAAATAAAGGTGCAGTATTGCAATTGGCCACCTGCTTGAGGCACGTTCATCTCTTAACACTTCACTGTAGCTTGTTCAGAGCAGGGCAAAAGTTGATTTTTATCTTTTGTTTCTTGTGTCTGGGATGACAAATGAAGAGTCTAGAAATGTAGATAAACCCCTGGAATTACTGTAGGCAATACTGACTGACAGAACACTGCTGCTCCTTTGGATTTAGCTCTTCTTTTGTTAAGTCCTTTCCTTTTGCCTTCTGAAATTAGCCAGAAGCTGTTGATAACTATTTGTTGTTTTTTCATCCAGCAATTAATGTGTTAAGCTTTAGACAGCTCTTCAGCCCATCACCTTTTTTTTCCTTAGGTTTGATGTGGAAGAAGCATAGTAAACTTTGTAATTGTGACATACTTGAGTATTAAATTATTTCAGGGTAAATAGATGATGCTGGAATTCATGGACCGGAAAATCCGGTGATGAAAAAACAGCACAGCACCGTTTGAACGGAACCCTTGAGTATGCCTTTACTATCAGCATAATTTACTTTCCTAGCAGGGTGGTAACATAGGTCCAACCATCTCTGAAGTCAGGAGGATGGATGGGCTGTGCCAATGTGCTCCAAACTGCATGTATCTCACCAGATCTTGCTTTTGGCACCTTTCTAGGTCAGAGTTTGAAGATGGATTCATCTGGAAGAAAGACAAGAATGAGAAATTCATGGGAATCCATGGAAAGAAACTGATGGACAAGAACTTCACCAATTCCAGTTGCTGCACTAGTTGTTTGCCAGTAAGTTAGATTTTGACTTGAAAGAGGCTTTTGGCTCAGGCTGCATCTGCAGTAGTGGGGTGAGGGTGGTTGATGTGACAAGACAGAAAGCAGAGCCACGAGAGGTGGCTCCAGACCTCACCATGTCTTGTGACCCTTGTGCGTTGCTGAGGGCAGCGGCAACAGAGCGGGTTAGGGCAGATGGCTGCAGACCTGCTCTGGCAAGTAGAAAACATGGCAAGAGGCAATCTCTTCTTCATAAGAGGGTGTTGCCACTGCCTCTTCTCTTCGCTCAGGCAGTGAAAAGCTGATTTTGCCCTTAGGAGCTGGACAGAAGGCTGGAAAATGTAAGAGGAAGGTAGAAAAGGAATGGGATCAAGAGTTGGGAGTGAAAGGTTGATTGTTTGGGATTGCCCTCCCCAGGCACAAACTGTGGGCAAGCAGAAATAAATTATGTGTATGAAGAGAAAATCAGTGGGGTCTGACTTTGCTTACTGAGGAGTTTAATGAGGGTTCAAGCAACCAAATCAAGGGAAGGAGATATTTGCCCTAATTTTAATCTATGTTCATCTTAACATAGTCTTATAAAATTTTTTTTTTTTTTTTGTTCTCTATTTTAAACCAGGGAGCATGTGCAAAGAAGAGAGAACAGCTAACTGCTCTGTGTCTCTGGATGCTATTTTAACAGGAGGTCCCCAAGCTGATCCAGGTCTGTATCATAATCTGCTGTGGACTTTGTGCTTGTATTAGAATTACTAGCAAAGTCACAAACTCAATTTGCCTGTCATCTGAGTTGAAGGGAACAGTATGATTGTTGGTGGTGCCCCTTGGTTGTTTTAATTCACTAACATAATTTTTCATGTCAAGAGAGTGACATTATTACATGGATAGGCAACAATACCTCACTTGGGGTTTGGTTCGTTGCTTCTGCTTGTTGAAACAAGCAAAGTTTTTCCTTTCATCTTTTTTTAGCATGCACAAGGCCCAAGTTGGAACACTCACGACTCGGACATTTCCAAGATGTGATGGAGTCTTAGGGCAGGAACCCAAAGGTGGTTCCCTGCCAGGTCTGAGATGCTGCTCAGAGAAAATGAGTACTAGAAGAGATGCTATAAAGAGAATTGTTTTGGTTGGGTTGGGGTTTTTTGACAGCTGGCTAATCTTTCTGACTTTGGAAGGTCACAGTCATGAGGCATAGGCAGAGTAATAAAAGCAGCGCGTGTCTGACAGAATGCCCTGCTGCTTTGTGGCTATTAGGAAAATACCACAGGAATTAATTTTTTTAAAAATAGCGCAGTGTTTCAGGCACAAGGGGTGTGGCTGTGGCTGCAGGAAAAATTTCTGGTTCCTAAAGTAAAAAAAAATCCTCTTTGTTTTCTCTGGCACAAGAGGCCAACCTACTCCTCAAGTTAAATATTAAGCAGTCTTTGGGTTCAGCAGGTCTGTCCTGAGGCAAAGAAACATTATTATTGCGGGTGCAGGATCTGGAAAACACTGCCAGGTGCAGCACTTTGTACCTAGCGTGAATCTTCCTGGTAGATGGGGGTTCCCCGGCATAACAGTCTGCAGCTGAGGATAAAAGGCTTTGGTAGCCTGTTTTTCATCAAAAGCACAAGACCACGGCAGCCAGACGGAGCCGGGAGATGGAGAGGGAAAAAGCTGGGCTCCTAGAAAAGAGAAAGTGTAGTTGGGAAACGTTGAGAGATGTGTGAGGAGAAGGAGGAGGAAAAGGCGGAGGGGGAGAGAAGCAACCTGTGAGTGGATGGAGAGCTGTACCCCCCCATGGTGTGCTGCGGTGAGCACATGTGTTGTGGTTTAGCCCCAGCCGGCAGCTGAGCACCATGCAGCCACCCGCTCACATGCAGCTTTGTATGGTATTAATGAAGGACCTGATCTCGTGGCACAGAAGCCGGTGGCAGCTGGGTCCAAAGTGTCTTCAGTGTGCCTTGCCTGAGCATGGTGGCGGCCAAAGGGCTGAGTTGGAGGTCCAGGTTTCTGGAAGTTGTTCTACAGTCGCACACGGTGAGTGCGGTTGCAGGATTGCTGGTGTTCCCCGTTTGGGCCTCCTGTGGTTTCACCCGTACTTGCCTTTAGCTCTGTAACTGCTGTGAGCTGATGGAAGCCCACGTGGGGATGAAGGCATCCCTTGGCACACCGTGTACTTTCTCTGCCTATTTTTCATTTTAATGAAGTTTGGGTTTGGGGTGGTTTTTTGGTTTGTTTTTAAGCCCCAGTCACATACCTTTATTTGGCAAACAAGTCACTCCAGTCTAAGCTGGCAGAGTAGCTAACAGTGAGTTTCCCAGCGAGCGTGTGAGTGTGCCAGGGCTGCTTGCTAATACACAGCTGAGCTGCCAGAATGCTGAGGTCTCCTAAAACCCCACAAAACTACACAATGTACCTTGTGGGCAATTAAACATCACTTGGTTTTAGCAATCAGCCTTCGGTAATGGAGTTCAGCCAATTAAAATATCATTTTATAAGCAGGATAGAATCAGTGGCATATGACAGGAGGGTGACTGAACTGCTCAATGTTTAGTTTCTAATTACACAATGAAGGTGCCTGGTTTCCATGTAAATTGATGTGCACTGTACACTTGTGGGTTTTAATGGTAGTGAGTGGTTTCAGTGGCTTTGAGTCCTGTTGATACACCCCAAGGCACAATTACTAAAGGTATCTCCACAACTTCTACCAAGAATCCTGTGTATTATTTGATACATAAGAGAGAACACTAAATGACCTGTCTGGGCATGGAAACTTTGAAGACCCCCTATGGGGTCACAACTTCTTTATGTGCAAAAGAACTTCTTCATGGTGAGGGTGATGGAGAGCTGGAACAGGCTGCCCAGGGGGGTGATGGAGTCTCCTTCTCTGCAGATAGGCATCCAGACAGGTCTTGACTACCCGAGTGACCTGCTCTAGGGAACCTGCTTTGGCAGGGGGTTGGACTCCGTGATCTCTCAAGGTCCCTTACAACTCCTACGATTCTGTGAATCTGTGATTCTCCTGTCCTCCAGCTGGTTCAAGAAAAGGAGGTAAAATGACATTTCCTGTGCTAACTCAGAGGTTTAGAAGGATGAAAGTCAAAGTGTCTTTTCTGGATGCCTCTGAATCCTGGTAATCAATTTTCTTGCCTTAGTCTTCCAGGTATTTTCCTCATTTAAAAGCACAAATGGCACTGCTCCATGCTTACCTAGATGTAGTTCTCTGCGCACATTGGGCTGGACATGACGATGGTCTTTGCTGAGAACTCTGGTGTTGTTGTCACCAATGAGGTGGCACACATCACAAGAGCTCCTAGATGAGGAGCTCTTGTGTTAGACCTGAACACAGGCGTGTGAGAGTGTGCTCCGCTGCACCACTCTCAGTATTTGTATCTAGATGGAAAGGTCTGGAAAAGCGGAGTGTACTTCTACTTGATATCCCAAAATACTGGTAACATATGTTGGAACATCCAGTNAGGCTATTTTTTTCTTACTTTAAAACTTGGATGTTGCCTCCAGTCTGTTACCAGTCACCTATCAGAGTGCACTTACCTTTCTCTGAGAGCTTGCTCTGCACGTTATTGTGCTCATCTGGGGAATAAAATCATGTAAAAATGTACTTTAAATTCACAGGAGTTCTCCTTCTTCTTCTGTGCCTGACTGCTGTGTGGGCCAAGAGCACCTCAGAGGTACAGCCAAAACCACAGCTGTCTGTCCCCATTGATTTTGCTGGCTCACAGGACCTGAGCGTTGTAGCCATGGACAGTGGTTTTTTTTTCCCAAGTGTACAAGAAAGTGAGATCATGTCTGAGGACACCAGTCACAACCCTTGCTAGGGACCAGACCCTCCTGGTGTGAGGGTGATGGATCCAGCACCCAGGGGACTTTATTCGGAGGGATTTTTGTGAGATGCTCCCACAGCTGTATTTCTGCACCGGTGGGTAGGTAGTGTTGAAAGAAGTAGTGCATGGGGCAGCAACCTCTCACCCTGCCCTGAGCCCTCGATGCCACCTGCCCGAGCGCTGGCCTGTTATGACAGGCTTCTTCTTTGGTGGCTCTTTGTGTATGTAGGTTTGCAAAGTACTTTTGGCACACTAAGGGCAGGCCGGTTGTGCGAACAGGCTGTTGGCAGAGCCGTTCTTGCAGGGCAGGACGTGTTTCACTGGTCACGTCACTGCTGCGTCCTTGGAGAGCACCCTCTTCCCCACCCCCAGTGTGCAGAGCACACCTCCGTGCTGAAGCTGGGACTTGTGACAAGGGGCTGTGCCTGGGTGGGTTCAGGCTGTTTCTGTGGGTGCCATCCTGGGGAGTCAGGACCTGGAGCCACACTGAGCCCCACAGCTCCAGCTCTCCCAGCAAAGGCTGCCACCGTGTCAGCTCTGCTCCAGTCTCCCGGTACGGCTGGCGGCCGGCTCACCCTGGCCCAGCTGCCCAGAGAGAGCGTGCACAGCAACACCCCCCTGGGGAGTTAACCCCATGGCTGCATGGGCTGAAGAGTATGGGGGTACAGCTACTATTACATGGGTGCTGTGTAACCGATAGAGCGGTGGCCTCTGTGGCAGTCAAGACGACTTATTTCTGCTGGGTTGGCACCCTTACAGGCTGAGCCCCTCTGTAAGAGGACTTGGTGTTGAACCAAGTGGAATATGCGGCGAGTGCCACCAGACCCAGCAGGCTGTGCACTGCCTGTGGAGGTGTAACACTGCCAGCCTCCTGCAGAGGAGAGAGAGGGGCGCTTGCTAAGACGCCAGCCAGCCCTTTGTTTGCTTCAAAGCCAGTTTCCTTTGAAAGGCTTTTGTCTGCTGTTTGGAGGAGGAAGCCACAGGTACAGAGCCAGAGCATGTGCGTGCTGCAGCAATCCTGCTTCCCACACAGGACAGTTCAGTCTTGGACCAACATGATGGGGAGCACTCTGGTGAGTCCAGTTCTTTGAGATGTTAACCTAAAGAGGGGGAAGAGGCAAGGGCAAAGATGACATGGTATGTCCCCCTTCTGCAGGGGCCCAGCGATATCAGAACAATGATGGTGTCTCCCTGAGTACAGTCCCAAAGTTTAGTGCTTGTGGTGTGGCATCAGCTGCAGTAATATCATTCTCTGCATGCACATTGTTCCTTGTCCTTCACCGACCCAACTCAGAATGAGTATCAGAAGGATTCCAGATAAGAGTCTGAAATGAGAGCATGTCGCTGTTGAAACGCACAATGAAGAAAAACCTCTGGAAGAAGTGTGTGGAGGAGGGGCAGTTCCGGGCCTGAACAGAAGGGAAAAGCCAAAGGTTAGCAAACATCACTGGCAAAGTGCTGCAGTACCTTGTGGTGAGAGAAAAGCAGGATTTGGCTGCAGCACAGACAGAGGAGCGTCCTTACTCTGTGTGCTGGATAAATACTTGCCTTCCTTGCTCAAACACTTCGTACTGGCCTCGGCCTATCGGGTACAGTACACGAGCATGTGCACAGACACGCACACAGTGTTTGCACTAATGATCCCCGGCCACAGAGCTGCTGCAGGGCAGTGCCCCCTCTGCTCTGGGCCTGTGTCGTCTGCGATACCTGTGTGATGCGGTGTGATGGGAACGGAGCTTTGTTCCTGGGTCTTGGGGAGTCCTTTAATAGCTGGATTACAGTATATAATATATACTGTATATTTTCCTGTATTCAGATATACAGGAAAACAGTAGAGTGGCAAAAATCTGCCCCTGTGCTACAGAATGGGCTTAAACGTTACTATGAGTAGAGCAAGAATTGGTTGATTCTCACAGCCAGTGGGAAGCAACATGAACAGAAACAATGACAGGGTGCCCGATCTGTGGAGTGGGGAATTATTTCTGTCTCTCCAGGACCACTCTGCTTCATGGTTGGACATGTTGTTAAGAAAATGAGGGGATAGAGCTATACTTCTGAAACGTATCAAGCATGTGTAAGCATGATATCCCATCTGGCGCTCTGGAGTTTAATTAGAGGTTTCACAGGGGAAAAAAGGGCAATGTGACATCCAGTGATCACTCAGATCTGCTAATTGGCTTATTTATTTGCCGTGAGAAGAAATTACTATCCCTCTCAGCAGCGTTACCCAGGCTGTCTGTCAGGTGTAGGAAGGGAGATAACAAAATAAGCCTGATTTTTTTTGAGTAACAACTGGTTATCTCAGCCCAAAGCAACCAGCACAGAGCACTGTCCAGAGGAGTTTGTTTCAAAGCAGGGTTCAGGCTTGGAAGAGGCCATAAAGTGCACTAGAAGTGGCAAACACAGAGAAGCTAAAATGAGATTGGATCCATTTTGGATGTAGAATCCTGAAACCTTCCACGGAGCTGGATTCTGAATAGGTGCTTCAGTCTGTTCTGTTACAGTTGACTTTGTGGTCCCTGAAGGTCTCTGGTCTGTCAGCATCTTCCTCTCAACCAAAGAATGCGTTAGGGACCTTCCACCTGCATTTCCTCACTTCTCAGCAGGTCACTTTGATGCAGCAGGCTGCTCTAAGACTGCATTTGCTTTCCAAGCTTGAGGAGGTTTCTGTGTTATTTCAGACCTTTCTTGTTAAAGTTGCAGGTTTTCACACCAATGGATCACTTCAGGCAGGAGCTACTGTGGTGTCTTTTTTCCATGAGGATGGACTGGATGATGGAGTCTGTTCTGCCTCTCAGGTTTGTCTTCTCATGACTAATCTGATGTCATAGGGAGGTTGGTGTAATCTCCAACTCCATTAAATCCACTGTTTTGACCTCGGAGTCTTGGCAATTTATTAAAGGAAACCTGGGGGGGGCTTTTCTCCAGTGACCGGGGTTCCTTGCCAATGCTCACAAGGCACTTAATGACGGGGCTCCCATGAAGGGCAGGATGGCTGCGCAAAGGGAACCTGGCAACCAGATCGTGTACCACCATCCCCTGTTGTACTTGCTTTGATGGCAGCAGAAGGCATAATCGCACGCTGCCACGTGTACCTGTAATTTGTGAAGAATCCAGATTTTACCTTTTTGAGGGGAGCAGCTGAATGTGCCTTTTAACTTATAAGCTGGCAAGAGTTGTACAGGACATTTGATAAATGTTTTTGTGTTAATTTAGCACAGTATCTTCTGCTTGCCAAAGTATTTGAGCAGGAATCTGTGACACCGTTACCTATGTACTAAACCATGAAGGGTGGTTACAGGTGGCAGAAAGACCTCAGCCCACATTCCCGTCTCCTTCTGCAGGCCCACATGAGCATGGCAGTACCTGCTCGGTCCTGGCGGAGCGTGGGGCTGTATGGAGCCACCTGAGAGGGTGGACACAGTGAGAGCTGGAGCTCACAACAGAACCACGGATGGAGAAGGTGACATGTCCAGCATCATGGCACAAACTGCTGCAGAGGTGAGTGACCCATCCACAGCAGCATCTTCAGAGCCAGACTGGTAAAGATGACTGGTGTCCACTGCTAGCTGAGATGTCAGGTGGTAAGAAGGCTGTATGGTGGTACTTCTTTGATAGCAAAGATGAAATGTATTCATACAATACGGAGACCCCAAATCCTCCTGGTGTCACCTGAGTACTTACTTCTGTTTGCCTTCTGAATTCAGTCACTTCTGGGCTCTCAGGGTCAAAATCTCTTTCCGGGCTTGTGTAGCTTGGAGACAGATTTCTGTTTTTACCAGGGTGTCTCAATCTTAAGAGAGCTGAAGTGCCTCATGGTAAAGACTGTCTTCATCGCTGCAGCTGAACCAGACCAAGCTGCGGTAATCTTGTTCGATGGCAGATAATAGAAGTTTGTGCATGTTCCATCACGTGTGGAGCTATGGCTGCCGCTGCTGCTTGTAAAAGGGACATTATATACTGCAGAAGCTCCTTAAATCACCTGTGAACCTGTTCTTAAAAGAAGCTACATTGGAAATCGTCACTCTTCCTTGTCATGTTACAGTGAACTGTACCTTTACTTTTAAATCCAGGAACCAGAGCTACTTCACTGCGGTGAATTGTCATCTTTTGGTTCATTTCACCACAATAAAAATGAGACTTTGATCCATAAAAACAAGATTGCCAACTAGTAGCAAGTAACAGCTTCCTTTACTGATTACTTCAAAATAAGCACAAGGTACTTCAACTATTCACAGATATTTCTGACATAGTACTAAGTAACATAAGAAAAAAAAGACTATGACCTAAATAGTTTAAAAATGTCTACAAACGCATTGCTTCTTCCTTCTCAAAACATTTGGTGATGTGGTTTTGCAGGAGACTGTCAGTTTGGTCAAATAAACTGCTGCTCTACAAACTGGGCTTTGTCCTAGGGGCAACTGGAAAATATTTTCAGTAACTGCATTGTCCGAAACAGGGGGGGTGGGAACAGGACCTTTACTCATCCTGCAGTTTTGCCTCTGATGGCTTTATACTATGACACGATGCTGACCTTTATTTTATGTTGCATTTAAGTATTTAAAATACCTGAGACCCCTTTCTTCTCTATATATATTTTTGAAGTTATAAGGCTGCACCACTAACATGTTACCGTTCTGTCATTTCCTTAAAGTGATTTAGCATTTGTCAAATTTGTAATTGTTATCAGCTATGATGATGATGATCATATTCCTCACTTAAAAATCCCAAACTGAACAGAATCCTCTGGAAAAATGCACACCACGTGCATGATATCCAACTCAAAACATCAGTCCAAAGTTCTGGTAACTGTTTACTTCCACCTAGAGCTAAGAGTTGTTCTAGTTCTAAAGAATAAAACGTTTACCATGTACAGAAGGGTTGGATGGAATATGGATGACTGACAAAGATCAATCAAAGCATTTCACGGTCTGAATTGTCCATACAGCATTAATGCAGCTGCCATTCCCGCCTCTGTGTGGGCTTGTACCACCTGTGGGAAGGAAATGTTCTTGGTTGTGCCAGCGGGCTCCATCTTACAGCATGCAAGTTCTCTTCACCAGGTTGATCAGCCTTCAGCTGAAGGAGGAGTTTCTTGCAGGACGGAGAGCTCTTCAGGGCTGACTGCGAGGCTGCACAGCGTTAGCAGATGCCAGTTAGCATCAGGTAAGAGTTTGGTCTTTTGCCTTCAGGAAAGCAGGAAAAAACACACCTGCGTTTTTCCCTGAGCACCATTATCTGACTTTGGTAACGTAACTATCTGCACCACCAGCAGGATCGGAGCATGCACTGAACTCCTGTCCTGTACAGTGAGGAGGCACAGCTGCCAACTGCTCTGCAACTAGAGGCTGTAAGTATTAAAACCATAAATACATGGATAGCCATACACATACACACAGCACAGCAGTAGCGATGTTACAGGACGCAGTGCCTACTCTACATAACTGCTTTTTGTTAATACAGATGCGACACCAAAATAAATGCTACTTAATACGAAGCAAACCCTTCTTCAGAGGTCAGTGGCAGTAAGCCAGAGGTCAGGTCCAGGCTTCCGCTAACCCAAGGTGACTCCACAGCCTCATCTATCCCACTGTCTCCCAAATCAAAGGTGTAAGACTATGGGAAGATACCAACCACCAGTTAACACTGAAACTTTCTGAAATGGTGCTTCCTTTTACCACCATTTGTAATTAATTCTCCGTTTGTCACAAGTGCTCTTCGTGTGAGTGCTCACCAGGCTTCACGGGGCATAAAGTTATTACATACAAAATACGGTTTTGGGGTGAGGATCAGCAGAAACCAGCATGAGTGGGACTGCAGTTCCTGGATCCTGGAGGTGCTCTCCATGTTCTGAGTGCAGTTTCAGTGCGACTGTGCCTAGCAGACCACTCAGAAGTTGTCGCTCTGTGACAATGACCCCTTTTTGTGCAGTTCTGTTCCAGACCTTGGTAGGAATAGCAGGAGAAGGGCTAAGAGGAGATGGCTGTGCTAGTCCATTTTGTTTGTTAATGGTCCTCGGAGCAGCGCCCTCTCCTCAAGATCACGTTGTCTAGTCCAATATCTCCAGTTCTTCCTTTCCCTTTCTCCCCTTTGAAAATGACCTGGGAAGAGAAAGAGAACAATTTGAGTGCAAAATTAAAGAACAAAAGTAGCTCTAGTTGAGAGATGTCTTTAACAGTAAGGAAGCAAAAGCACCAGAAAGCTCAGGTTAATGTCACTGACTCACGAAAGCCTCTTTATCCTGTGCAGAGTTACGGCTGGGCTGTCTGTTTCTGACCCTCCCCGTCCTTCGCTTTGGCAGGACCTTCGTGACCAACCAGCAGCTCCACAGAGAGTCGCTCCCCTTGCACCAGCTGCTGAGGTGAGACCAACGTCCATGTACAAGAATCTCGGGTGGTTTCTACCTATTGTCTCTGCACTGTTTTGCTTGTTCCTCATGGCAAACACATCAAATCCTCCGCAGTCTGAAAGGTGATGTCTGATAAAGGAGCTTCCCTCACTGAAGCTGCCTCAAGCAGTGGGAACTAGAAACACCCATATCTTATTTAACACACTCTGGCTCCTGCAGCACAGCATGTGGCTGTCCAAAAAGCCTCTGTCAAGGTTCCTCATGAGCAATGTTGTAAATAATACAGTGCTGTGAAATAGGAAGAATCGTCCCCTGAGACTTAATAACTGGCTAAGCCAGGATAAATGTACTAAAATTAAGCTATTTTTGGTAATGCAGGGAGGTTACATGCAGACTCTCGTGTGGTTTATGCCCTTCAGCATACCTGTAGCTGACCAGGACAAGGAGGTAAACAATGACCTTACTACACCAATAACACAGAGCAGTTTAGTGCCACAGAAGCAGCTGTCTGAAGGGCCCTGGAGAATCTCACACCTGGAAATCTTAGAAATGCGGGGGTGATAAACTGATAGAGCAAAAGCTCAAAGGTTTTCTTCAACCCCTGCTTAGCTGTGAAGGCAATTTGTTGTGTCAGATCTGAGGAAGGGGCTTCAGTGCTTCCCAGCCTGTTTTGCTCTGACTTCTGTCAGATGGTCTCAGAAAGGCTCAAACATCATATTGCTCCCAGTGGGAGTTGAAAAACGTGTGATGTCACCCTTACCCTGAATGAGCTTCCCATGGGCAGGGAACAGAGTAGTAAAAGCCAGGCTGAAAACAGACCCAGAAGACAAGCAGCCTGGTGCTGCACTGTCTCAGTGTCCCCAGCTTCTCTTGCAAACAAACCCAGAGGCAGCACCTGACGTGCTTACTTACTTCTGTAAGTACTTACGCTCTTGATGCCCAGTCCTCGCAAGGTGAGGTGTGTCTGTCTCCAGCCGTGGCCACCATTCCTCCCCCAAATGGCAGGTCCGTGAGCACCGTTTTTCCTTGCAAAGACTTGGAGGGCACCAGAATGCACCTTGTGCCTAAACGACAGGCACAGGTCGCCGGCCTGAGCCGCGCGGCCCAACGGGAGGATAAGATGTGCTGCTCTGCCTTCTGTACCCTTGGGGTCTGAGACAGTCAGGTACTGCCCCCCTGCAAAAGAAAAAGCAGTTATGGGTTTTTAATTCTATGTTGCAAGATGAAATGCATAAAAGCCAAAAAAAAAAAAGAAACAAAAAAATATAAAAAGACTCTGCAAGGTCCAAAAAGTCTTAACTAAAGCACAGACTGGCTGGAACACAACCCAGAACTGATGCACCTGCCTCCTGCAGGGTAAGAGTTACGGGGTCAGAGTGCTCTTCATCTGTTTACTCTGGTACCAAGTTAGGCCTTTCCCATCTCTTTCTTACAAAGCAAATAATCGGGTTTTTGAAAAGGAAAAGTTTATGTATTCATGTCTGCCAACCCCTTGGCGACCACATGATTTTTAATCCACAGTGACGTAAAAGCTACTGTGTATATTTACACACCGTGGAACCTATTTTTGCTGTTAGATGACTGAATGGAAAGGCCAGCAGAGATGTTACCAGGTAACTGAGCTTCGGTTCTGTCTCTTTCCTTTTCTTAGGGGACTGTGCTGCCAGGTACAGCCTCAAAGCGCATCCATTTGCAAGCAGGGGTAACCCTTTTGTTTAACCACAGTTTAAACTCTTAATCTGGATTAGACAGAAGAAGCTAGAAAGAGTAATGATTTCCAGATGGCTGTTTGTTAGCTTCTCTTAGAGAAGACTTCAGGGACTGAGTTGTAAGTGAACATACATCATTCAAAACCCCAGTGTTATCTCTGATCATGAATGACGTGGGAGAATTCACTTAGGAATTATTTTCACTCTGACCCTAATTACTATTTTAAAAATCAGATCAGATTTTTTAAATCTTTACAAATCAAAAAATCCAAGCTAAATGATCTAAAGGTAAAGGCGGCATCTGGGCTCCTTAAATTGAGACTGATGATGTAGCGATGCTTTGGGTTTTTTTTTTTTTTAATGTTGTTGACATCCATACTCTTTACTTAATTATAGAACAGAAAAATATTTTACATTTAAACTCAACCACAGCTTTATTTTCTGGAAGTTTTTTTGGACACCTTAATAATCTCCCTCAAAAGCTGTGAGATTTAATGACAACACACTAGGGCTAGTCACACACTCAAAAGGAAAAGCAGCCTTGTCTCCAAGTCACTACTTCCATACAGGTTTTTTGCAAGTTCCTTTGGTGTCAGTGAGGTTTAACAAAGCACAGCATTACGCTGCTGTCTGGGGCCCCGGATCTGCGCTTGGGCATGAAGCAGGATCCATTTGTCCAAGGGTCTGTTCAGTCTGTTCCAATACGACTGCATCACTGTAACAGTACTGACTTAGGAACTGCACCTGTGTCGGACAGTTGCAGTGACTGAATCCGAGCAGCAGGACAGAGTTAGGTAAGCACAAAGCAAATGCATCTGCAGGCAAGTCCCTGCAGGAGAAGGTTCCCTTCAGTCCAGAATTTTTTGCTTGCAAGATAAGTGTGTTTAAGGCTTCAGCACAGCACCCGTCAAAATGCACGCGCTGATTAAGCAGTGACCAGCAAACTTTGGAAGTGAAAGCAAACACTGGGCAGCAAGCTGTGAAAATAAATCTCTGCAACAAGGTACTGCACACGGGAGGGAGTGGGTGGGTGACTTCAAGGGACTAGTTATAGCAGGTCAACAGCAGCAGAACACACAGGAAACAAAAAACTGAGATTGTTCCTGACAGGGAAAAAAAAAGAAGTCTAAAAATAAAAGGTAGTTAAAAATCATAGTTCTGGGACTTTAGATCTAATAACAACAAGCTTTGAGTACAGAAAATGAACGTGCTTTGAGTGACTTTGTCAGAAACAAAGCAGTTTGAAAGCCACTGATTCAGGAAGACATCTGAATTACATGTAGTCTCTTCTAGATGCCAGTCTGCGAGCAGGAGGCACTTCGTGTTTTCTCAGGAGGAAGGAGCTCGTGAGAACTTCTATGTGCCGTAAGAAGCAGAAGCTGCACGAGAGCACGCCTGTGCGTGGGGAGGGCACCTGCCCAGTACCTGAAGAAGCAGCCTGGAAAAGGTGCCGAGTCACCTGCTGCAGTGACAAACGTCTGTTGCAGTGATGGCAGCGCAAGGACAGGCATCTGCAGTGAGGTGGTGCCTGAGGAAAACGGTTCTGGGTGCCCTCACCCTCCCTTAACCTGTAAGGTTTTTACTCCCTGAGCGAGCATTTCCTTCCCAAGCCTGCCATCCCTCCCATAATGTAAGCATTGTGCACTTCAAAGGCTGCAGCTCTGGGCCTGAGGTAATCCCGTCATTACAGGGAGCCAGAGATGTGTGTCTAATCCCTGTCACTGTGGGGCAGGCGCTGCTGGGGGAAGGGCCTGGGAGCCACTTACGGTAAATTCAACAGAGGACAACACAGACTCGACTTCCACCTTTGCAGACATGCAGTTCTGCTCCAACTGCCCCAGGAGAGGTGTGTGAGCAGTGCCTGTGGCAGCTTTCTCCCATCCTGCAAGTGGTTACAGTACACTCCTCTGTGAGGGCACCCCAAACACACCCAGTTTCATCAGTCTCTGTGGAGTAGCACCTCCTTCCAGTTACTGAACAGCTCCCCGTGTACAGGTTGCAGTAACTTGGAGTAGAATTCCAATGGAGACGTGAACCTAGGACGTTGTATCTGGCAGCAGGACAAAGACTACTTCCAGCGTGTCCTCTCACTTTGCTGGTAGTATGGAAATTACTGCGTTTGCGGGGTGGTTTGAAAAATAACCTTTGGTTCCCCATAAGTAACAGCTGTTCTCTAGTCTGTGGTTTTGTTCTGACTCCTTTCAGACTGGTAAACCTTAACTGGATACATTTACTACTCCTTCAGAGGCATTCCTATAGCAAAGATACCAGCTACAATAACAGCACAAATTCTCAACTGCTCTTTCGTGTTGGGACCCCTCTGTCAGGATTTTTATAAACAGAAGAGGTGTGGGGGCAAAATGTGTCCTGGAACTAAAGGGAACAGAAGCTGCATGTAAATTCCTCATCATGCCATCAATCTCAGCCCTCGGTGGTCCTTCACTTACAGGATGAGATTGATCGTACGCACATATCCTACCTGACGCGTCTCTCACCGCTTCCCAGGGCAAGTCGTCATCTTTGTCCTTGATCCATCCACAGAGCCCGCTATCGAAGTCACAGCTGTGTACCAGCACACCTGGGCAGAGCAGAGCACAGGGGTCAAAAAAACAAAACCAACCCAAAAATAAAGGTGATTGAGATTGTTGGATGCCAATAAGAAAATTAAATGCAGCAGGAGGAGCACTAGAAAAATCATCTATAAAAAGCACTAGATAAAAGGGATGCTGGGGTGAGTATTAATAATTTTCACCATTTTGGGGCTAAATTGGGAAAGAAAACTAGAAAGTTCATTGAGATGTTTGGGGTTTTTTTTTTTCCTTTTTACAAAACTTAGTTTAAACAAGGAGCACAGAATACAGGAGTCCTGTATAAATGCACAAAACCCAAGATATCTCAAAAAAAACCCCAAACGGGAGATATGATCTTTACCTGGGTCGTCATTTGCTTCAAACTCATCAGCGGTAATCCCTCGTTCAATCTCGAGTATCTCAAAGAGATTGTTGCTGACTCCAGGCTGGCGTGGAACTGGGAGGAAAGCAGATTGTCAGAAAGGAGGGAGAGAAAGGCAGTTAGGGACCTGCTTCCTTACCATTAATAAAAACCAGCAGAGCCGCTCTGAGCAGTGTGCTGTTCTTGGGGAATTCAATCTTTTAATTGTATTTGAGATGAAGATTCATGAAATTTATGGCTATGTGATTTATGTTGTGACATTTATCTGAGCTCTGTAAAAGGTGACCTCAAAGCTACTAAAGGCTCTTCACCCTGAAGTTCCTTTTTAACCAGGAAAAGGAAAATAAAGTTTTAACCTTGAAGCTCACTGTTCCCCTCCAAATGCACTTTTAAAGGTAGTGGTTTCTCATTAAAATAAAGCCTCATTAAAGTCCTTGCTCAGAGTTGCCAATCTGCTCATCTTCCACAGACAGTTGGTTACAGGAGAACCTGAAACGGTGGGAGTGGTAATTGGAAGAGGTCCCACAGCCACCAAAACTTCTAAATGCAGCTGGAGGAGCTGCTGGTGAAGGAGTTGAGGATTAGCACTTCCCAGAGAGCCGCCAGGATTATACTGAGAGCTGGGAAGGGGGAGCTCCAGTGGAAGCTGGGATTCAGCTGCAGTCCTGCTTTCTGCTTTCTACCAGGCTGCCCTTAAGCTGCTGCTCTGAGCTGCAAGGAGATCGGCAGGCCCAGAGGTTACTGGACATTCAGCAGCCAGGAGAACGTGAAGTTTGAGAGGTCCCTGTGGGAAGGGTGGCTGCCAGAGTCAGGTGGCTACAAAGACTTCCACTGAAGGTGCCAGTCCAGTCTGAGTCTCCAGAACTAACATGCCAATATCATGCCTGATGGACAGCTGTCAACTACAGATAAACAGACTGGACAGAGCTGTCTTGGAAATTCCTGTTAGAGACAGATCTGGCAGGTGATTAGTAACAGTAGTAATGCGGTTCAGACACGTCCTTAGACGCTTCAGCCACCTCTGACACAGCATTTGTAGGGGCTGTACCTATTAAACATGACCCGTTTTCCATCTGCAGTGCCAAAATATGGATCTTAATGTCTGACAGGATTGAGACAATTTACAATTCTAAACTGAAATAAAGGGCTTTCTTCAGGAAATCACAGAATTGTAGGGGTTGGAAGGGACCTCAAGAGATCATCAAGTTCAGCCCCCCTGCCAAAGCAGGTTCCCCAGAGCAGGTCACACAGGTCGGCATCCAGACGGGTCTTGAATGTCTCCAGAGAAGGAGACTCCACAACCGCCCTGGGCAGCCTGTTTAAGTGCTCCAGCACCATCACTGTGAAGAAAATCAAAGGAATCAAAGCAAAGGTAAGAAGAAACAACTTCTGTACAAGGACATCCCGTAGACAGCACTGCTGCAAGGGCTCCTCTACAGCCAGAGGAGAGAGGAAAATAAAAAGCAAAAGCAAAGGAGCTTCCAGCTTTTGAGAATTACACAAAACAAGCAGCCTGATAAAAGGTCAACCAAATGCTAATATATTTTAGAAGTATTATTACAGCCTACAGATCTTGTATGGAAATTTTGTATAATAAATAAATAAGCTCAGAATCTGTAGGAAACTTGATTTAACTCCTTAATATTACAGACATGTTTTGAATCATTCTGTCTTTTTTAATCCTTTGTAGATTTTGGGCTACGTCTGTTTGTAGTGTAGGGAATTAATGCCCAAGCAACCCAACAGACCTGAGCTTAGCTTGGGTAGCAAAGGCCCCCTAGCTTTTACAGATATATCATTTGTACTACGTTTTGGCTGCTTTGTTTAATCTGTGCTACTTTAGACAAATGTGAGTTACACCTCTGCAGACAACAAGCATTCTGCAAATCAGAGGCAATGTATTTGCTTATAATTAAAGCTCTACAATAAAACATTTCTCAAAAACCTTTCTCTAAACACTGTTGTTACCAACTTCTAGAAGAGCGTGTGGCAGAGCTTCCAACCAGCCACTCTGTGCTCAGCCCCGATCAGAGCAATGGGTGCTCGGCCTGAGACAAGAGATGCAGGACTAACTATGATCCCTGTGTACAGTTTTTGACTAATACTCTGAGCGGCGATCGTGGGAGAAAGTATTTGGCACCACTACTTTTGCGAGCTTTCCAAGGCCTCTCTGTGTACTCAAAATGGCGTTTCAGCGTGTGATGCACTCGACTGCAGTGGTTTGATAAAGCTCGTTAAATATAAACTTGGCTTCTTTTTCTTGGAGAATTCAAGCTTCGGGTGAGCCAAGAAGTCAACAGTACCATATTCTCCAATCCCATGAGCTAAATTCTTCATAGATGTGTGAATGGGTGCAGGGAACATTGAACAACCGCGCAAGCTGACTTCTTACCAGGTTTTTTAATCCTTTGGGAAAACAGAAGGCCTTGTTTTCATTTACTTGCTAATTGCTGAGTTTGGGACTCTGTTGGGTAAGTATGTGGGGTTACTTGTAACTACAGAACAACCACTTTTTTGGCATTACACTGTTACAAAACCTAAACAAAACAGGGAGTGCAGCCTCATGTTATTAGTAATTATTATTCCTACTAATAATGTAATGTTCTGCCTTACAAACAACAATACACTCTTATGTGATTCCATTCCACACAGCAATCATGGCCAAGCTTCCCAGCTTGCTTTTAAAACCAGGAGCAGAAAGGGGAAAAAAAAAGACACAGATTTGACAGAATAACTACAATCAAAACAACAAAAAAATCCCCACAAGTGCTGGGATTTCACGCAGAACTAGTAGAAAAGAGCTAAAAGGAGGGTAGTCCAGAGGTCAGTCGGACTCTGTAAACATGAATACATCCTGTTTTCCTCCAGGGAAGCCTTTTTATGTTGGGGTAAAGAGGAGGGTGAATAGAGAGGTACACTTCACCTTTTTATCCTGGACACTCTGAGTATCCAGGCATGTTGCCTCAAACCCCATGGATTCCAACTCTGCAGTGCAAATTATTTTGGGAAAGGCTTCTGTGGACTGTCCCACCTTCTGCAGTACCATGTGCATAAGAAGGGAGGGATGGTGACGAGTCTGAAGTCTGAGCTCGCTGACTTTCCCCAAAATCAAGCATTCTATACTCTTCAGAAAACCTTCTGGAAATATAACCTGCCTGCTTTCCTGTGAGCAGCAGCTCGGGAGATGCAGCGTGCTAACTCAGCTGCAGGGAAACATAGCTAAAATAAATAGCCTGCTGAAGCTCACACAGCAGATCTGGGATGAAACTAGCTGGAAGACTGATGGATGGTGTGATTTGTGAGACTCTGATGACTTAACTCCAGAGTACAAACAGGAACCAAGTGCCTATCTGAAATGCTTATACAGTAAGACAAATACATTTTAATAGGTGCCAGAAGAGTGCAGACAAATGAAATGCTATTGTAAAATGATACTACTCTGATGGTATCAAGGAATTAAAACCCCCCACATTCTTTGGTTTTAGCATTGCCCTTTTCTCAATAGTTTCAAGGATCACATAACTGCATTTACTGCACTAAGGACGTCTCAGTCTTTGAAAAGGGGAGCAGAAAGAATCAAGTTTTAATGCAATTATTAAATTGTTTTAAAAGCTGTTATGAGCAAAGTCTCCTAATTCCTAATCTTTTCAGCTTCACTACAGCCTAAGAAGTAAAATCACTGAATTGTCTCTTTTAATACCGATAAGGGGGTTTGTTCCTGCTCTGCTGGTATCTGTTTTTAAGATGTTCATTCTCTTTGTTACACATTTAATCCATCTGAGTAACCAGAAAAGTCTCCTCTGCGCCTCACTGTAGCTTGTATCAGAATCAAAACAGTTAAATATTAAGCCCTCGCTGCATTCCTCCCTCGCTGCCTTCCCCCCATATCCATATCAGGAGAAGATTATCCGTGGTGCCAGATTCCACTGTCTGCATCTAAGTGGTTCAAAGGCCAAGTGTAGGAATCCCATTTTAAAAAATACTCAAGATTTTGTTCTCTGAAAAAGCAGCCACCCCCCCACTCAAAGTGAGCTGCCTTTTCCAAAAAGGTGTGAAGCATTTAAAGCAAAGCAACAGCCCAACACCTTTCAAACACAGCAAAGGCATTTCAGTAACGTTATCAGCATTGTTATCATTTGTGCTCCCTCGCCGCCACCACCACCACCGAACAGACCCATTTGACTGGTCCTCGGCTGACTTCAAGCTGAGCAGCACATTCAAGAGTGCTCTGACGTGAAAGCTTACGAGGAGTTTAGTCAGCCCATGGAACGGCAGGTGAAATATCAACGAAGGGAGAAATCAAGGAGCAACGAGTCGCCACAGGTAAGCTCGGGAAAAGGTTAAAATAATGAAAAATTACAACTTGAGATGCCTGCAGAAAACACATAAACCTGCCCAGGCACGTTTCCTCTCCTGACCTGGACTCATCCTAGACCACAAGTATGTTTGCAGATTTGGTCTAGCACACCAGGACATCTGTCACCTTACAGCACACTAACTGCCCCTCTGATATGGATTGCTAACAGGAGTACCACCTATTCGCCAAAGCAGCGTTTACTCACACACTACTTGTCAAAGTCTGGCTCAGGCTTTGGAGTCAGAGGAAAAAAATAGAAGGTCTTCAGACCCCTACTGAGGTCTTCAGCATGTGCTACAGGTTGGAAGATGAGAATTGCCAGTGGCTGCCAACTACAGTGCTGCATGCTGGGGTTTGCCCACCCTTGTGTGACAGAACACTACCTTTTCTGACGCTCTGGCACAAAACAGCCTTGGGGACACACGAGGAAGCAGCCATCTAGGAAGGCACCGTAAGTCTTCTGAAGACCTTGCAACAGGTTCCTGATCGGAGTGGATCTAACATCCACTTCCTCCTGTTTCCCAAGACAAATGATGCTGGGACAAACCCAAAGAGGCTTTGGATAAGCCAAATGAAATTAACTTTGTATACACAACCCAGGAACACTGCAAAGATGTCTGATGTAGGACAGATTAAAACAGCAACCACTTTTTAAAGAAGCTGAAGGAAGTAGATGCAAAAGCCCCTTCTCTGAAGAAAGAGAGAGGCAAGTGAAAAATCCACAAACATTTTGGACGTGGGTAGGGTTTGGCACAACCACATGGCAGATAAGCAGCACACCAGGGGTTAGATAAATGTTACCAGTTATTTCAGTTTAAAATTCCGTATTGTCTTAACATCGTGGTTGCTAACGCTGTGCTTGGCTGCGAGGAATGCTCTCCGAGAGGCCCTTGCTTATGCTTGGCGGCAGCCCGCCGCCCTCAGCTCACGGTGCCTCTCCCAGAGCAGCTGCAGCCTAGAGGTGCCAGGCACTGCTCCGCCACGGGCCTGCGGCAGGGCTGGCCAGCAGGAACACGCAGGTTCCCCCACCCGGGAAATGCCACCTGTCAGCTCACAGGAGAGGTGCTGGAGCTAGCACTCCTCACCTCGCATTTGCCACGGGCCGAGGCAGCGCCAGCAGCCAGGTCTGCAGCCCAGCTAATGCCCAGGCAGTAATGCTCCCGTGTTGCTGAACCCCTGGCGTGATGACATCTGGCACTGTGTGAGTGCCCCTGGCTTATCCCTAGAAGGGCAGCGCTCCAAGCAGGTGAGAGCAGGCTGAATCACCCCTCACATCCCACTGTAGTAATGTATGGCTACAACTTTTCTACCTGCTATCCTCGATGTCCCACATGATGAAACACAACTCCTCTCCTACACCACAAACACCTACAGTATCAGGACTCAATAGGTGCAGTAACACCTTACTCTACAAGCAGCGCTTTCCTTGACAAAGCAGCACATTCTTCTGGAACAGGACTGGTTTGTACCCAACTGCAGGTTTCAAATCCTAAACAAAAGCCTGTGGACAGAGAGGAGGTTGGAGGGAACACCAGTGAATACTGCCTGGACAGCCAGAGAGAAAAGAGAGAAAAAGAATAGGAAGGAGAGGAAGAGAGAGGAGAAAGGATTCTATAGCTTCGTTAAGGGTCACACTACTAGTACCAAGCAAAATCCTGCCATTCCTGGGACGGGTCAAGTATGCCTTCAGTCACACAGGTATGTCACACAGGTGTATCAAGTCTTCCTCTAGGAGGGGATAGAAGAAATAATACAGGATTAAAGACATATTTCTATTGACTTGCTCTGAGAAGCCATCTGTCCCTGTTTTACCTACTGAGGCCAGTAACAGTTGCGGGAGCTCAGCCCATGGGAACCCGGCTGTACGGTGCACTGAAGCCTTTGAAGTTAAGAATGTGTATCACAAACCTCAAGGGTGGCAGCTGACCTAAACAAATGGTTGATAAACACTTCGTAAAGATCATTTTTTCCCAGTGGCTGTTATATATACACTGTGATGTAAGCTTAGACAAACTTCAAACGCTTCTACTTTCCTACCTTCCACACCCCTATCTCTGAAGCATATGTACTGAAAGCATTAGCTTCAAAATCTAGCCTCTAGGGAGAGCACACAATGACTAACTGTAAATAATAAGGTTTATATGGACAATTGTTATGACTTCACAAATATAGCTGAAAACTATCCCTCTGCTTTAGGATTCCAGAGAATGTGTGAAACACAAGACACCTGGTTACTGTAACACTAGAGTCTAGAGTAATTTCCACAGAACTCTCTATTTTTAACTACTGGTTCCCGTTACATGAAATCTGGGGAGTCCTGACTATATTTCTTTTGAGAATTTTACACTGAAATGCTTTTATATCTCAACCTCAATACAGATTGTTTTAAAAGGAACCTTGAAAAAAAACCAAACCCAAAAGCACACCCTTCCAGATAATACCAGGATATTCCTTCCTAAATTTTAAGCCATCTTTTTACTCCATTTTAAATTTATCAAACTGTCTACAACAGATAAAACGTCAACAGGGAAAACAAACCATTCTTTGGAATGAACAAAGCATTTCACTGTGTAATGATCTAAGAGAACATGGCTCAAGACATTACCCCACAAATGCCAAGGCAACTGGAAAAAATACAAAAAAGCAACCCCCCACACATTGCTTGTACACCTGTTCTGAGACAGCAAACTTTTCCTCCTACTACACAGCATCAGCAGCTTTATTGTACACCAAGCTGAAGGATACAGGCCGAAACCACGCACTCTCCCTGTCTCTAAAATTAGCAGCAGAACTAGAGATGAAATCGGGTGTTAAGTATTTCTTGGCAGATACGTGTAGTAACTCGGCACGTGCCAGTAATGCCTGCTGTGGTATGCACTAAAGCTGGCATAGAAACAGCACTGCAGATTTCACAGCAGCTCTTAAAACGTGATCACACTATGAGAATCTTTATGATCTTCAGATTTTCATGTCTCTGTTTGCATAGATGCAGTCCATTAAATTAGCCTCTGTTATTTTTATGCAATTTTCCCATTGCTTAGTTATAAAGATCTAAGACTATCTGAATTCATACAATATAGGTGACATGAGAGTCTTTAGGTAACCAGACACGGTCCCATTTCTTACCATTTGTAGAACTACAGGAACATGTAAGGAGTGACTCTCGATTCCCTGAATTTGAATCTACTGATCATGTATGAGTTACATTGCATTTCAATACTTTCAATGAAATCTCCTTCATTTGTCCAAAACTCTCACTTGACAGCATCATTAGGATAAACACTTACACAGGACTTATAGACACAAATAATTTCAAGAAAAAGAAATGAAATTTTTGGTTGAATCAACCCACAACTTCCCAAGTTTTTGTTTGGTGGCATAATCAATTATTTGTGCAGCTTTACCACATGACAATTTTCAGTTTCATGTCTTTTTCTCACTGATAAAGTGTTCCAAAAAGCCCAAGAAGTACAGTGCATGCTTTCACCTCATAGCATCTACAGTCCTGATAAATGAAAGGATATTAAAATTACTTACTGAACACATCTCCTCGGGGTTTCTGAGGATCTGTCTGGATCCTGTTGTCATCTGTAATTCCTTGGAAAGATGTAGTTTCCATGGGTACATATGAAGGCTGTTCAGTTGTTATCAGTGGAGTTCTTTGTGGTGGTAGCGTAGATCTTAAAACTGTAGGTTGAGGTGGTGTCGGAGGCAGAGGCCTTGTCACTGGCTTTGTTACTGGCCTTGTCACTGGCATATACCTTGTGGTTGGTTTTGGTGTCAGTCGAGTTGTGGGCCTGGGTGTGGGTCGGGTCGTTGGCCTGGGTGTGGGTCGGGTTGTTGGTCCAGGTGTGGGTCGGGCTGTTGGTCTAGGTGTGGGTCGGGCCGTTGGTCCAGGTGTGGGTCGGGCCGTTGGCCTGATCGTCGGCCTTTCTGTAACAACAGCAGGTACATACGGTGGTCTGAGGGGTTGCCTTGTGCCTCCAGCTTCGGGAATCCTATTGGTTATACCACTGCCTCCCCTAGGGAGTGTGCTGTTACCCTTGAATGTGTCATATGGACCAGGTGGTTCAATCATAACATTGGGAATAACTGCAAAGAAAATGGGACCAAAATGGACATCTGAGTCTCACTCCAGAAACTTAATGTACTTCATTATGACACAGAGAGCCTTTGTTGAAAAAAATTCTCTTCTTCTGAATGTTTCCACTGATTAGAAGCATACTTTAGCATCAGCAGTGCTGAATTATCACACTCCTTTAGAGTGCTTCTCATTACAGCAGTTTAGAGAGGATTCCACATGACTGAAGGGCAAAAGGCTTCCATCACCACCTCCTCCCAAGCACCAACTCTTTCAGCGTTGGCAAAGCTTACCCAAAGGCACTGCTAGTAAAAAATCAGGGGGCAGAAAGATGTGTGCTAAGCAGCCCTCTGAACTGGACAAGTTTCTAAACAGGAGCAGAGGCAAGTCTTACTAAGACTACAATGTTCCAAGCATTTTAGTCATAGATGGGCAGCCACCTTTTGCTGAGAAAGTTATCTTTCAGACCTCTCCACTTCTAAACTATTCTCCTTGTCAATAAACATTAACAATGTCACAGAGATTGAACCTAAGCCTTCATGTGGATCTTTACCTTTCCTAACACCAGAAAACTAAGAAAATGGCACTTTTTTCAGCTTCTACAAACAGGAGAAGGTGAACTGAGCACCACCCACACCTCAGTGACAGACTACACTGTAGTCTCCCCCAGTGTTTCATTGGGAAAGAACAGCAAATCTTAACTTGGTTTCACAAGGGGAGTTTCCACAGACATGAAATGCAAGAACATCTTTTTTGTTATTTACAATTTTCTATATGTTAATAAGCCTTTTATGTTTCACTGGAGTTCTTAAGAGCCCCAGTAAGAACTCTGTTCAACTATTTTGTGTGCAAGTTCTTCAATTATAACATACAGTCAAAACGAAGAACTGCTGTTTGCTAAACAATGAACTGTTTGACAACAGCAGGTGAAAGGTTTCCTTTCTCTCTGGCCACCTGTTTATTGCTATTCTGTTGAATACCCCGCAGTTTTCACATTATGTTATATCAAAACACAAAATGCACCTTAGGACCAGTAACACACATTAAGTATGTCCACATAGACGTCGTGAAAGATCACCTTTGCCAGATCACCTTACGGTGACAGCTACCACCAAAGGAAACAAAACTGCCATAGCACTGCTCTTTAAAGGGATCAGCCACCAAACACCACAATGTACACATGAACACAGGGTCCTCAGAAAGATTCAGCAGATGTCACAGAGCTGCACAGTCCTGAGGGATGTCAAATGTAGGGGAGGGTGGAGGGGGCTTCCAATGGTCTGTTCTGTACCAAGGGAGGTGGCTGCTTCTCCCAAGAGAAAGGTGAGGGAGGGAATTCTCCAACAGGGAATTGTTCCAGAGAAATTCTCCCTCTTGGCTCTGCTCACATCTGGGGAGCAGTGGATGGGATGAGCTGCTGAAACAGGCCAGTGGCATACATAACAACATTGTATGAGTAATATGTGCCGTTTGACCAGACCTATCCTGCTTAGTCAGTTGTTCTCATCCTGAAGCAATCTCTAAAATCAATCTGCAAACAGGGAGAGGTGAACTTCTTTCTAATTATGAAAATGTCTCAGGGAAAGGTTTTTTTACCAAGGCATGCTAAGACTCAGAAAACTCTGACTACGTTTCCTGTCCCCTTATTAAGTATTAAAAATATTTAAGAGAAGCCGAGCCTGATAGTGCTGTCTTTCATATTCACAACACAGGACACATTTACTTTGGGAATCCCTTTTTTAAAAGAGGCATTACATACGTATGCAGCTTGTTCCGTTGTCTCTGTACCCTTCTTTACACTTGCATTTGTAGGATCCTGGTGTATTGTAACATTGTGAAAACCTACCACACTGATGGTGGCCAAGGGAACATTCATCTATGTCTGAAAGAGAAAGTTACAGGAAAATAAATCCATTTACAAGAAAGAAACTTGACTTTCCATTTATCCCTTCAGAACCACAAACAGTAGCATGGTCATTAGGAAAATATTACTAGTTTTAAAAAATTTAATAAAACTGAATTGCCAGTGGGAAAAAGAAAACAGTTACAAATCAAAATGGTGATACAACGTCAGCATAGAAGGGACTATTGTGCAACTCTGATATTGCTCAGTTTTTACATATACATATATATTAATATTTACTTATTTATACCTCAACACCAGGTTCATTGATGTGCTGTGGGTGGGCTGCACTTGAGATCACAAAGAGCACAATTGTAATTACCACTTAAAGGTGACATGGTAAGAAGAGAAAAACTGAGTGTCTGAATACACAGTCACAAAGGTATTAAACTCTTTTCATAAAATGCTTCCTCTATTATACATCTGTATAGATGCTTCTGTGTTAAGTAGAAACTGCTTGAAACATCTTATAGGGTATTTCCATGTTTGTTGTTAACAATGCAAGTAAAAGTCTCCAAATTCCAGTGCTCTGCATAGAGATTTCTCTCCAAAATAGATACTTAAACAAACGTAAAGCAATGCCTCATTATCTCCACAAGACCCTTTTTTCAGTGAAAGGCTCATAACCAGTTGAGGTCTTGGGACACTAAGACAGTGAGACCTGGGAATATCTTCGTTGAAGAGTACACACCAGCTGCATTCCAACCTCAAGTCCAGACAAAGATTGGTTGGGTTATTTCCCAACCCTTGCCTTTTTCCCCTGGACAAGCCTGGGTTGGAAGAAGCAAGGCTGTGCTCTAGCCACATTTTCTTATCTCGGATCTATGGAGTACACCTGCATTACAACTCTGACAGATTAAACTCATGTGCTGCTCCAAACCTACAACTGCCTGTGCACAGTGAAAGTTGTGGGGAGAAAGGCTTTGAAAGAGAATTCCTGGGGTCATCAGCTCCATTCTCCCACTAGCTTCCACAGGAGAACCAGTTAAAAGAATGGGGACCAAATGTATGCTTACTTATTCACAACCTATTTCTGTAATCTATTCTTTTCTAAAATACAGACACAGGGCAACCTAATAGAACCTGCTTCAACATTTCAGCCCTAACAATCAAATGTTCTTCTCTGAACCATTAATTTCAGTTTAGAATGTACAGCTCTAGAACATGCATTTAAGAAGTAAGTTATTACCGTGGCATTGGTATTTGCCTCCGATGTACATTAGATCAAAGCCTTTATGACACCTGCAAACGTAGCTTCCAAAAGTATTTACGCAGTGCCTATATCGTGGACAGATAACTCTCCCAAGAGCACATTCATCAATATCTGTAGAAACAAAGAAACTGTATTATACTTAATAACAGTTAAAATAGAATCTGTATGATCTAACTTAAACTACTTTCACCTAACAAAACACTACATTAATCCTCAAAAATGTAATCGTATTTTTTGAAGAAAAGCTATTTTGTATTATTTGTGCAACGACCTTTTTTCCCACACCAAGCCTTGTCTGGTTATAGGGACAGAAACTGGATTTACAGGCAAGGAATATTAATAAAAACTATTCTGGTAATTATTTTTCTGAAGCGTGCCTGAAACACTGTTCTTGTCACACATGCATTCAAAGTACCTCACCCCATTACAGGAAGTGGTTTGATTTTTTCAATCCACAACCTGCTCATTGAGCCTACCAGGCAATCTTCATCTGTTCAGGACTTGCTCTAAACAAAGAGAGTTCAAGCTAATGCCAGGGGTGCAGTATTTCTCAGTCTCCTAACAGTTAGTTTCCACAGATTTTGTGTACCTAGTCTTTGCAATTTCTTCTCTTTGCAGTGTCTAGGCTGTAGCTCACCCCTTTTTCACAGAGAAGTTGGTTACCTAAGTGACCTTAAAATATCTCTGAGGTGCTGAGATACATGGCTCCTATTTGTCCTGTCAGGGACTCACTGCAGGACCTGAAGCGGCTCTTCAGGAAGCAACGTCCAGGCAAGGGCAGAGAAGTGGGAAGACATGGGTGACGCTCAGTAAGCGTCCGATGCTCTTCATCTCCCAGAGATGCGTTTGTTCACGCTGACTAACAAGACAGGCTGAGGCTCAGGGTGCATCCGATGCTCACCCTGCCTGCTTTCACTGTCCAGGAAACTCTCAGAAATCAGGCTGAGTCATACAAGCTGCCTGAGTTACCATTCATCTGTAGTCCCTGGAAACCGAGCTGAAGCTTGCTGAGTGCCTGAACCCTAATTCTTCGCTGAGGTAGAGACCTGCCAGGCACAGCTACCTCTGAGCACATTTGCTGGTTATCTAAAGGGCACAGTTCAAGCCTTTGCTCTGCAGCTCTATCAGGCCCTTGATCTCTGGGAAAGCAAGATTTTGCTCTCCATGCGATTCTTTTCCCAAAAGGAGCACTTCAGCTGCAGGTGTCAAGAGTGCAAAACAAAGCTGAGTGATTGATGGCCTGCTGCTTGTGAAAGAGGCCTGAACAAGGCACAGAGAAGCCCAGTTTCTCTCGCACAGCACAGAAAAGGCATTACCACAGAACCACTGGTTAGTCAGGGCAGCTACCTGAGGCAGGGGACGTGTAGCTTCAGATTCTCCAAACTGCCTTTCCCACAGCCAGAAGCAGCGACCTAACGCCACGAATAACTGGCTGGAAGGGCTGTCCCAGGGAGCAGCTCCTGCCGGCTGCATGTGAAGAATCGCTGAAAGGAGTGGGGAGTTGGCTCCTGCGCTCCCACACTCCTGGCCCATCAGGCCCCTCCAACATACCAGCTCTCCTGTACTCTCAGATGGGAAAGCTTCTACAGTGCCGGTGGGTAAAGGCCTGAATGAGAAAGAGAAGCAGCCTGAAGCTCCCGCTTTGAATATTTTACTAATGTTTCAGGCTTCGTGTATATTATCAGTTTTATAAATTCTACTGTGTTCCTTACAGTCATTTAATTTGCAAGCCACAGTTTTCTACTCTTTCTTAAAATATTACTTCAAGACACACACGTTTCAGACACTTGATTACTATGAATTAGTTTTGGGGGTTTTGTTTCGGTTGGTTTGATTTAGACTTTAAAGCACAACTTCAAATAGCAATTCAGTAAGAAAAAGATTAGCCACTGAATACACCTCGTTATGTCATGGATTATGTTCTTTAAAACCTAATGCAGGTTGTCCTGCCTTCCCCTCTGTACATATTCATGTTTTGCAAATTCCCATATGGGAAGAAGTATGTTAGATGATGGGAGCACATTGCATAGTGGCATTGTTTAACTCTTTTAACAGTTATACATCCTAAAGAAGTTGAAAACTGACACAATGTAATGGAGAAAAGTTACAGTCAACTGCTTGCGCTTAATATGAGAGGTGGGCAAATGCTTGCTAGTGGTGGGAAAACCACTTTCTGATCATTAGCTAGAAGATGGTAAGCAAATGTTTACAACTGATTAGTTTCCTGCAGCTCTCAGTACTATGACTGTGGCTTCTTTCCAATCCATGGACCCATGCCAATACACTCCTGAGCCCAAGTGGTGTGAGGCTATTTTCCTTTGCTTGCTGCAACATGCTGCAGATCTTGCCTTCTTCATATGAAAGCCAGGACAGGGAGGGGTGATTTGTATTCTGGTCTCAGCCTGGTCCACAACAGAGGTGCATGCCCAGACTTAGTGCCAGGGAGCCGCTCCAAGGGCACAAAAGAAGCAAACTGCACCTAATGAACATGATGGCCAGTATTCAACTGAATATTGAATACTTTTTCAATACTTTAACTATATTAAACAATACTAATTATTATTTATTTTCTATAATTTACCTTGGTAAGCATTTGGTGGCTCTTTAATGATTGTCTGGGACATTTTAAAAGAGAGAATGATCAGCATGAGTTAAACTAAGAATAGAATATTGCCTTGAGGAATTTCCACCTGTGCTAAAAATAAGTATCACATTCCCTGCTGTCTTTCAAACTCTCCTCAAACAAGGATTTTATGAGCTGCAGCCAATGCACACTTCAATTTTCTTAGCATCATCTACACTTCTATTTGTACTGCAGCAATATCCACACTCTTGCTGAAGCCAGCAACCTCCCCACCACTGATGGGCTTTTACACATGTGAGGTAACGTATAGCCCTACGCCCAAATCATTTCAGTTCTTAGAGGTATTTACAGCAACTCAAGCTTGATGAAGAAGTAACACAAATCAGGTGCATGTCACAGTTACTTCTTACCAAGAAAGGGAAGCATGTTATGTTATGACACATGAAGAGCAGACATGTCTTGCCGTGACTGTTTAACTGTATTGTACAAGGCTGTTCTGATTTTTTTGTGGAAAAATTTAAAAATAGATTATGAAATCAATCTGAACGATGCAAATCCAGCTGAAATGTGGGCATACAGTTCTTCACCTTAAAAAGGGCGGGGGGGGGGGGAACTGCTTTTATGAAAACTACACCAAAGAACTGAAAGACCTTCATGTAAATGTTTTGAGTGTTAGACTTCAGCATTGAAATAAACAAATTACACTTTTAAAGTGTGAAGTGTGTCTGAATATAAAAAGGCACAGTGGGAGAATTTTCCAAGTATTCTTTTAGCAAATATCTGTACTTGATATAACTTCCTTGAATTTAGACTTAAAAACACCTCAGCTCACTATGTCATGGCACAAGTCTCTTCCAAAGATCTGTGCCGTAATATCCACAGTATGATTAACCACAATTCAATCTCTTCAGAATGTGACAACCACGGATATTTTTCTCCTGTTCTATCCACTCTTGCCTGTACACCAATGTGCCAATTGTGCACTTCAAAAAACCTTTGACTTAGAAGCGAGCCTGCTCCTCACATCAGAAGATCTAGAATCTGTCCCTTGCTCTGTCAACACATTTTTGGCCAGCTAGGAGAACCATCTCCCCCATGGGCAGCCATGACACTCAAATGGATAATGAGGGCATCCACATTCTTTTACATTCTTTCACTGCAAGAGCTGTTACTGGTTGCAGAACTGCAGCACTGCATAGAATATAAATAATAAAATCACTAGAGCATCATATCCACTCAGGATGTGTAGTTAATGACTAACAAAATCACATGTCACACTGTTCTTCAGACCATAGTAGAGCATGACACAATACAGCCTGCTTAACCATAAGCACTTTTTCCATGTTCACAAATGTGGGAACAAAGTATTTCACTTTCATACAGAGTGAATTCCCACGTTTATTTTAACCTTGAGTTTTCACAGCAAGACAAACAGACAGTATTTTCAATCCGATTAATACTGGGAGTGTGCAGACCTTCACTTTGTCCCATTATAACCTCAATGATTTGACAAACTCTTTTGAACTTCCTTTGGTGTAAAGATACAAACATTTTTGGGGAAAAAAAAATCAAATCTACATTTGATGACATACCTATGCAAGTCCTGCCATCAGGGCCTAGCTGTAGTCCTGGAGAAGGACAGCGGCAGCGCACTTCCCCTTTCAGTACGTCACAGCCATACTGACAGTTGGCCATTGAGCAAGAAAGTGCATCTAGGGAAAAAAATGTTTAGATAAGGCCTCTGATTAGTACCAGATAATGAATAAAAGCTTTGGAGAATTGAGATATTGTGTAGTTATGATAAAAGTGGAAAATTCCTTGTTGAATTTGACAGATATCCATTCAGGCTTTAAAAAGCAAATGTTTACGCAGTAAATTTTTTCTTTCCAAAAATGGAAAGGAAAAGGCAGAAGAAGAGAGAAGAAAGAAGAGAGAAGAAGGGAAAGGGAAAGGAATAAAAGAGACCACCACAAGCACAGCAAGTTGTGCCATGGAATGCAGCCCCCATGAGGAATACCAAGCCCAGTACATACCACAAACCCTCATGAACAGTCCTGCCATTTTAAAATAGGAGTATCTCTAAGGTAATTTCTCTCCTCCACTCACTGTCCAGACACTCAAATATCCACTCTCAAGAGATCAAGTATGAACTTGATCTCCAGAGAGATGACAGTCAAATGACCAACATCTGCAGCTTCAAGGATTTTACATTCATAAGGATGTAAAACAGCAGAATGGCAGGTGTCTTGCTGCAATGAAAATTGCAAGCACTTGTCCTTGAATGCCAATTAAACAGTGATTTACAGCACGGGAGAACGCAACTGGGGTAACCTGTCATAAAACAAATAAAATCAAAATATTTGCTCGTTTTGTTCAGCCTAATTTCATTAGAGAAAAAAAGGAACTCATCCTGTACAAGTGCCTAATTTCCAACACTATTAATCTTATATTTCTGGACTCATTTTCATACAAGTTTCCAAAGAGAACCCAAGCAGGGATCTTGGGGAGCTTGAAAAAAGCAAGCAACAAGCCTTGCCATACTCGAGCACGTTCCATCTGGCATGAGCATGTAGCCGTTCAGACAGTAGCACTTGTAGCTGCCATAGGTATTCATACACCGGTGTTTGCACGGCCGTGGCTTTAGTCCACACTCATTTAGATCTGAAATGAAAAGTACAAGGGAAGGGGTGGGGTGGGAAAGGAAACACATAAAGTACATGTGAAAAAACTATTAGTTTGAGTTCCTTGAGAAAGAAAGAAAAATAGGGTAATTAGCTTTTTTTATGCAGTCCAGCTGTAGCAAGTGTCCAGAACATCCTGCAAGAAGCAGCACTGTTCACCCTCACTGCTAAGTGGCATGTTTTCTTATTTCACGGATACCCTTTCAGAAATGGCAGCATTAGCATTAGATTAAGAGCCAAAAGAACTTTCATTAGGGAAGGCAGAAGCTCAGGCTGCCCACATCTCTCCTCTGTTCACATCAATGCCATGTCCAGGACCAGACAGAACTCTGGAGGAGGAAGAAGAAAGCAAATGTCACGCTGCAATCACTATCAGTGATTCTGATAGCAATTCAGTGACTGTCATGCTTCAAAATTAGTCGCAAAGGAAGGTAGGAAAGTTGATGCTATCCTACTTTAAACAACCTCGGTGAGGTTGTTTAAAGTAGGATAGCATCAACTACCTTCTCTGTATTTAAACAACCTCGGTGAGGTTGTTTAAATACAGAGAAAATGTATTCCATGTCATCTGAAATATACTGGAGAAAAAAATAAATCTGACATCAGTGATATTTGTCAAGGACTATCCATGAAGGCCAGGATTTTAGATTTACAATGCAATACAGAATTCACAACTCAAATTGAAAATATTCAGCCCACAATTTTCATATTAGTAGACAAGGCCACTAAGAAGTAGTAAAATTTCTTCAGAATGTGTTGGGTTTATCTCTGTAAACCAGAATTACTTAGCTATTTGTGTACTGATAAGTAAAGATGACAATAAAGATGTAAAGAATGAACGTATTCACAGACCCAGCCAGCAAGGACTTGACAACTAGGTTCCCAACCCCCATCTCTCATACCGCTCAATGCTGTCTGGAGGTCTGTTACTGTAAGAGAGTCACTGGGGTTTTTTTCTTCCTTCTGTATAATTTATTACAATTAAGCAGTTCCTGACATTATAGCTGAATTAACGTATTTATTACACCTGCAACACCTTTGTTTAAAAAAGTCATTGGTAAATTCAAAAATGCTGGTAGAGTTTGACTTCAATCCATAAAAGCATCCCCACAGAGCCCACACTACTGACTATTCTGAGATTCACGGACAACAGTTTGCAGTAAGAGAAACAGAAGTTCTATAAATCTAAACCAGCTAACTCTTCCTGGTTTGTACAAAAAATACCACTTTACAAATAAATGCCTAAGAAAGCTAAGTATAAAATAGTGAGCTAGGAGTAGGGACAGAATGAAGAAAAGTAATGTTGACATTTGACAGGGCTGGATTATAACAGTACCTGTGTTAACTTACAGTACTTAAATCCCACTGCTCTTCAGCTCCTAAATTCAGATATTCCTGAAAGACTTTGCCCTTAAGAACTGTCCTGCATTTATTTCCAGAGCTGCAACCACAGATCCAAAGCTGAAACCTACAAAAATTTACGACCATTCTCAGTTTACCATCCTGCGTAAGGAGAGACCATGTTATGACCTTTAAATAATTGGATCTTTCTGCAGGACTCTGAACATTACACCACCATTTGCTCCAAAATACACTTAGTACAGAAATGAAAGCTCTGGTATTGGCAAACAGACAGCTATGAGCAACATACTCTGAAAATAACCTGATCTTAAAAAGGAGATGCAATCAAATGGATCAAGATATCACATCACATGCTTTTTGTTTGTGGAATTTTGACCAAATTCTTATTGCCTTTGCTTTATTCTCTTTCTGCCTGTGAACAAATGCTGTCAACATCAGCTTTTGATTCACATCTTAAGAAACCACGCTGAAAGCAAAACACTTGTTCCTTGAAAAAGTTCACATTTTTTAACCTTGTCTGACATAGCAGAAAGTTAAGGTCATGAGGCAGCAGAAACAGGCTGTTAGCACAACTCCAACCTAAACCTCAAGTGTGACCAGTTTTCACTTCTGCCTTTGAAATCAGCTATTGAGGGAAAGAAATTTTTAACCTTATGGAGTCAGAATGAATGCCGCTGTTCAGGAAAACAAGTACTGTCAGCGCTGTGGCTGCTTCAAAGAGAAGCCAGCCTGCAAACTGGTTAAGGTGTGATAGAGAATACTGCTCAGCCTGCCTTACTTTCCCCAAAACACAACTACTCTTCTTTCCTTTTCACCAGCACAAACTGGATCATACTTGGAAAACACACGACTAGCACCACTAGGTTCCCTAGGAGGTACAGGGTACAATTACTGGCAGCTCCTACTGGTGGAAGCTCCTACTGGTTCTTCACAAAGACCTGTAAGAATATGCTGACAGTCTTCTTGATCTACCTCCTTACAATCATGCTTCCCAAAGGGGAGTCTGGATGTACTGTGCATGGACTGGGGGAATGCCGAAATGTTCCTGCTATTTATATTCTCTGTCTGCCTCTATGTCTTTTGTTTCTTAAGCAAGGTCTATTTTTCAAGAACAAGTTCAGACTAATGTTAGCAGTCAAAATGTCAACTATGGCCACATACCTCTTGAACAAATTGGTTTAAAAAAGGCCAAGTTACTTATTAATTGTGTTGCTTCAAGCAATATCTATAAAGACATCTCAGTAGAAATGTCTATGTGTCAAATGAGGAAATAAGAAAACAGCTGAAGTTTGCTCTAAAAAAACTTGAAAACTATAATGTATAAACTCAAAGGGTAATAAAAATCACTTTTACATCCTTTCTCTTTTTAATAAAATGCCACAATATCTTTTAGTCACTTAAAATCTCACACTGGAATTTTAAAAATAAAGCCCAACACTATTAGTAAGTTTAACAACTCCCTTTAATTTCTTTGTGGGAACATCCACTCACTGTCCTGCACTTCAGCATTTCATTGTTCAGCCACATAAATTGCCATGTTGCCTACACCCATGCAGCCAACATAAAGCCAGCATTCCTAACTTCAAAATAAGACAGCGATGTACATAAAAGCAGACTGACAACTTTGGGTACTATGGCAAGAAGGTCTATAAGCCCAGGCCACTGAGTTCAAGTATTTAATTTTTAAATAAATGAAAAGAAAAGGTGAATGGTAGGAAAGGATTACAGTGCTATGCTGGCAAATCCGGATGGGACTTCTTTGACTACTGCACGGGATCACACATGACCATGGATAACGACTGACTTCAGTGCACACCTAACAATGGGGTGCTTATTCCCAGGAAGACACAATACACTCTGCTATTTTCTTTAATTAGCTTCTGCAGAGGACTCAAGCACTCAAGCTTTTTCTGCCTTTTTCTGCCTATTAACTAACCTAAATCAGGCAACAAAGAGATCAAATATGCAGTACCAGATTTACTCTGTTTGAAAACAGAAAGCCAGGGACCAGAAACCAAGTATAAAATGAAACTGTTATCACATTACTATAAACAGTATATCAGCTTTCAATTCCAGGAACTATCATCACACTACCGTGTCAAACTTCATTACGAGAGATTTGTATCACCCTAAGTGAGTTTTGTTCGCATCACTGAGTCTGATTAATCAACAGCATAACAACCCTGATTTTCTTCATTTTCCAGCTTTATGTAAGTCACAGTTTAGTCTGTGAAATTTTGAAACGATTTCCACCCTTCTAACTTTACAAAGGAACTTAAAAACAAATAAACAGTGCAGGCCCTGAAAGAAAGCAGAGGACAGAAACAAAAGCAAGTTACAACTGTGAGTATAGTGGATGGTCAAGCCTTTCAGAGTACAGGAACACAGCATCAAGAAAACACTGTCAGTTATTTGCTCTGCATGCTAATGACACTGCAGGTTCAGCTTTTGCATCGCAGCCATCGGTCTATTAGCCTCCAAACCTCTTTGCAAGAAGTTGTATTACTGTTTCAAGCCGTGCAGGTAGAAGGCTCACGCCACCTGAAACACAGGAGCATCTCACCCCTTGATGGTATATTTCTTGCATGATGATCCAGGGGGCGGAATACAAGTGCTTCACTGCTCTGACCAGGTGGACTTATATATAGCTGCTCATCTTCACAAGGTGGAAAGAAGAAATAATAAAAATGAAATTACCAGATCTTCGGAATATGTATTACTTCATCGTTTAAAATTTTTTAAACAATAAAAAAAAAAAAATCAAGTGCTGAGAAGAATTGCATTACAAACAAAAGGAAAGTATCAAACTTTGCATCACATTTCTGGAACAAACAGGTAACAGAGTAAGTTACAGAAAAGTGGCCTCTATATTCTTTGCATAAAGACAGTCTTTCCCAGCCACTGGGAAAGTGAAGTTAACTTGCATTTGCTACCAAACCACAACCTTTCAACTATTCACGTTTGTCTGTGAACACAGATCCTACTGAAGAGCAGGTATCAATTTTCTGATGAGCACATCTGGAAAATAAAACACTAGTTCCACTACTGACACTGTAAACTAGAGAGCTGGCATGGGATATCTTCTTTTAAGTTGCTCAGCTTTTTCTCTTAACTGGTTACATCTGTAAACCTGGGTTCAAAAAACTGGAAAGGAAACATTAAAGCCGTTCAGGAGATTTGAATGGTGTGAGTAGAGCCCATGGTCAGCTCTTGTGCAACGTCACTGCAGTCTAGTTGCCTGTGACAGTAACATAATAGAAGATAATCTTATATATAATAAAAGATTTAGGTCTCTAACTTCTGGGTGACCCAAAAGGAGGGATAGATTGCCAAAGCCATGGCAGTGCCACTAGAAAAGGACAAGTATCCCGCCACCATCACGCAGCCAAGGTTCAACAGTTCTGCTGTGAGGTTCTTCTCTTGGACTGGTCCCTGGAATACGGCTTGTTCCACAAGGCCCATGAATGGCTAAGTCCATTTATCAGAGCTTCTGCACTAACAACATCTTTCACAAAGAAACAGAGCATACTTTACACCCAGCACTATTCACACATCCTAGAAAGCTTTCCATCTCCATAGGGGAGCTCCAACACTGTGACTTCTCTCATTATGGCCCACGGACCAAACAGGACAGGTGCTATACAGGGTATAACAACACAGGTCACACTTATCCTGTGCAACTTGAATTTCCTCCTAGAAAAGCAGACTCTGCATCCACTGTGCACGTTCAGATCTCCTCCTAATATGGAATCAGTGGAAGGCAAGAAGGCATATCCTGACCCAAGGAACAACTCACAGGTCCCACTACAGGGCAGGATAAATCAGCTACAGGCTGTAGTCACCTGAACTGCCACACACTTGGAGCACCAGTTAGCCAGCACCTCAGAAACCACACGCACATCCGCCATGGCAACTTTGCCCCCAATACCACGCAAGAGTATTTGATCAGTACTGCTTTTAATAATTTATCACCGCATTTCTTTCCGTCCTTAACAGTGAAAGGTTTAGTTCAAGACTGCAGCCTCCAGCAATCTGCACAGCATTCTTTTGATACTGTTACATATACATACATTCACTGCACTGTTTTCTAAAAAAGTTCCTGACTGACCATAACAGGTGTAGAATAAAACTAGAACAACTTATCCTTTAAAATACTGGTCCAGAGTAAAGGGAATGGGAGACAACATAATTTGAGAGATGACAGAATAAAGGAGACTTAATTTGAGAGATGATACAATAAAGGAAACTTAAAACTAAAAAATAGAGCATTTATTTCCACAACACTTTGGGAAAGACAAGCAAATCTGAAAATAAATATGCATCTATTTTTCAAGAAAATAATTCACTCTAAAATCAACATGTCAACAGAAGGCTAGCAAACATCAGGCTACATATCTGAACATCGTTCTATATGTCACACTTCTCTACCAAATTTCTTCAGCTGTCTCAGAAAAAATGAACTTTTTCTACAGGCTGAGGCAGCTGGAACAGAACAGTCATACTGAGATATCTTTGTAAGAGAGCATGTCTTGGGCATCAAAATCTAATGAATCGTGTAATACAATTCTATTTATACTTTATGATCTTTAAATACCATTACATTAAATTGTTTGGAAAAAAGACACAATGAAACTATACTGATAATTCAGTAAGAGAACACTTCATCTTTTCAACTCTTAGCTACGCACCACAGTTTACTGATACCTAGCTAGCTCAGGATTAGGAACACAAAACGGAAATGCATGAAAGAAATAATTTTTAATTCAAAAAAATACTATTTCATCATCCAAACCGGAAAATTGTGACTTTATAAGAATCCCGACCAAAAGATTTAAATAAATGGATTGAGATTCAGGAGAGCCCATAAATACTTTACATTGATCTCACTGTTTTCATGTGAATTAAAGCCTTTTTTCCCTCTGTTATCCCACTGCAAATGTCATTCTCTCTGCAAGTGTCAGTAACAATGTCAAAACAGTTACAGCACTAACAGACCTGGTATATGAGTTCATTACAGGGTAATGAACCCAGGTGACACACAGCTTTTGGAGGGAGAGCGCTGGGAGGAAGAAAGATAAATACTTCTGTGATATCAAGCAGAAACACTCTTTCTTGGACTTCACTTTCTTACCTTGGTTGCAGGTTTTTCCAGTGTAGCCTGGGTGGCATTTACACTTGTTTGGCCCAATGCATTCACCATGCTTACATCCTGGCTGACATATAGCTGCAAATAGAGGAATATTCATTATTCTTCCACTCCAGTCACAACTGACAATATTTTACTTTGAAACAAATAGCAAGGACCTAAAAAATAGTACCATTTATGTACCTCCTTCAGCATCACCATCTGCTTCAAATACCACTGTTAAAACATCAGATGCACATCCAAACAACCACAACTCAAATCCATGTGGGAAGAGTAAGAAGCCTGTTAATAGTATGGTTTTGTCCAGCGTTATATTGTGCTGATCTGGAATATAAACCCTTTTGATATCTAATCATCAAGCAGGCACTGTGCCTTCACTTGCTCTGTGCATGTATGTACTATGATTCCTGCTATTCATGGTGAATATGGAATACGCCCCAACTGTATAGAAAATGCATACACCCATGTTGTAGGTGACATACGAACAAAGCCGTAGTGCAGTCAGTGAGCATGAGCACAGATCCCAGCCTTCACCACTTTCCCCAACGACTGTAAGGCAACACTCTACCCTTTATTAAGAATGTTTGCCTGAATCCCTCACTTCTGGCCGTTTCTTTTTGAGGAAAAAAGGACTTGGTAAAAGCAAAATCAACACTAATTGTAATATGCTTCTTTATAACTGCATGCATCCAAGTCAATTCTACTTAGAATATTTCAAACGTTTATCACCCTGCTTGCTGTACAGATATAGTCTCAAAACCTCTATTCTACTCTCAGAGTCAAATTTGACAGGTTATTTCTAACTACCCAAATGGAGCATAATACAGAACTCCAAGAAATAAGAGCTAGGAAGCCATTTTTGGTACCTCTGTCAATATAAAATAAAATTAATTTAAAAAAAAAAATCCTTTTAGCATTTCAATAATAAAATAAGTATTGCTTTTGAAGAAATATGAGAACTGATCCACAAGTTCATTTCTACTTATGTTGGATTAGCTAACTGGAATATTTTCAGAGTGCAACAAATCCTACCTAACTCTGGAAACCATTTTGCAGCTGAAAATTTTAAACATTTCAAAGTCTTCTTTATTATAAATGTCCTTCTATTACTAAGCACACTGTTTTCAACGTACTGGAAAACTAAAGTATTTACTGTTCTCTAAAACATTGTTTAGCATTGTATAACAAGATACAGATGCAAAATTCTGGTGAGCAGTTCTGCTTACATTTAAGGAGGATGGACACAAATTAGTCAGAAATCAGAGGGTGGCATAACTTGAACACCCTGTAATCAGGATTTACTATTTACTCTGGCTTTAAGCTCATTTTCTAAACCAACAGCATCACTTGGAATTTTCAAAGTAACTAACTAGATCCAGCTGTAATGTTAATTAATCTGACAACAGGCTATATCATAAAATTAGATATATTAAGGATGTAATTTAATAGAAATCTGTCAGAAGGCACTCAGAAATTTAGTTTGCGTTCTAGCCAAGCTGTTCAACAGGGTTGAATTAAACAAAACTGAAACAGAACCAGGAGATTAATTTTAGTTGTGGAAGAACTATACAAATAACATCTCTGGTGTTCTAAAATCTTTTCCATACGATTCAAAGCATACAAAATCAGCAATTCCCAGAACTGTATCCAAATACAACTGTTAGCGTAAGAGGAGTTTGCACCAGTTTTAGGACTGCATTTGCCCTGTATTATCAGGGCATTGTTTTTATTTAAACATTATATATATATATATGTACACATATATCTATATAAAGATATAGATAGTGATATTCTCTGAGAACATAAAAATTTTGTTTTAAATCTACATTGCTCCCCCTGATGGATCTTTCTTACATGCTGGTTCGGTCTCTTTCCAAAAACCCTCTTAAGGAATATCTTAAAAGGCAACAGAGATGGATGTTTCTAGTTAATCCAAGATTTTTTTTTTCCCGGTAAATACTGCCCAGAAACAAAGAAATGTAACTCAGGTTCAGAAACACCTCTCAAAAAAAGCATTAGGGAAAAGGGGCCAATTAGTTCATGGAAAGGTGCGATTCAAACAGGATGCTATTGGTAATGTTCAGATTTGACTGAAGAACAACTGATACATCACAAAAAAACTTCTGGAACATTGTACTTGGAAACAATGAATGCTTTTTTTAATCCCTATGGATTAACCAGGAAAAAAAAAAAAAGTATCTTCTTGTGTAAGAGCTCATTTAGACACTTAGACTCTCATCTTCCTCACACCATAGACCCAAGTCTAATTAGAAGTGATGATGGCAAAAGGAAGACTATGAAGACCAATTTCATGACTTTGAAGGCACTGTGGAAAAGGAAAAAGATGTGATCTAATCTACAGTAGAGAAACAGAAATTACTATAAACACACTTTCGAAAGCTTTGATGAAATTTCAATTGTGCTTAGAGAAAATCCGTATCATGGGGTGTGATACCTTTTGATAACAATTACTCTTTAAAAACCACAAAACACCGTGGGATCAGCGTGGTGTCAAGGGTTACAGTTAAGCAAGTGAACTTGTGGCAACTTCAGTTTAGCTGCCTTAAAAGTCTTGGGCACTATCTCAATTGCACAGATTGCAAATTAGCAGCAGCTCAAAGTAAAAAAAAAATCTTATACTTGAAGACAAAAAGCCTTATGAAGTGCAGTAATGAAATGAGATTTCATACAGAAATAAAAATGGGGATGAAAATGTTCCTCTGAGGAGGAACAACCCCAGGTACCAGTACAGGTTGGGGACTGGCCAGCTGGAAAGCAGTGTAGGTGAGAGGGACCTGGGAGTCCTGGTGGACAGCAAGATGACCATGAGCCAATAATGTGCCCTTGTGGCCAAGAGGGCCAATGGCATCCTAGGGTGTACTAGAAGGGTCAAGAAAGTTCCTTCTCCCCCTCTACCCTGCCCTGGTGAGTCCACATCTGGAGTATTGTGTCCACTTCTGGGCCTCTCACTTCAAGAAGGACATACAATTCCTTGAAAGAGTCCAGCGCAGGGCCACCAAGATGATGGAGTGGAATAATCTTCCTTATTGAGAAAGGCTGAGGGAGCTGGGTCTCTTTAGCTTGGAGGAGACTGAGGGGTGATAACGTTAATGTCTATAAACATGTAAAGGGTGAGTGTCAGGAGAATGGGCCAGTCTCTTAGTGATGGCCAGTGACAGGACAAGGGGCAACGGGTCCAAGCTGGAACATAGGAAGTTCTATGTGAGTGTAAGGAAAAACTTTTTCACTGTGAGGGTGACAGAGCCCTGGAACAGGCTGCCCAGAGAGGTTGTGGAGTCTCCTTCTCTGGAGACATTCAAGACCAATCTGGACGTGTTCCTGTGTGATCTAATCTAGGTGATCCTGCTCAGGCAGGGGGGCTGGACTACATGATCTTTTGAGGTTCCTTCCAACTCATAACATCCTGTGATTCTGTGATTGTGATTCTGTGATTCCATTTCATTTTGTTGTCCGACTCATTCGAGAGCTATCAACAAATAAACTCTGGTCTCACGATTATTCATTTCAGTTTGATCACTTAAACTCTTTTTTTGGGGGCCAGATGTGAAGACTTGCTCTGTCTCAGTTCTAACAGACTTCAATGGCGTCAAGAAGCTATCCTAAAGTCTTTTATTTGGCTATAAATCTGACAGAGCACCTATTTTAGAGTTTGGCAAGAGCTACCTTTTACTCCAAAATAAGATAACTGCCACATTTTAAGTCTCCCCTGAGCTTCAGGACAAATTAAAGTTGTTGTAAAAACAACCTAAGAAATTGAAACATGTATGAGTGGTTTAGGTTAAGGCTTGGGTTGTTTTTTTTTTCTATTGTGGGAGGGAGACAGATAGAATTTCTGCTGAAATGCATGTGCTGTTGGCACTTGTAATGCTTGCATAAAAGCCAGAAGCCACCAGTTTCCCCAGCCACTACTAGCTGCTGGTGGTGGTGTCTGAGTATGACTCAATCATTCTGAAGTATTATTTAATTGTTGCATAAATAGAATAAATGAAAACCACATTTGAAACAATTCATGACAGACCTATAATGATGCGGGGGGGCTGGGGGGTGTGTGTGGGGGGTGTGCAATTTCATTTGTATTTTCTCCCTGCACACAGTTCCCTCAGAACTTCTCTGGAAGTGCCCCTCGGGTTTTGTCAGCTCCTCTGCAGTAAGCTGCCCACCCTTTTGAGGGCACAGCTATCCCCTCTACTCCTTCTCTTCTTGAATTTTAATGTTAATGATTTGTTTCTTTATTACTAAACACTGTCTGGTGGAATCCTACCAGGTTGTTGCACTGTCTCGTTCCCACCAAACTTCTCTTCATTTATGGTCAGCAATGGAAATCCTAGAGCTTTCTTAGTGGAGTATCTCTACCAGTTTAACTCTTCTCTGGTTTCTCAACACTCCTAGCTACATCTCTCAACAAAACAGTTTTGAGTATAATTATGTGCATAATTCTTACATTTTTTTCTCTGCTTCACCTCAATCTCTGTTCCTTAATAGTTCCTTGCATCTTCTTGTGTGACACCCACAAGAGGGTTTCATTGACAGAAGTTGCACTCAGTCTTTTTCTGCATCACTCCATTCGAATCTGCCTCAAAATGCCACACTTCAGATGTCCAAGCTGTCCTTGAACTTCTACTTTCACCTCTCTGAAGTGTGAAAAGATACATAGCAACATCCACATCTGAAACTATGCCGACCATCTGCCTGAACAGCCTTGCTTCTGTCCTCTCTTCCCAAATAACACATAGCCCCTTACTCATTCCAAAGCTAAATTCCAGCTTATCAAAATAGTTTCTCCAAACACAGAAATTAACTTGTGTAACAACCCAGAGATGATTACATACTGTTCAGCTTCACCAATGTCTCGATGATCCTTATGGGTTCCTTCCCAACCAGTACATTCTATTCTACAAACCTTTACTAGATCCTCTTCTACTGCTGAATGCAGACAGACCTCCAATCCTAAACTGCTGCTACTTAAGTTGTCCCAGTGCCAGCTTTATAGTACGACTTGCATGTTGGTGAAACAAGTTTTCCTCTGTGCTTCCTTTTTCACCTGAAACTAGCTCCCTTTTTCCTGTGGTGCCAACAGACCACAACCTCAAGTTCTATACTTCTCTGCCTCAGAGCAAGCTTCGGCTCATGTCTGTCAATTTCTATTTACTTTGAGTAATTCTTTGCAAATTGTGTAATCGCATAAACACAGAGCCAAGGAAATAAATCTGCTTTATCCAGAGTAATTTTCATCTAAGATCCCAAAGGTATGAGCTAAATTATAAAATAATTCATTGCAGCTCTAAGTTACATATTTCTTTTTTGTTCAACTTTTTGTTCAACTACATAAAAATGGAGGAACATGCATAAAGCTTAACCTACCACACAGTTACCAGTAGGTGGTAAAACATGTCATACTCATAACTCATATTACAGAAAGTATAACTTTGCTTCCCAAGGAAGTGTATTAGCAGCCACAACATCTATCTCTGCAAAGCTTAATAAGCCTATGGCAACTGGGTATTAATTTTTTGATAATTCCATATAAAAACATTCCTTATTCCACTTTTTAAAAGATAATAAATGCCCTTGACCAACTTCTTTAACTAGAGACTGATAATATCATCAGATTAAATGGTACTATCTAATGCATGAATGTTTTTTCGCAGATTACTTGCACTTACTTGTAACATTCTTGATAAGAAATGTTGTCAAAACTCATGCTTAAGTCTCCCTGTAAAAACGTACAGTTCCACTAAGCAAGCAACTCCTAATTTTTCATGCACAACCACTACATTTGCCCAGGTAAATCAGTTACCCAATTTGCACATATGATTCTGGTAACAGCACATTAGCATGATAAACTGCAGCCAGCGTGGGTTATTCATCGCAATGAACTCTTTGCTTGCCTATGACTGTTGCCAAATGTCCTTCTAAACTGCACACACAAATCCAGATCCTGGTTCATGAATGTCTTGCTATTCAGAACAGCACTTAAAAGCAAGCATTACTTAAGTATGGGTAACACTGAAATCAACAGTATTTAAGTAAATCAGTGAAAGTTAATCTTACACTTATGCACTTACTCTTTAAAAAGGAGTGGAAAATTGCTCCAAGAGAGTACAAAGTTTAAAAAGCTAGAAATATTTCAATGTTTTTGTCAAACTTTTCACATTTGCATTTCAATGGCTCATGGCAACTGCTTAAAGAATAGTGCTTTATTATCTCAAAGGCCTTTCTGTTACCTGAATCTTTCTGTGTGTGTACTGAATTCCAGCAGATAAAAGCAAGTTAGCGTGCGTGTGTCTCTGTGTGGTAACAGAAAACAAACTGGAAAGCAAGCTGGGCCCTGTTACTGTTTATTAGCATGTAACACCCACTGGCTTCAGCAGAGTAACTACTGTATCACAGTAACCACCTTGCTCCCCTGTATAAAGACTGTTGCTCCTGCCACAAGCTAAGTAAGCAAGACATGGCAATTCCTAAGCAGCAGCAGACCACAGCCTTGGGTACCAGTGTAAACTGGTGTTGATTTCATTTGGCTTATAACATGCCAGGTCATACATACGCTGCTGTAGGCCAGGGGCTGTCAGGTTTCCCTGTTGTGGGAATGACAACTTGTAGTGAAGGTGAAAAGCAGGCAACTGCGAGTACTAAGTGCTTCAGTCATCCCAAACTAACCTCCCCACTGCACATGATTCAATACTGTGAAAGCAAAATCAGGCTGCCTAAATCTGACGTCTTGTAAACATGATGCTGGGATTATAAACAATTGGCAGGAAGCAAAAAATACTGTCTGAGGCTTGAGGATAAAGGAAAAGAGGGAAAAGGGAAAAGTGCAGCAGTTTAGAAAAAGAAGTATTTAATCAAATAGGTGACTGGGATAAAAGAGCACTGTTACTTTCCTTCCCCTCTCATCTTCCCCAAATCAAATGCTTAAAAAAGGAAAAAAGAAAAAATAAAGGAGAACATCTTCTTGTAACATATTATAGTTTTCATGCAAATTTATGACTTAGAAGCCATAACTCCAAGAAGTCATAACCTTGCCAAAAGTATTTCAAGAAATATATTCAGCTAACCTTTGGGCTGGCACCTTAGGCTGGCTATTCTCTGCCTTAAGACGTAGAAAGCTGCAAAACAAATATCCAAAAAAAAGGAATTCCAACTTTTTTTTTTTTTTTTCCTGTAAGGAGGATTGACTTGGCTGCAATTTTTATCAACTTGTTACATTCCTGGAGACTTACACACATGCAACATTCAGAGCTTTTCTGAAACAAAAAAAAATTCTGGTACACATTTAAAAATGGAAATACCTTACATCAGTATTTCACTATGAGATTTAACAAACACATTCTGATACATGAGAGTAATTAAATATAATGACGTGATGCTATTCTTATTCAATCAACTAAGGAGCTACACTTTGTCATGTTTCATATGGTACACGGTCATAAAAATTCTCCTGTTTCACAGTGTAGGTTCAATGCTTCCATAACAGACAATAAATGCTTTACTTAAAGAGACAGTATCCTTTTGTTTAAATCTAGGTAAATATTTTAATGCTGCTGCTTCTCCACAGAGCAAACATAAAGGGGTTAGCAACTGGATGCTAATTTAAGAGTAATTAAAATTACACCCATTTTTAAGTATCTGAACATCTGCAACCAATAAACATGCTGGCTAATAAATCCACCGGTCATTTTTATAATGTTTAAATTTTAAATGTCATCTAAATTAAAACTAATGCTTGCAGACCTTTGCAGCTCTTACTACCATATGAAACCAGATATGCTACAAAATGTAAAGAACATGGAATCACAGATTTATGTTTCGGACTTAGTTTAAATCAATTTATTTGACAATAAAATTACTGTTAGCAGCACAGCTTGTTAAGACTACACAGCTTTATTACAAAAGACTGGGACTGAACTGCAACAGCAGCTCTTTCTATTTTAAGTAGCACATGAACACCACTTAAGGGTTTGCTATGATTGCAACTTAGAATAGTTTAAATTAGTTTAACTAGAAAGCCCCTTAATGTTTGCTGCAGTGGAGGAAGGCTCCCCAAATTGTTGCTGGACTTTGAGATAAGCTCCAAATACAAATTTACTATAGTTGCAAATGGTCAAATCATGTTACTGTTGAGCTTTCCTTGGAAAAATGTGGACTACAAGCTATTATTCTGTGTATAAAGTGCAGGAGGGATGCAGTGAGGAAGTGGACAAGGATACTGTATCTTTAACATGGTAAAGTCATTACTGCTTTAAAAGCATAAAGCTTCTAAACTGGAAAAAATAAAAATAATAATAATAAAAAAACCCAACACGCCATAACTGAATAAAAATAGCAAAACCTCATTTTTTTTCTTTCATGGCAGTATTAAAGCAGTATTGCAATTCTGTATAAAATGTCTTTTCTTTGAAAGGTACCTCAGGATGCACAAAACCACTGATCAATTTATAAGCATCAGAAATGCTGTGTATCAAAATTAATTGACCATTGCCAACACAATGCATTAATATTGACTGTATTTTTGCAACCACAAATTCCGCAGCAAATTTTTAATTGACTTTAAGGCTTCTGCTACGGGGTCAGCCTCCTGGAGGCCAGTATCTTCATGGATCATTATTGACACAATCCTAGTTTTAATTTTTGTGCATCTTGGACAATACAGAATCACCATTTCCGCTGAAAGCACTATTATGTGCAAGAAACAGAAGCCCTAAGCAGCTCATGGCCTCCTCTCCCATTGATGTCAGTAACTCAGAATCTCCTTCATCAATGAGAGAACAAACCACCTCTTCCCACCCTCCAACCACCTTGCATCTCTGTAGATAGGTTGCACAGCACAGATAGAGTCTTCAAGCTCGTTAGGACAGAAGCAGCAGCACAGACAGTGTAAGCTTCTTCACAACTGCTCTCAGAAGGCAGCAGCATGCACTATTTCCAGCAAAGCAGTTATGCCTGTATCTGCTCTACCAACTTGTACAAGCTCCATCTGCTCTCCTGCAGGTCCTCTTAAGAACCTCCTGAAATATGGTTTCTACGAGGTTTCACTAAATCTAACTGCTAACCTGACATCCTTCAATTAACACTTTTTAACAGTGCAATTCTAATGCGATGTGTAAACAGATGACTTGATTGCTCTGTCCCTGGGTTTCTAAAGCTAACTGTCATGGGTTTAGTTTAAGGTGGTGGAAAACTATAGTGCTGGCCTATTCTGATTTTGCTCTCTATATGTAACCAAATAACCAAAAAGAATTACAACAGATGGATGCTCTGAAAGAGCACAGCCATCTTCACAACCCCTTCTCACGACAGACTTTATAGGCTTCTGCTTAAGCAGAATGCTACACTGAAATGAGCAAAGTAATCAGACATGGCTATTTGTAAAATCCACATTCAGTGGGATTTTATTTCTGTTAAGCATCTTTTGTTGGCCAAGCTTTCTGCACACTGGACAAAAGCTCAGAGTACCTTTACTGACTCCAACAGCCAAGCAGACTAATGCCAACAGAAGATCTGACAGATCTACATCCGTTTATAGAAGCTGCAGATCCAGCCTTCTATTCTCTACACATAAAAAACACAGCAAAAGGAACTATTTTTGCCATCACCTCTAGCAAAGGAGTTGTCCAAACTGTAATCCAGAATGAGAATTTAATTATTTTTTACTGCTTGTCTTAAAAAGTCTTGCTGAACCTTTTTCATCTATGTTTAAGTAATACCTCTTTCTACAGTGCTTGGCCATTAAACTGCTGCTGAAATTCCCAAGTAAAAGGCAGCCTACATCTTTAGTGTACCTTGACCACACATCACACAAATGAATTACACAAATCAGTTACAAACAGACATGCAGCCAAGTACAAAGCAGGTGTATTTTGTTTATGAAAGGTACACGCATGTGGAAACCATTTGTACAGCTTTTGAAAGAACTACAGAGATATTTGTAAGCCAGCTAAAAGCGAGGCAGGTAGACCATTAGTTCTAAGAATAACTTTCAGAGAACCAAGGTGGATTAGTGGCAAAAATATCCACAAGGAACCACTATTTTTCAAATAACCCCTAGCACAGCCTGTTGGAAACTGAAGAGAAGAACTTTCATACTAAGGAATAAAAAGCAGTTCCGAGGACTTTCCTGGTGCTTGGCTCACCTCTGGCCTAGCAGAGACACTTGGACAAAAAGGCTGAGATTATCCTTTTCTTGAGAAACAACTCAAATTTCTCAGGCTAATTTTTTTCTCCTGGGACACGGAAAAAGTATGTTTGTGTAAGATGTGTGCAATGATCCATACCCAGACTTGATTTTCACTGTGTATTTTAAAACCCACTGAATGGGTTCCAGGTTAGGGCAATATACCCATTACCACAGGTACAGCTAACTTACAATGCAAATGGAGTGACAAATTAAGAATGCACCGTCCATATCTGCTCTCACCAAAACCAGGCTCTGTCATGGGAATTTCAAACCCTCTACTCTCAGAGAAGAAATCCAGAGGAAACTCTTTCTACACTCACCTTTGCTCTGGGTTACATTTTTGCTGTGTACACATCAACTAATAAAAATGCCAGAAAACAGCGCTATTTTTACATACATCTATTTTATCAGGTACTTTATCAAAGTACTGTTTTTCACAGAAGTAGGATTTTGTGTGTCGACTCCTACTTAGATACTATCTCTCCTACTATTTATTAAGATACAAGTATATCTTGCAGGCTGGGCAACAGCATGGGCTTTTTAGAGTAATTTCAGATGGGATATCTAACATCTAATTTCAAAGCACTGATACTATGTAACAGACCAGCTCCATCCACGATGATCTTCTCTCACATGAACTAAGAACTGCCGCTTAAACATTTCTGCTGCTTCCCAATTAGCTTTTCTACATCCCAGATTTAACCAATAAACCTGGCTTACCTACCAGATCAGAACATCAGGCAGGCCACTTAGTTACATTACTGATGGAATATATCCATCCTTCTAAATCTAGATTAAGCACTAAGTAAGCGTGGATGGATTTTCAATTTACAGGGATTTAGAAATACCAGTGAATTAGGCTTTTTTCAGCCCTTTTGAAAATATGGCTATATTTGTACCAACTGCAGAATGTATCTAGATGCCTAAACATGAATCTCACTTCGATGCTCACAACCCACAAGAAGGAAAGAAGAAAAAAATCAGTTGTAGGGAGACCTTCTACATATATTTGTCGGAATTAGAGCATTTGGGAAGGCACTTTCACGTCACTACAGAGAGTATTGCTCCTAGCTGAGTTGTTACAGCTGATACTGACAGGCTTTGGAAGCAAGTTTACATATAGATAGATCTGCATGCACTTCCTTATGGGCACATCTTGATTGGTGTAATGTATTAACAGGAAACAGAGGAAGTTTTAAAGGGAGCTTGCATATTAAAGGAGGGGTCTGATTTCAGCTTCTTCCGATGTGTTTATAAGAGTAAGAAAGACACCTGAATTACACCAACTTGCGTTACTAGGCAGCAGTAGGCACAGTTATGCTCTGGGTGCACTCCTTCGTCAGTCAAAGGGACATAAAAGGTATTACTCCACTCTTTGTCAGTCAAAGGGACATAAAAGGTATTGCTCCACTCTTCACAAAAGAAAGTTTAGCTAGCCCAGTTCGGTTTCCATTTGCAAATGTATGGATGGGTTATGGATGGAAGATTGGGAGCGCAAGTTACTAAGGCTTTGCGAGTTACTGCTTGTCAACTGTGCCACGATACTTCCCTGTTAAAGCTGGCACATACAGGCTTAAACCTCTGTCACAATTAAACCATTACATTAAATCATAAAGCTGGTTTAAACTGTTGGGTTTTTTTCTTGATAGTCACGGGCAGAAGGCATGCCCACGCATGTTTGGTGAAAAAGCTCAGCTGGACAGAAGAAAACATATCCAGGTATGGATCACTTGCCCAATAGCTCATCACAGTTCAGAGGTCTCCATCACCTACAACGCTGCCGTGTACTGCAGCCTGTATTCTTGCTACACCCTGGGTCCTGCATGGCTCGAACCTTACATTTGTTGTCAGAAAGGCAAATTCAGAGGTGGCCAGTACCTACACAGTGAAGTATGCATGTGTAAGCAGATGAGAGTCTAAAGGCGCTATAGCACTTCCAGGATGGCTCAAAAGCATTTAGGAATAGCCGTTCAAGCTCACTAATAAAGAGCTCACCATTACTGCCTGAATATTTACAGCTTCTTTTATTGCATTCACTTATAAATTAGGTCTCACTACTAGTTTTTAAGCCTGACCCATGTTTCGCTGCACAAATGCAGTCTATTATATAAGAGCAAAGAAAATCACATCTAGTAAAGAAAATCTGACATGTATTTATACCGTTCATTTCAGGGACAGGACCGAGAGGTTTGCCTTCCTCTACACAGAAAGAAGGAGAATTAACTATGTGCTTCGTCTTTTTCAGGGTTTATTTTCAGTGATATCCCTTGCACAGTGAAACACTCAAGTTTTCCTCTGAGGCCAGGAATGCTGCCTTCTGTGCCAGGTTAATCCTTCATACCAAACACCACATTCCCAAGGTGGAGAGTTGACTATAGATTTTCTATTTGGCTGCAAACACCAAAAGATTCACTTTCATTTAGTGTAATCTCCCATTCTGTGATATGACTGGAATTTTCATCACCAACAACTGAGGCAGATTTTCTTGATTTATTTTGCTAAGAGCTTAGCTCCCATTTAAAAACTAGAAGTTGCTCCTAAGTTTTTAAGGTCTTCACCCAAGTGTCTGCAATTCTTCTGAACCAGCAATTCAAGAATTATCAGCACCCAGCATGTGGAAAAAATGGGGAGAAACAGCATTTAGAAACCTAATTATATTCTTTTGAAAGTCTGGACCCAACTGCTGGAGATCCATCTCTGCACTGCTTGGAAGTGCCCATGGAGAACAAATCTGTGGATAACACACCTAGTTTTAGCCTTAAAAAAGGCATTTTTTGTATCTGAAAAAGTTAGCACTGCAAATGCTCTTACTGATAAAAGTCAGGGTAAAAAAAAAATAAAGAAAATACTTTCTGTGTATTATTTCTTTGGTCTCACTTTCAACTTTCAGTTATGAGTCTTTTGATAGTATTACCTTATGCTATTCCTGTCTTCACAGATCACAAAAATTCAGCCCCAAATCAGACTTGGTAACAGTGAGAAACTGAATTGCAGTTCATGACTAGGTGGAAGTCACTATCACAACACAGGACACAATTTATTTAAGTAAGGGATCACAGCAAGATCCTTTCAGTGCTCTGGGTTTTGGTTTTGTTCTTAGTTTTGTTGGGGTTTTTTAACACTGCAAATTATTGATACTTGCCTTTGTGGCTTTAAACTTTTAAACGCTCAACAATTTTAAGGGAAAACTAAAAGGTGAACAGAGATTATCCATATGGAAGATAGACACAGATTCTATCAACTCTGAAGTATCCTCAATCAACATACTTATAAACGTGTATCCCAAGGAAAGCACTACTTGTTAGCAGTTAGAGCCCTAAAAATCAGAATGATTCAAGCTATCGCCTGAGAGAGATCACTCTGATAACTACAGTACCAGGAATGCTATTTTCCACAAGTACTTTACATAGCTTTTTTAGTAATCACCTTATATACCTATTAAATATTCTTGTTTTTTAACACACTTGGGAAAGAAGCAGCCAGTCTTGCTGTTTACAGATTTGAACAAAACCTTTGCTGAGAGTCTACAGTTGTATTGCTAATGCTATTTCTATCTTTTGTCTATTATTTGTCGTCTACAGTCACTGCCCTGCAGGCTAAACAACTTATGGTATTCAATACCTGTTTTACTTTAAAAATTGCTCTGCAGAAAATAATCTGTTTGCAGACATTTGCATCTAAATCTAAAGAAAAAAAAAAGGGAACCAATGTTTATAGGTTCACTGCTGCAAAATCTTAAGAGATATTGCTCATGTATACATTAAACACATGAACAAGCGTTCCCAGTATCAAAGGCTATAATTTTAACAAGCTAAGGTCTCTATGACACTCCTAACCATTTTAACATCTACACAGTGCTAGCTGCCACCACACAGTACCTTTTGAGGATGTAGTTAATGAAAACAACTTATACACTTGGTTATCCTGCAATTATATCAAAGATTCTAAAGAGATGCGAGAATTTCAGAGATGTTTCTTTACACGTGTGACCCAATAAAAGGATGCTGTCAGGCAGATTTATTCCTTTAATTTGGGATTACTGAAAGAATGTTTGAACTTCATATTAACTTGAACATTTCCATCAACTTTTTAAGGGAAATGTAGTGAAAATAATTTGGGTTTCCTTCTCAGATACAAATATTCTTGCCCTACAGTACTTGTAACATGACACAGTACGGTGTGTGACAAAGACAGGCTATTAGACCAGAGCATGAAAATTCTCATTGCCCTAACTAAAGCTGACCTTACTTGACTGCAATCATTTTTAGTTATGCTGATAATAGACAGACTTTTAACATGACAACATCCTTCTAAGTAAGTCAGACGCACATGTGCAAAGCCTAAGCCCTGCACTGTAAGAACGTGTGTGAACATGTGAAAGACATGACTAGGTGTGTACCAGCCTTTCCTACGAGTGACTAGAAGCCCCAGAAGCAACGATACTCACGTTGGCACTGTCCCCAGGACAATCGAGCCCAGCCCCAGCAGCAGTCAATTCTACTTCCAAACCGACACAATCCTGTGGAGGAGATTATTTGTCTGGGCCACCTGAACAAGACAGTTCAAAATAATCTGGTGAAACATCTTAAAAGTAGCTAAAATTATTTTAGATTAAGAAAAAATAAAAGGCAAAATCTTCTTCTGCATGGAGACATATATCCTTTGTTGTTGTTGAAAAATGTAAGTGCTTTAAGCTGAGCCAGTGATGTTTCTATCATTACTACTGTGTTTAGATCAGAAAATGTAAATGACTTTTAGGCAAAGAGCAGAAAAGATGAGAGTAACTAACTTTGTAAAGCCTGAAAAAAAGTTACGCTTCGCAATGTGCTCGCTGCTGCCACTCCTAGGCCGGTACTAATCGCTTCAGAAGCATGAGCATTGACTTCGTAAAGCAGACTACGCTTCCATCATAAAGTTTCAGCATTGGTTTATTTCACAATACACGGTCAAGCTTTCTCACTGAAACGTTAAAGGGGAAAAAAATCCACACAAAAGCTCGCTGAACTGTTCAGACAGACATTAAATACAACAGGGGAGCTGTATGCAGTCTTCCAAGGAAAAGACACCACTTCGACCAAAGTACCGGCAGAAACCGTTTGTGCGTGTTATCCGCATGCGGCGATACCGAGAACTCTTCATGTGGCCGAACCCCGAGAAGAAACCCTCGGGGAGGGCATCCGCGGCGCCGGGCAGCCGGCTCCAACGCCCTCCCCGCGGCCGCGTACTACACCTGACCCGGGAGGCACAGGCTCCCCAAACCTCCGTGTTCACCTCTCTTCATGTTAAAACTTGACCGAATCTTCGCCACATTCTGTCTCAAGTACCTCGAGGCGTCGATAAACTAATTTTGTTTTTACAGCACGCCAAACGCTTTGTTTTTAATCCTTGCGGGGCGCAACCCTCCCAGAGCAACAAGATGTGGGTACCCCCCCGGCCCACGTTTAGGTTGCCGAGCAATGCGCGGGCCAAGGGGTACGGGACCGAGCGCGTCGGTGCCGGGGAGCCCCGGGAGAGGCACCGTGTGGCACCGCGTCTCGCCCACGCCGC
>VXBZ01006878.1:341652-413479 GCA_013399135.1 Heliornis fulica | reverse complement strand
CGGCGAGGCCGGAGCGCTCGGCCCGCCTCGCCCCTCAGCCGGCCGGCCGTGCCCGCGAGCACCTTGTCTCCGCTGGGGACTAGTCCCGTCGAGGGCTTCGGGAGCCGCCGCCTCACAGGGAGGCAAACCGCGAGGGCCAGTAGCCAGCAACCCGCGCCCCGCGCCATTTCGCGCCCCGGCAGTGCGGTGGCAGTCAGGACCCCCTCGGAGCGCTGGAGCCCCGTGCGCCGAAGCCCCCACGGCCCGCCCGGGAAAGAGCGCCGACGCCCTCCGCTCGCCCTGCAAAGTCTCCGACTTCCCCGACGCAACACAAAGTTCCCTGCCGGGACGGCTCCGACCAGCCCCCGCCGGGGACACGGCGCCTACCTTCTGTCAAAGTCCCCGGCCACCCCCAGGGAGAGGCAGGACGCCAGGAGCAGCCGCAGGGAGAGCTCCATGCCGACGGGGCTCTCCCGCCGCGAGAGCTGGCCGCCTGGCCCGGGGGGAGCTGCGGTGGCGGAGCCGCTTCCCTCCGCCGCGCTGCGCGGCGGACTGCGGGGCAGGGGGTCCGTCTGTGCTACGACAGCGAGCCCCTCTCGCTCTGCCCGCCCGCCTCGCTGCCGGGCGGAGTAGGCGCTGCACGGGGAGCGGCAGCGCCACCCGTCCCCGGCAGAGGCGCCCGCGGTCGGTCCGCCCGCCTCTCCGCTGAGGGGCACCTGGCGGCACGCGGCGCGGGCCAGGCCCTGGGGTGCCCCAGCCCTACCGTACCGGTACCGTACCAGGACCCCGGGCAGAGGAGCTACTGGGAGCAACGCGTGCGAGGTGTTAGTAGCAATGATCCCCACTCTGAAGACGCCACGAAGGGAGGGCTTTGGCCTTTCAAGCTTTTCAGCCTGAACTGATGGCCACCTGGCCCTCTCCACAAGGAAAGTGCACAGCTCTAGCCAAAAGCAGTAAGATTTGGCTTTGTTTTGCCATCCAAACTACTCCCAGAATAAAGCTTTTCAAAAGAAATACAAAGTTTATGTGCTGCTTTTTTTCTGGCTCAAAGAGTCCTACTAATAGCTCTCAGATGTTGACATGTGTGAAATAAGGTGTTCCAGCCCTTGTCCAGAAGAAAAACCAGTGACAAGCTTAAACACGACCCACACAGCAACGACATCCTAGCATCCCCACCAACAGCACCTGTACTCTACATCAACATGCTACTGCTAAAATAGAGCAGGTATTTTTGCTTTGTTTCAATGAATTTCAGGGCTTAGTAAGGGACACTTAATGACAGCCTGTCACCAATTTAGGGTCAGAGCTGCTGTGAGATCCCTCTGATTACAGACAGATAGGGCCAACTCAGATAGGGCCAACTACTGGGACTAGTTTGCAGCATTGGTTTGATCTGTGCCTAAATCAAGGCTAAATTTCATCAACTGCTCTTAGAGGGGCCTTGTTGCAGCTTCAGAGCAAAGATCTTCTGGATTGAAGATCAGAGAAAAAAAGCAATGTAACAGCAATGAGGTGGTGGATGCTACAAGGTGCTCGTTACCTATGTCTAAATAACAAGCAAGTTTCCTTAGAAAACAGATACAGAAAGTGCTCTGAGGACCAGAGCTGGTTGCCTTCACTCACAAGGGAAGCTGATAAACAGTAAATACAAGGACACAGTGGCATTCGGTAGACACAGGAGAGCATCTGTCTCAGATTAGACTCCCGCTGAAATACANCCCGTGGATGTAGGATAATAGACCTTCCAAAATGAATTCTCTGTCTATATTTTATGGTCAAAAGGGGAGAAATCCTGTTTGTGATAACCACAGGGATTTCTTTCTGGTAACATTATCTGCCTGCATCTCTCCAACTTGTAGAAGTGTCCACAAATTCCACTGAAGCCAAGTTTGGGACAGGTGCCAAAAGCAACATTTGAACTTCACTGTGAATAAAGGTCTAGGGCAGCCTGACACTTTCCTTCTGATGTCATAGAATCAATTCCTTTCATGCAATACTGCACAGTGGTACTTACGTACACAGCAACTTTAAAGCACACATTGCTCCTTTAACGCATGTATGCTCACAAATGAGGGCAAGATCATTTAACCTCTCTGGTCTGGATTCAGTATTTAAGATTCCCTCAGCAGCCTGTTTGGCACTCTTGTATGTTAATACTAGTATTCTGGTCAGACATGGTGCCAACTCCAATTATGACTGAGTGCTCTTGATAAACTTCTGCTCCCTTTACAATGTGTTTTGGAACATCAGCATGGAAAAAAAAGCCATTAACCACCCACCGAAAGTTTCTGTATTGCACTTCCATACTGATCAATGGGACTGAACAACTTCCAGTCATTTATGGATTCATTTATTGTGGCAATGCTTTATCAATACTAATAGTGTTTTCTTAATGAGTCAGTTCTTCATATCCAAGAGACTAGGATTACTGTGTAATCTGGGAAAGAACCAAATCTTTTGACAAGTTGTATAAAGCTGTGTGGGTGTGCATCAAGGTAGCATACAGAAGATGGAGAAGTTGGAAGTATTACTAGAAGCACCAGGGGAGGCTTTAGGTTGGGTATTAAGAATACTTTCTTCTCCAAAAGGCTTGTCAAGCATTGGAACAGGCTGCCCATCCTTGCAGGTATTTAAAAGACATGCAGATGTGGTGCATAGGAACATGGTTTAGTGTTGGATTTGTGGCGCTAGGTTAATGGTTGGACTGGACGATCTTAAAGGTCTTTTCCAACCAAAGTAATTATGTGATTCTGAGAAATACTTGGCCATTGTGCTGCAGAAAGGGTAAAGGTGATATGGTGAGTGTGACATCTGTCACAACAGTTAAACACTGCGTGCAGCAATGTGTACAATCTACCGTTTAGTCGTCTTTTTTTTCAAAACCACCCAAAATGGCAGTGTTAAACTCCATTAAAGAACCAATGTCATTAGGAATGTATCATGAGGATGATGTACCTGGTAATACAAGTAACATCAGAGAAAACAGCATGAAAACACCATGTAAACAACAGGAAACCCAGTTCTAATTAAATGAAGCTTAGTGAAGCTAATGAAAATTAGCTTTAATTTTTAATTAAATTAAATAAATTTCACTTTCTCTAGTGAAATGAACCAGTCTTGTATGTGTGGGACCAGTTCCTCTTGAACAATAATACTTACTTTTACTTCACTTGAAGCAGACTGCACCCTGTTCTGTTCATGTTTTAAAAGTTCAGCTGTAGTGCTGAAGTTTCCAAGACTGTCTTTGTGGCTATAATTGTTCCTGAGGAGGAAAAACAACAACAAAACAAAACCAGCTTCTGGAATGCTCCCTGCCATCCACTTAACAGGCAATATTAAGAGAAAAAAGAGCTGAAAAGACAGAAGTGGTAGATATGTTAGGCTGACACCAGTAGATGTGTTAGATTGATGGAGATCACACAGAAACAACTTTAAAATTTATCTTCATTGTTACAGGTATCTATGAATTGAACATCATCACATCAGTAAAAGACACTGCTTTCAGAGCTATCTACTGACAGGTAACTGAGTAACATCTTTCAAGTCCAATTTTTTAATTTTAACTTCCTCCTTGTATCAAAACATTAAAAATTTCAAAGAATTAGTCCTCTTATTCATCAGAATCAGGCAATACTTTTTGTAACTCTCCCATTTACATTGGCAGAAATTAAGGAACAGAAAATTATTTTGCCACAAATCAAATTATCTGTCATTACAACAGAAAAAGATCTCCTGTTTTCTAATTTCATACTTAAACCACAAACTCATTCTTCCCCCCTTCTAAGTATTTCACCTTCACTGAGGATAGGAAAGTTAACCACAAATACCCAAGTCATTAAATCACACTATAGCATCTGTAAAAAACACTTGATTTGTAGTTAATGGCACACACAATCACATTCTGCATTTGTGATGCTAATGTAACATCTAAACCTCTTTGATTATTTTCCATTTTGCAAGTCCAAATTATTTAAGAAACTTTCAAATTTTCTTCTGGGGCTATGCAATTCTGGTTTTCAACCAACTTCATATACCGTATAGTTGAAAGTAGTGTTTACTGAGTAAATATTCCCATATTCTGCACCAGGTCTTCCAAACTAATTAACTTTTCCCAGTAATTTTGGATAACTGGACCCTTTTGTAAGAAGCTATGAGTGGAATTTTTGCTGAAGTTTCCTATATTTCATCAGTGTAAAGAATTTATTTTCCCTTGGAAAAAAATAATAATTTACCTTTCAATGCACAATAAAATTTCATATTCCCTTCTGTATGTCTTTTAAATAGATTTATAACTGTCCACATTATCAATTTTTGTACCAAAGGTATTTTGTGTAGGGGATCAGAATGATAATCCCCCACATTTAACATTACCCTGTTCATTAAGAAGTCAGTCTACTTGGCCTCACTTGCAACAGAGTCACAGAATGCAGAAAAATCTGCAACTGATAGAAATGACATCTTCATCAGAGTGCTGAGGGACAGCACAGTCACTTTCAAAACAAGGTTCTAATTTACACTTCATTGATCCCCACCTGCAGGCAGGCAACAGGGTGGAACTGGGATGAGTTCTGCATGTGAGTGACACACTTGCAAATGCCTTCACAGACTGAGCAGAAAATCACACATACAACCTCCCTCTGATACTCTCTGTAAAAGGGAGAAAGAGAAGAAAGTTTTGGAAATATGTTGAATAGTTGACAAACTATTTTAAGCAATCAGATTGTCAGCATAGAACAGAATGCCTTCAACAATACATGAGCATCATTTTAACCTACTCCAAGTTGTTTCAACCAGTTAGATCTTACTACTTACTACTCTAGTTCAGTCGGCCTTTAGGAAAGCTTCATAAACCAGTTAAGTTTGGTGAAAACGGTGGCAGGGCTGAGTTCCTGTGAGAGCCTGGCATAGTCATCCTTCTGTAACAGTGTTTAACACATAATCTTTGTAGGGTCCTACAGTTCCAATTACACACTTGGTCCAAGACAACTCCTACAGCATTATGGCTTGTTTGGAAGAACAAACTATAGCCCTTCAAGCCAGCTTTATACTCTGCAGTGAACATCCAATGCAATCTCCTTCTCTTGGGAAGCCAAATGCTTGAACACAAGAAAACTGTTTTAAACATCACTACTATGCTGTCACCTGAACATTATCATCTGCATGGACTACATGCACATACATTTAGTGATCAGAATGAAGAGACCAGAACTGAGGCACAAACCAAGGCACATAGCCTAAGTGGAAATTATCAGAGAAATGTTACTTATATGGTAAGAAAATACACATGCTTGGCAACACTCAGAATCAATAACACAGTCTTTTTCATGGGCAAGAACTGCATAAAAGCCTGTTCAACAGTACTAAAGGATGATGACAGTAATCTGGTGATTTGGTTTTTGCTTTGTTCTTTTCTAAGAATCTATCTGTAACTAAAAGAAAATATAACAAAGAACAACAGGGCAGTCACATATGTCATATGGAAAATAACTATTAAAAAAGCCGATAAGAATAATAAAAAAACCCCACAAGTACGTGAGCTAAAACCAAACTTAACCTCACGCTCTGCTGTAACTTTAACAATAGAAAAAGGCAACATTAACAGAAGAGATCTCTATGAAGACATGTTCATGACCACAGTTCTAATCTAAAACTGATTTGAACCAAGCAGGCCAACTGTCTTGTATATTACCTGAAATACCTGTGGACATTACGTGAGTTTTCTCTTTCATGAGTCCAGAATACAAGCTAGGACTTCTTGGGTAACATAAGAATTTTAACATACAACCAATATCCACAAGTCAGCCTGAAAAGTTACCAGAATTGTTTTTAGGACAAATGAAGCAAATAATCTAGTGCAGCATGGATCCAGTTGCCTCTGTTCATAAAATACAGTCCTTACAACAAGAAATATATTGGGAAATGCAGGACCAGAAGGAAATGAGTTACAGTAGCCTAAAATATCAGCCTTGACTATCACACAGCTTTTGCAACTTTGTTTTTCCCCCACATCTTGGGCTCATTGCCAATATTAGATTAAAAAAAGTTGGAAGTCCATATATTAATAGAGGTATGCTGCCCTGGCTACCTATACAAATTGTAAATTATGACAATGACTTTTCAGAGAGAAATGATCAAGCACTACTTTAACCTGATCTTTTAGATTGATTTTCTTTTTGCATACTGAACCTTGAATTCCTACATAAATTCTGGAAAAGATGGAATAAATTAGTTAAAAATATATAAGTCTCTCTGGGTCCTGATTTTCCCTCCGTTTCATTTAGTTTCAGGTGCTGTAACTTTGCTTGCCAGAGATGAGCTACAGCTGTGTAATGAGATGGAGCCTCTGGTACAGGTTAGTGATAAATGGACCTAGAAGAACTATTTACATACATGAGTTTAAATTGCTATTTTCAAAGCAAAAATGGGCTTGTCTAATTGATTGAATTCCTTATTTAATTTCCATCTTGTCTTGTCATAAAGAAAATTCCTAGTACATTATGAGATACCAAAGAGGACCAGTATGCAGGAAAAGCTACTACAGATGCTCTTTTTTTCTCTGATCCTTCTCTTCTAGAGACTAAACAGTCCCTCAGCCTTTCATCACAGGATGCTTTCATCCTTTAATCACCTTAGTGGCCCTTTGCTGGACTGTCTCCAGTATCTTTGTATCTCTTGTAGTGGAGGAGGGGGCAGTAGGTGGAGGTCAGAACTAGACACAGAACTCCAGGTATGTCCTTGCCAGTGTTGAGTAGAGGGGAAGGATCATATCCCTTGACCTACTTACAACAAATTCCTAATACAGCCCAGGGCACATCACTGGCTCATGTTGAACTTGGTGTTCATCAGGAACATCAGGCTCCTTTCTGCAAAGATGTCAGCATATCATGTGCATGGTTGTTCCTCCTCAGGTGCAGGACTTCCTTCGTTGAACTGCACAAGGTTCTTGTCAGCCCATTGCTACAGCCTGTCAAGGTCCTTCTGGATGGCATGACCATGTCAGCCACAAACTTACTAGGACACATTATGCCCCATTATCCAGATCATTAATAAATATGTTGAACATAACTGGACCCAGTACTGACCTCTGTGATACTAACAATTTATACCAATAAAGTTGACGTACGTTTTAAGTCAAAACCAAAAAAGATCTCATAGAAGTACAGTGTAGTAATAGTTAAATAAAGCACATGGCTGGTATCTTGATTACTGCTTGTGAGCCTTTTAATGCTTTTCAGCATTACAGATTTTGTTTGTGGTTTTCATTAGGTCGGATTTGAAAGACTAAAACTTGCATGAAATTCACGTCTTCAGAATACATTGTGAGAGACAAGAGGATGGAAAAGATTTAAGAGGGGTTTAAGTGCTCAGTATGAAAGGAAATGAACCAGTTCCAGGGTTATCTACAGGTTTTGGTAGAGAGTTACTATTTGTTCTATATTTAGCTAAAACATTACAGTAACATTCAATTTTACTTTGTACTATGTTTTTCTTAAAGCTGTATACTCAAAAACAGTAAGTCCAAATACACTTCTGAAGACTTCTATGGGTTTTCATAGGTATCTTTTGAGAGGAAACAATACTTTGGGATTCTGTTTTAAAATGTGATTCAACAGATGCCTGAACTGTGAACCAGAATTCTCCTGAACTGTGATTTTCAAAAGGTAGAGAAATAAAATAGTTCTGGCTGAGATGGATTGGGAGTACCGGACTAGAAACTTTGCCTCATCAGCAATAAAGATACTCTGCAGAAGGAAAAAAATGAGAAAAATCTCAGGAACAGAAAACAAATTGTAACATCTAGAATGAAGGGAGAGGGGAAACTTAAGAAAGAGACTGGAACAAATTTGTCAACAATTTTAAAAATTGGTTTGCAGACCACATCAAAGTGTTCCAGCACAAATGAAAAACAGTCCAGATTTTAAAAGTAACAGAGTCCATAGGTAACAGAATTAATAACAGAATTAATGAAGGGTTCTATGGACAGACAGAACTAGGACAAAGGAATAAAGTTGGTTCCCATCACATTTCAGAAAGTATATTTTATTTCTGTCTTCTATAAAAGGTCCTACCTTCTCTCTAGAACTATAGCTTGAAATACTCTAAAATATTTTGCAAGAATCTGAAGAGCCTAAAAGCTGCATCTTTAACCGACAAAGTGTCAGCTCTCAAAGACAGAGGGAAACTATCCAGATAAATGAGGTGTCATTTTTCCTTTGAGTGCAGTTAAAGAATGTCAGCTGTCCATCAGAAAAGCAGACTGTCAAACTTGCACAGTACTCAGTTTCTAGTTTTACTGCAACTGAAGACAATCATCATATAAAGAAAAAGGAATACATGTTAAATCAGAAAGCAACCAAAAAAAGTCCACTTAAAGGGTCAGATTGGTTTGTACTGTAAATGACATTAAAGATGCTCATTTCTGGGTCTCGGCTCCCAGAAGCTTATGGCTTGGGGATTCCAACCAATTCAATCATTTGAACCTGAACCTAGCTATACAGAACTTTAAGTTCATGAATCACTTCCCCAACCTCCACAGCATTCCCGACACGAATAAAAAGTTCAGTACACACTTGAAGGGCAGCTCTCTATACGCAACCCTAAACAACACTGCATCAGCATGCACTGGGGTCGTGTTTCATTAAGCAGATGGGTCACAGATTTCTAGAATCCTCCTATATTTCAAAGCCTGATTGATTTTCTCACTCTTCATATACTGACTGCACAACAGTGCCTAGAGTTTAACTAGAGGGTCTTTCTTCACCTTATGCTGGGTTTTTTAATACGTACTTTTATATAGATTGAATGCAACCAAATAGTAGGTCAGCTTGTCACCAAAAACACATAAGCAGCTCATACGTCTATTGATTCAAAAAGCTATAGATATCCCTGAAACAGTCCACAGTCCAGGAAATACCAGATGAAAAACCTCATTTAAGGGTGTGGGGGGGCAGGTAAGGAAACAAACTTGCTACAGGGAGTGAGTTCCACAGCTGGAGTATTTCAACTAACCATCCTCCAATTTACTCACTCTTCCCTCTTCACATTTACACCCCACTGCTCCTCTCCAAATGTCTGCACCAAAAATACTTCCTCGGTATATTAGTTACTGTGTAAGGAGCTTTTTTTTTAAAAGTACATTAAGTTATTTTTACACTTATTTGTGGTTTTTTCATAGGTAAGAAAACTTAATCATACCATAGCCACAACCATTTTCACCCACTTCAACACTGTTCTCTAACTCATGTAAGTCCATAGGAATAGATAGGATATATCTGAGGGCACTGGGAGAACTGGCTGACATCATCATGAGTCCATTCTTTATTGTTTCTGAAAGGTTGTGAAGCCTGGGGACATTCCCCAGTCATTTCAGAAAGGTAAATCTTGCAGCAAGAAAGACTCTAGGCAGGTCATGCTCACTTCCATCCCAGGGAAAAACATAGGGCAAGGCCCCTTGGAAGTCCTCCAGCCTGACAAATCTATGGATTTCCATCTAATTTTGTAGCCTCTAAGAAACAAGTATATCCCCCCACACACACACCCCACAAACTCTAAAACTGCAAAAGTTCTCTCCTTTTTCTTACCTACAACTCCATTTTAGGAACATCTGTTCTGGCATATCAATCTCCAATCATTCCAAAAAGTACATCTGTAACTGGAATCATGAGGCCTGTGACATCCTACTGTTTGGGGGTGAACAAAATAACAGAAACCCAAAGAATAAACACTGACAGACACATGACAAGGTGGGCATCAAGACAATGCTGGCAATAAGGGAAAGCTAACTTCTGAGTTTTCTGTTCCATTTTCTGATCAATTCACTGCCGCACAGTTTACCTTAGACATGCCTTTTCCTCTTCATTACTTTCATGTAACAAAGCTGATTTTCCTTTGTCTTTTGTGTGACAATTACATTTTCCTTGCATATAACTTTGCATTATATTGATGTAAGTTGAAGGTGTTTGAGCTACAACACAGTTGTACTGGTAACAGTTCAAAGTACAGTAACTATCTTTGCACATTCAAAAATATATTCTTCAAAAAACTTTCAAATACTAATTATAACATTATATGAAATGTTAGATCACTAAAAGCAGCAAAAGCAAAAAAATACTAGTAAAAATGTTATAAATGAAAATGGCACATTAGAATAAAGGGCACATTAAGTACAGTGTCATGTTATTTTAAATTGACACACACTCAGAAAGAGTTGTTAACAATTAAAAGCATGCATGGAATGCTGTTCCAACACACCCAAAGTAATCATCTGGGTTGGAAAACTAGCACTGGGAGAGGGGAGAAAGAAAGAAAATTGGGAGCACACTAACAGGAGTAAAAAATTACAATTACTTAGACAAAAATACAAGGAATTTTAATGCAAACTAATGTATTTGATGGATTAAAGTGTACAAAAAAATGTTTTGGAAAGTAGACTTTGGCATACGAAGTGAACACAAGTACAATAGAGCACAAGTACCTTTTTTCTGCATGCTGTAGGCACTTCCAACCCCTTCATAAATAACAAATACTTTACCCACACCTCATTATCACATATATAACAATTACTTATTCTTACGTATGTAAGATTCTCCTGACTCCACCACTCAACTGCGCTGTGATTCTGAAGACAGAAAAGAGCTGTTGGGTTTCTTCATAAGCTTCAAGAAATGTAATTCAATTCTCATGTATACAAAAATACCATATTGGGCATTAGGCTTGAGGAATGGATTGCAGACTCAAGAAGACATCCACTAAAAAGAAATTATAATTAAAAATCCTCGCAGTAATATGATCAGCAATTAATTACTTCTGTGCTCCAATGTACTCCCTGCAAATGAACCAAACTATACATGGCAGAGAAGTCTATAGGTACAGCAGATCTAAAAAGAGCAAATGATATCATATAAGTATGATGTCATCGCATGAGCAGCATCTTTCAACTTTCAGGTTTGTTAAGTGACAAACAGTAATGGTTCTTTTCTGTTTGGCTTACCTATGCATTTTGATTAGCTGGCAGTGTAATGTTCACAAATTTTCATAGTGAATCCAATAAAATTGGGTTACAATGTATTCTACATGTGGTTGTCTCATATACAGGTGCAGAATCATACAACCTGCTGATGAAATGCTTTCACAGTGCTGAAAGAATTAAGTCTCCCCACTGTGAGCACGTTTCCTATTGGACTGGGCAGTGGTATACCCCTCTGGGCTAGCACTGCATTGTTACGCTTCCGTACTTGCATGTCTGCTCCACTCAGCAATTACTAGCTGTATCTCCCTGGGAAAGTACAAAGAGTTTCCACCGGGTATTTATTGTTCTAGCTCTACATTCTATACCGTTTTCCATTCTGCTGCATGCATGTCTAATCACAGCAGCCCAGAGAATCGCAGAAGATTTCCAAGTCCCATCGTTCAAGTCTGATGCATATAAACCAGTTCGAGTTTTTCATCAGAAGGTCAAAATTTCAATACAATATTATGGATTCTATTAGCCAAGTCCTAATCAATTTTACCCTCAAAAGATCAATTCAACACTCCAAAATATATTAGCAATTACATTTGAAGCTAACTCCAATGTTTTTAAAATAGAAGTCCCTTAAAACCTTTCAAATACCCACAACAATAAAGTCTGAACATTGAATGGTCTAAGTACACAGAAATAATTAATAAGCAACATTTCCTGTATTTGTCAGTGGATGAAAGCACATTGTCCTCGGTATCATGAAAGCTTGCTATCTTCAGTGTAACCACGATTTCAACTCTCACATACCTGGGTAAGTGCTCTGCTAATTCTTAAAGTCCAAGGGAAATCTTTCAAAGAATGACAAATCACAAGGAACATGACAGTAAAACTGATGAAGCAGTACAGGTATATTCCAATTCATACAATAAGTTTGCATTTCTCAATGATACTGGGAACTTATTTTTTAAAAACTTAGCTCTAAAATTACTAGTCATATTTGTTATTAGTAAAACTATCATTTAGCAAACCTGTTTCAAGGGCTCCATCACAGCTGATGCTGTCAAACTTAGGAAAAATCAGCAACAATCAGGTAAAATACAGTCTGAAGGGGAAAAAGCATCAAATTAGACAATAATTTAGTTTCTGGAATCGATTACTACCTAATCAATTAACAAGAATACTTAAATACTAACACCCACCACAAAATGGACATTTTACTAGACTTTTTAATAAACCAGAGTATTTGTAAAATTCAAACATTTAAATAAAGCAATTTTGAGCTACAAATTCAGAACTATATCACTTGATACATACAAAGTTTAAAAATTGTTCTGCTTCACTCAGAAATTACCCAATTGACTTCTTATAAAACTATCCTAAAGATTTTTCCTTACATGTAAGGTTTATATGAGGAATTTTGAAAATACAGATATTTTCGAACCCGTTGTCAACCGTCATCACCAACATCATACATTTGATCTTTTCCCCTAGCAATCTGCATTATTGGCTGATAACTGCTCTGCCGATGAACACAAGTGCAGTTTTGACAACGAATACAATTTTAAAGCAGCCAAGACAGCATTACTAAAAAGGAAAACATCTTCCCTTCATCAAGACCAACCTTTTCCTGAAACTTTACAGATGCTATGATTCCATACACAGTGGTTAGGTCCAGAAACCTCTCAGTCAGAGAACCAAAAGATACCTAATGACACATTATAAATATGATTTGTGATGCTCTGCATGCCATTCACTTTCTAAGATTTTTTGTGCTGCTTCCTTTCCCGAACACAATGGGTTCAAGATGCGCAATGTCTGGTTCCCAGCTATGCTTGTATCTGCTGGATGTCATTATGCACTGAAGATTTATGTTCAACTTCAAATTAAATGCAAATTTCACACTCTAAATGGGGATGCCCACAAGCATATTGTTCTTTGGAGAACAGCTCTCTGGCTCCATAGATGTAACTCGGACAGAGTAGTTACATTCTTCTGCAGCCTGTGCCCGGTCCAGATCCACAAGCCCCATACACTGCTTTCCTAAAATGAGAGCAAAGGAGAGCACAGAAATTCTAAAAATGCAGAAACATCAGAAACATGCACCTCAATTTTAGGAAAAAATATCAGTTATCTAAAAAAAAAAAAAAAAAGAGTTCCAAATCTACTTTAAAATTATCTTAACCTGTTTTACTTCAAACAGTCATAGCTCTAAATCACATCTGTGACTTGTAACTCCCATTTAGCATATATCTTGAGATGGATTGTTACCTCTTTGCACATGGAGAGACATTAACAGCCACAACTATTTTTAAATATTCTCAAAACTTACAGAAAAAAAATAATTAACCATGCATTAATGTAAAAGACACAGGAAGAAAAAAAAACACCTCTTTGTTTATCCCTTAGCTTTCTGAATTGCTAAACTTCAATACCCTTTATAACCGTAATTGTTTTCTTCCTGTACTTTCATCTAAAATCTGAAAAATCTCTGAGTTTTTAATATTATTAAAAAGACTACCAGACAGTGATCCAGTGTGATTGATTTGATACATATGAATATAATTGCTTATAAACAAAACTACTAAATTACTAGGGAAAACTAATCTCAGATTTACCCACAGGAAAAAAAAAAAAGGGAAGGATAAACTTGAGGGTTTTTTTCTGTTAAGAAGTGTGAATGGCAAGAAAATGGTGCCATATACCTTTATATACTTTCTCATTGTAATTGACTGTTATGTTACGCAATACAGAATTAATCTGTCAAATTGTATTTTCAACAGTTTGAAACTCTCTCACAGGAAAGATTTAGCACTTCCATGGAATATTTTATCACTGACTGTCACACAGTCTCAAATCATAAACAATACATAACCCTGATTTAGTCTCAAAGGCATAAAAAAGGACCTTTTTGCTGGGTCCTGACAGAATTGTACAGTTTAACTGGGATCTGAGATGAAGGGAAGAGACAGGAGCACTCATTGTGTTTACCATCAGGATACAAGCTGGGGTTTCCAAAAAACCTCTGCAACTGTCTAGTTCTCTCCCCGGACCACATGCAGAGCTTGAGTGCCTTTCTGTAACAAGTTCTAAAACACAGCTGTTAGGTGAATGTGGAAGTTTCAGGCAGGTGGCAAAAACATGCCCCTCAGTATCCTTGTATTTCAGAATACCCGATGCACAACATTAATACAGTGCTCAGTCCCCTCTAGTCTGTCTTCCTACTGTGAGCCAATGACCAGAAGTATTTTCTCCTTCTCAGCTTAATTCCTTAGCTACAGAAGAAACTCACTACCTTGACTTCACCAACACTATGACATTTAGGCTCTGTTAGGTGGCTTTAAATTTGAGAAAGGTAGTATTTGGTAAGAGACTATTCAGAGATACAATCCTAAGAGCTAGGCCTGAAAAAGAACTCAGTCCTGCATAGGTTTATATGTTGCAGGGAGAAATCTCCCATTTACTTGTCCAATCAGAGTGAATCTCCATAAATTTCTTCTTATGGCACTATTCTCCTACAATTGTGGTTTCACACAAAATCACCTGCAGTCAGTTGTACAAAAAGGCATGTGCAAGCTCCTTCCACTGAGAGCAACGTCATAGTTACTCTGAGTTACTTACACAGTAAGGGGGAGCTGGGATTGTCCCAAGTGGGGCCTGAACACCCCAGATGCTCTCAGTAAGACTGTGTGAAACACATGGAGCAGTTCTGCCATCAGACAAAACAAATCAGGCAGGCTGTAGTGCCGTTCACAAAAGCATTTGCTGTGTTTGCACTCGGGCTGTAGCACTGCACGCGGTGTACAAAACACACGTCCGGTGAAGATGGGAAAGATAGTTTTGTCCATGTAAGAGGGAATTGGTATGTGTAGCGGAACTGGGTTCAGCTGTGTATTTCCACCTTCATAGATACTACAGTACTTGGTGATAACTCTGACAAATGTATTGCTTTAGCCATGACAGTCACAGAGAGAATGCTGTACTTTCACACTTTAGGGGCTTATGGGCAATGAAACAAAATTATGTGCTACTTCACTGAAACTGTATAAATTCAGTGGTAATTGCTAAAACACCATTTAGAATACAATCCTAAGATATAAAAAAGTAGCAGAATGAGACACTTTGCCACCATTTACAATAGAAAAGAAAGTCTCCACCTGTTCAGAAGTATTTTCATTAAATGAAATCAATACACTTTTCTCAATACCTGTTCACACACTGCACAAAACCAAATAAATAAAATCTCACCATGGCTGTAACACTCATCTAATTCAACTGTCAGTCATTTCCAAGCAGAACTTAGAAGTACGCCAATAAGATTCACATAAAACCAATTTTAAAGCTGAAATAGAACACTGAAATGGGAATGACCTTCACCAGAATAGCTCAGTACTACATGGAACTTGAAGGAAAAAGTAACATTTTTCTTTTCCGTTTTAAAAAATATGTAGGAGAAGGGAGAGGAACAAGAATTATGTTTGCTTTCTTGCCAGGGCAAAGCACAAAGAAATTTTACTTGTGGGAAAAAATGCCATTTTGGAGACAGAGAATGGATAAAAATGACAATCTTAAAAAAAAAAAAAATGTTGGGGTCCTTTTCCAATTTTCAGTCCACCTGGTAAGAAGCAGAAAACAATGTGGGTTGCTACACTGGTAACTGAACACTGCCCCCTTATTTGTTTCAAATACTGTGATGCCAGCAAAAGAGATGACGACAACTTCTATGTTGTAATAAATTAACTCAGAATTGGTATTATTTTCTTTTTGGGCCCAGTAAGTATAGGAAATAGTTTGAATTCTTCAAACAAATCTTTTTAAAAACATTATAATTATTTGCTGTTACTACTTTAATATACTTGCAAGTCAAGAATGCAGTTATAAGCTGTGAGATCCCAGCCCCTTCTGTTTTTTTCTCTGACATAGAAACTATAGTTGATAGCTTCCATCACAACACTAATACCAGAGAAGATCACATAAGTCAAACGACACTAGAATGCTTTACATAATGAAGAAATGGCTTTACCTATTTCAAATATTTGAAGCATTATGTATTTTGCTGTCCTTCCAAGTTATGAAATTCCTGCAATCTTGCCGATAGTGTCTTTCTTTTCCTTGGAAATTATTGACAACTAAGAATCTAGAATCTCAGGGAGCAACCTGGCCATTAATTGCACAGAAGTAACCCAGCAGAGGGCAGCTGCTCTTACTCAGAATCACAGTAAAGTACAAACATGAAACAGAACTGACTATGGGAAGGTAGAAATTCAGTCACTTACTGCTGTAGTGATAACATAAGTTTCCCCACCACGAGAAAGCTGATGCTCCAGGTAAAAGTGAGCCAAACTATGCCCTTGGCAGTCTTCAAATTATAAATACTAAATTCTAATTCTGAAAACAGAAAATTATTTCTGTACCACAGTTCAGAACAAGAGGAGAAATGTGAAGAAACAGATCCTCCAAGTGTTATGTGAAGACAATAGCTTAACACCCTGCTCATAAAGGTACTACTTCTTCCTGTATATAGCAAGGTAAATACATTACTAAGATAATTTACACAACAGCTGAAGAAATTCATACCTATCAGCCTGCGTTCAGGTGGAAGCTGAACAGCTGTCTGATCTGCAAATCTGCAAAGGATCATGTGCTCCTAGAAAAAAAAAATACAAAATAATTGGTCGAGTAGCATTTCCTTCTTCCAAGTAACAAAAAACATCTAATTGAATGTTTAAAAGTACCAGAATCATTATAACATTTAAGACTACGCTTCTAGAAAAATTATCTGTGTGCAAATCCTAATTTTGGTATTGTTTCAACTTCTAAATATGTGTGTATGTCAAGTGTTTGCAGGCATGATGACAGTTCTACTCCCAAGCATGTTTTTTCTTGCTAAAATGTCTCTAATTCTCTGCAGCAGTTCAATCAGATGCAATGTACACAAGATAGCACTCTTCAAAGACACATTGCAGACTAATGTTGCATTCAATTTCAGATGAGCTATACAGCCTTTTAGCACAGTCATCATGGGGCAGCATCTCTACATCAATAAGCAGCCAAGAAAAAATTCTTAAATAGGTTCATGTTTCTCCCAAGCAGTGACTTTGAATCCCAGAAAAATCACTTTGTAGGTCAAACTTCATTTGCTCTGCCAAATCCACTCAGGATCAACCCAAAAGATCTGAAGGCAAAATTAATCCTGCAGGCAAAACCAAAACCAACCTGGCCATAAATGCACAGGTTTCCTACCTCAAAATGAGCACAATTTACTTTCAAACTATCCCTATTCCACTTCTGCAGAGGCTTCTACAACAGCTGCTGTTGATTTCTTCTTGTCTCATCACCCCTGGGTGGGTTAGCCCCACCGCCAAACTCCCTGCTTAGATCACTACATAAGCAGGCAGACCTCCATCCTCATTTGCCTTCAGTGGAAACCGCCTATGCTAGCATGATGGTTTCTCACAGGCCGGACGAGCCAAGGACAGCAAGTTAGCCAGATGGGGAGAGGAAAAGCCTTGAAGGTGTAGCAATTAAATTAATGCTTTGATGACAGTGGTGCTCTTTGGAACAGCCACAATATTCCATACAGCACAGGGTAAATCAGAACCATTTCAGAACTGTACAACATTCCTCAGTCTCCTACAGCATCATGGGGAAAGAACAGAAATGGACAACAACAAAAAGTGCTCTGCTAGCAAAGCTTCCGGAGCTATAGTTCTTTAAAAAGACATGTGTCTTGCATCAAAAATAAAACATTTTTTCATTCTTGTCTTATACCAAATGATATTTTAAAGGTTTAGTGTCTGTAACAGATGGAGAGTGCAACTTTGCCTAAAGGTAATTTAGCTTCCTTCAGTATCCTAAAGTAAGGATACTTACTCCAGCTTTTTATTAGCGGGAAATAAACATCAAAAAGTCTTCATTTCATAAAAAAAATGAATAAAATCCCATCTTTATATTAAATCAAGATGGCAAGTCCATCCACAGTACATTCCAACCAAGTCATAAATTTATCAAACACCTGACCAGAAAAAAAGTTTACTCACATATTACAGGATAAAATATTATCACTACTCAATATTCAAATATTACTCATTTAAAGAAATTTACAGTGTCTTGAGGCAGGGATATTATCTTACAGCACCATAAGAAATATGCAAGCAAAATGAGAACATGTTACAATATTTTTAAGACCCAGTTCAAACATGGCTACTTTTGTAATATAAGAAAAGCAGAAAAGGTTAAACTGATTAACTACTGGAGAAAGGAAGAAAAGGAGCCACAGGCAATGTGGCTGCTGTTTGGAGAGAAACAGCAGAGATAGGAGAAAAAGAGGGATTCAGAGGAGAGAGAGGAGATCCACCTTAGCACAGCACCCCTCTCCAGCCCTCAGGCACCCAACACAACCCTGCTCTTTGCAACATCAGCCCTTGGCTAATCTGACTAGACAAGAACCAAGGTAATCCTCACCACTTAACCTGAAGATCCAGACTGTTTCCAGTGCCTTGGCTTCCTACAGAGATGATACAAAAAAATTAAACTGAAGCCTAGGTTACGACTGCATCATTTCCCCATGACACAGTCCTTAAACTGTCACATTTTTCTGTTGGGAGAAATAAGAAAAGTTTTCTAAACTAAGGAAGATAATAAATTAACACTGTCCAAACTTGGTGTGTGAAGAAACCGTTAACCTGATAACTAGAACACCCATACCTTCAATTCCTATTAAGTATTCAAAGCTGTACGTGCAAAGTTATTAAATTTTACTTTCCAATTCCTCTAAAAAGTCTTGACAAATAGTCTCAAAACATGTCATTGTAGAAATCTACAGCTACCATAACCTTATTCTTTGCAGCTATAAACTAATGAATTACTGCATAATGTTCTCATCAAAAAAGTTTTAGAATTGCCAGACTTCTGGATGTCTTTTTAGATCTCACTAAAATGAAAGATAAGAGAAATAAATTTATAATGAGAACTGAAAACGGGGGGTTGGGGTGGCTATGTGACACAGACAATGTGTGGCTAACATATGGCAGCTTTGGCTACTAGCCAGTAACCTGAATCAATTTATAAATATGAAATATAAAAACACATATATCTATCTCTATAACAGAAGTTATTTATAACCAGGATTATTTGAGGCACCAGCCAGCCTACACCGTTTCTATGGGCTTGTACATTGAGCAAGCAGTAATTTTTATCTTTGTCTCAGCCTCTGTGCCCTCCTGCAACACAAATAAGAAAATGATAGAATTTCTGTTAAAGTATTGACAGGACCCGTGATTTAAACCTCCATGGATTACCAGATTAAGAAAAAAATGCCCTGATCTTTATGAGATTACAGATGCTATCCTAATCTAGGCATACTTCACTTTCTATTGTCATCACTTCCCTCTCTACTGTCAACATTCCTACTTTAATAATAATATGTTAGTAAATAAACTTTTACTGAAGTGAAACCCGAGTCTTTTGTGACTGTGTTAGAAACAGGAATGTGTTGAAAAGAATGTTCATCAAGGTGAAAAAATAACGGCAGGCCCAAATCCAATGTGTTGGTTTTATCATCTCAATCTATGAACATTGAGCTTCCATGTAAATTATTAAATTATAAACCACACTGTCATGAAGGTAAGACTAATGTGTTACCACATAACTAGACTTCCTTATACAAGATAGGCGGAAATTTTATGGGTTTTTTAATGCCCTCTTATTTGAGGACTAAAAAAAGATAATCTCCATTCTCCTGTTACATATAAGACCTTTGCTATGCTTACTGCCCAAAAACCACTTCAGTATTAGAAATACAGTGTGTCTCGTATTTTTCTGTTAGGAAGGATTATTCTGCATCTCCAACGTTCATTTCTGTATTGTAAACACGAAGACCCCTGCTTAGGATTTGATATGTGAGCTTAGTACAGTTTCTGTATAGCCTTTCTTCTCTCAGATGGAACTATTTTCTTTCCATGCCACATTAAGTGCATCTGACCTTCACATTTCTGGTTGCTTATCACTAACTAGACAGAACTTAACAGATCGGTACCAGCTGTCTGCTGTCCACCTCTCTGCTCCTGTCCGTTCTCACTCTCCTGGTATCTTCATTCTCTCAGATCCACATGCCTCACTGATTCCCACTTTTGTCTCAGATTATGTCCACACAGACCCTGGCTCCCCAGGTTCCAAACATACAATAATCTTTTTTAAATCACTTTGAGTAAGGTTTTAAAACAACACTGTATAAAATTCTTGCTGATGAGTATAAGCTCTTTCTGTTAGGTCTCAGTTTCTATACTTAAATTAGAAGGAGAAATCTATTGCTTATCAAAAACAGTATCTATAAAAGCAATAATTTTACTTTAAAATGATCTGATACATACACAGCAAAACCAGTTGTATTCAATACCTAAATGAACTGGTATCCTCTAACTGTTAACTGATACATGTTGAAGTATCTTAGGAATGGCTTGCTTAGACATTATGATAAAAAAACCCCAAACTTATGTGGAAAAACTAATTTCATTGACCCAAAAAATGCCTTTAAAATGGAAGGTGATGAGAAAGCAGCACAATGACATCTGCACTATAATGAACATTTCACACAGCACATGCCGCTCCTTGCAATTGAAAGATAACCACTTATACTTCATTTGGTAAGACCACTCAGTGAAAACAAGGAAACTGTACATAATCCTCTACTCCCTCCCCAATCCTTTTACATACCTTGTAGGACAAAATTTCTTTGAACTGATGACTGAAAAAAAATTTAAAAGAGACCCGATTAATATCTCAAAAAAAGCAGAGGTGGAAAATAGAAGCAGTCTTTACATACTTCAACATGTTTTAAACAAAATACAGATATCTGTATCCTACAGAAAGACATTCCAAAATACTAGAAACCATTATAGTTCCAGTCCACCAAGAAATGAAAAGATTACTTGGTGGCATCTTTTTTTCTCTATTGTATTATTCATAACATTTGTCTCTTTAAATCATTATAAAATGTTAACACAGATTTACTGGCATTTCCATCTAGAACATTTAATCTAGTTCTGCCTCAAAGCTGTTAGCCTCTTACCTTTTGCCACTTTATGCTTACCTTCTAAATTTTATTTATACCAAAAGCATTAAACAATCTTAAGCCTAAAATATATGTAAGTATGGCAGATTTGAAGACGACAAAATATCTACTCAGGCCATTGGAAAAGCATTAAAATATGAACTGAAATAAAGGAGAGCTTGTCTGCTTGGGAATAAATCAGAAGACTTCCACAAGCAGTAAAAACTGTGGTATAAGCCAGACCCATTTCTTTAAGTTGATTGCTTACATCTTTCTCCAACATAAGAATTACTTTAAAAAGGGGAATTGACATTTTAATGAGTTTTCTATTAACCTTATGATTTCAAGGTAAAAGGTCTGCATGTTACAGAGATTCCCATATACTGTATCTACTGTGTTGATTGTATAAAGTCTTCTGAACTACAAATAGATAAACTGGGAAAAAATAACTCTGGAATTACAAGTCTCTCTCCCTTTCAGGATGGATTTTGTGAAGAGAAACAGAAGGAATCAGTTGCATTATAAATGTAAACCAAGTTAGCCTAGACACCTGCCATGACCTTTCAGTATTTTTTCCTTCATTTAACTGGATATTTTGAAGCTTATCTTGTAAGCTTTAGTTTACCTTCGTGGATATGTAAACTTCACTGTGTTTTGAATGAAGCCATAACAACAAGGGGAGATGACAAAAGCTGCCTGTGCCTTGATGCAGTGTTCGATCACCATGTCTGTTGCGACACCACATGCATGCAGAGCCACCTAGAGCATTAAACACAAGAAAACAAACAAGCAAATTCTTTACAGCAATAAAGACAATCCTGCTGCAGTATTTTTTTTGGTTGACTGAGTTACTAAGATATATATGAAGTTTTTGCAATGAAAGCTGTCATGCCAAAAGCCTGCTCCGCAATTCCTCAGTTTGTCCTTCTTCTCCTTGATACATATCTATGCTGAGGAAAATGCATGGCCTACTCCATTAACAAGGAGTAGGCCATGCATCACATCAACACTCCACAAGAGTCATTCATCAAAAACACTCAAAAGGTAGGTAGGCGTGCTGCATTGTGAGAGTGAATTAAAAACAAAACAGAAAAACTTTTAATGAATTACTTTGGTGATTAGCCAAACATTTTTGTCCAGCAATAAGGACTTTGAAATACACTCTTTCATATCTGGATTTAACTTTGCACCCCAAACAGGGGTGAAATATTTCTAATCCAAATCTGATCCAAATGCATATCTAAAAGAGGATAGATTTAGATTAGTTTAAACACATTACCCCTTGTGCTATCAGTACTACTTTTTTATTAAATAAAAACTCCACATAAATATTTAACTTACTATTAACCTTAAAATAGACACGCACACCCTCCAAATGAAGACAGGACTCTAATGATCACAAAATTGGAGACTCCTTTCACTGAAAAACTATTACATTTCACACACCGAGTTCAGTAAATTATCCATGTAATGCAGTTTTTTTGAAATAGATCTCTAGTTCATCCACTGAGATTTAAATGACAGTGTAGCACTGAAAATAAAGCTAGAGAATTGGAAATTTAAAGAAGGACTGGACTAAATTTATTCTTTTTTGTCCTGTATGATGTTTCTTTTTCATTATTAAATAAACAAACCAAATAGTTAAACAGCAGCGTTCATGTACCACAGACCTTCAGTGTTAAACATCCTTAGCTAAAGCCAAAACAAGCCCTGAGATAGATGACTTAACAGTCAGATTAGCACTAAAAACTTGGGGCTTGCTGCAAAAGTTTATATTCTGTTAACAGAAAATAAAACTGGAAGACAACAGGAATCTTCAGAGTCACAAAAGTCTGTTTATGCATTACTCTTCACCAAGGCTACAGAACTCCGGAGAGCACACTCATCACATTTGCTCATCAAATGTTGATCCTTTGAATCAGTATATCTATCTCCTGCAGAACCAAGATTCCTGCTTTGGTCTACTCATTTCCAGTTAACTGGGAGTCAGAATATCACCTGTTGACTGCAATGAGTGCTCAGTATGAGTTCTAAAATTAAGATATTCTGCCTTTAAAAATATAGCTAGAGTGTACTGTACACAATGAATACACATGTACGTCATCAGTTCTCTCTGCCATGACAGTTTCTCCTCAGTAGTCTTGAGTTGTTTGCTTCATCTTAAAATGCTTTTATCACCACCTAACACCAGTTCTGAGCTTACTTTTCTGTACTCTGGCTTAATATAAGCAACACTAGTCTTCCCATCTTCAAAACATTCTCTAGAGTACCCCCAGTAATGATCACCGCTTTTAAAATAAAGTAATTAAAACAAGAATCTATCCCACTTGTTCTCCAACATGGTCAGGCACCACTCAATTTTGTATTTGATTGGAGCAGACACTTTCGTCTTCACTCATGTAATATAAAACCGATGCATATTTGAAACAAACGCAGATCTAAATACAGATTAACATATGAAGGGTGCTTCTCATATCATGAAAAATGCGTGTCTATAAGGACATTTAGAATTTAATTCTCTCAAATATTTTAGTTATTTTAAGAAAAATTAACCAGATGCTGAAGTTTTAAAGTGGAAATCTTATAATCACTTACCCCAACGTTAAAAGTCCCATTAAAATAGTCCAAATTTGCTTGAATGAACCAAATGTTGTTTAAGCCTAGTTCATCACTTCTGTCTTTAGCACGGATCAGAGACAACTCCTTATTTTCTATGAGCACCACCTAGATTTCATACACAGGAGAAGGTAAGGAAAACAAATACTGATAAATCAAAGTACAACACTACCAACAAGCATAAGACTTTGTAGTTTAGGTGAGGAAACCTCTAAATTTCTCAAGGCAGAGCTTGAGATCTCCCAAATGATTAGTAGGAAACCCAACAACAGAATGCATTTAATACTTGCCAATATCAATCAGCTTGCAAATATTTTATATTTTCTTATAAGAGTTGTTTTCTCAGGAAAGCACAACACAAATTTGAGATTATACTAACATTTGCATCTTTCAAATCTAATTCCTCTGCTGGGACAACACCATCTTCATATTCTTTCTACATGCATATCTTTTGAAGATAATTATCATAGACCAAAAGCTCCGTACCATCTTTATGTTTTGTTTAGAATTTACCTGACACAACGGCAACAAGTGAGCAAGAACAATTCCAACATGCCCCTGTGGAAACAAAAACAAAAATCTGAGTCACTTTCCAGTGTCCTCTGCTGTTGATTGATTACATGAGAAGCATCCCTTGAACAGTCACAGAACCTTGAAACCAGCTAAAATTTCAGCATTTGTCCTTTTTTGTATGCTTTGTGGTAACAACCACCTGGAAATGCAAAGGTGAAAGCTGAAAGAAATTCCATAATGTAAACAAAAATATACATTACCCCTCCACTGCAAAAGTCCACAATCACATCTCCAGGCTTGGCAAGCTCTGTCACTGCTGCTACCAAATTATTCAATTGCTGCTGCTTCCTCAGAGCCCGGTCTCTAGGCATCTTTCCTGGGGATGATAAGAGAAAATGCCTAAATAGTGATCAGCAGTTCTCAACATTGATAATTTTCAATGGGCAACGGCAAAGCACTGCAAATGAAACTGATTTAAATGGAAATTTATGGATGAGACTACAAACTGGCTGGAACACTTGAGCATCTGAATCCACTTTGAGCTAAACTCACAAATACTTGGGAGAGCTTTTCCTATACATGTAGCTAATTAAAAATTTACTTCTCAGTTGTTGATTTTAATATATCTTTAGGAACATACTCATATAAACGTCAATATGAAATAATCAAATTGGTGTAAAATCTACCCTGATTATATTCCAACCCTGTGACTCATGCTCAGAAACAGAACTCAAGACTATTCACAGTGAGGTTGCCAAAAGAAATCTCTGTTTACATAATTTATACAATATCCTTAAGCGCCTTGTTTTCACAAGTTGTATTATTTCTCCTATCAATTTACACTTTTCATAATAAGCAGCCCTATTTAAGTAAATGACTGTATGTGCAAGGAGGTAGTTCTGAAAGTGACTACTCCTGTGTAGCAAAGTCTGTCTTTCTTTCAGAACTGCAACGCAACCAGAAATAGAAAAACTATTAATTCTTTTCAAATGTGCTTGGTAAAGTCCCACATACAGTTGCTTCAGAAACAATTAATTTGATTAGTCACCACTTACATATTTGTAAAGATGCAATGTGTCTCAGCGTGGCTAACAGAGTGCTGACAGACCTTTTAATACTCTTTTGGTTTTTCCAGAAAGCAGAGTTTGACATAGATATTGACAGTCAAGGTATATATGAGCATACCTCTACAGTAAGAGAAAAGGTACTGAAACAACTCTCTTAAATGAGTTTTCACGAAAGCGACTTAGGTGTACTGAACAAGCCTAATGTCCTCTGAAATATTTCCTACTTGAAGCACCACATTATATTTGAGTATAGGCACTCTCCAGTTTTGTATTAAATTCATTACATTTATCTATTAGAAATAAGTTTTTCCCAGTACTGTAAAGTAGTTTAGAATAAAACCCACAAATCAGAGAATTCTCCTGGTCACTACAAAGGCAGTTCAGTTATCATCATAAATCGCATTTGTTATACAGTTTATTTTTTCCAATCTCCACCCTGAGAATGTACAATTTTGTATTATATTTTATTGTAAATGACACTTCACTTTGCAAATAATCCATCAAATTCAGCAAATTCATCAGATAAAGTTATCCCTACATTGTTCAGGGTAGAATAAGAAAAAAATCATCACTTTTTCCCATATTACCTTCTATACTGTCAGGAGAAAAAAGAAAAACCAACAACAGAAGGCAGGGAAGCGGGGCAGAGTACTTTCTGTGCAGTTAAGGCATGGACAATCATTTAAATAAAAGATCAGTGACATTTTAAAGGAACATTCCTACATGACGGTATTGCATAGAGATATGTTAAAATGTATACTACTTCTAGTGTAAATTAAGAGACTGAACTTTTTATAATATATACTATTTTAAACTCACAAACAAAACCATTGTTACATTCAAACATTTTTTACGTTTTGTGATAAAGACAAATTCTGAAAAATTACACTTTCTGACGACAAATATGTATATGAGGACTGTGGATATGAAATCTTTACTATATCTACATTTAGCATGTAAAAAGATAAATACATTTTAAGGAATCACCTCTTTCACATTAGTAGATCCTTGGAAAAACCTTTTATGAAAGGCTATACTAGAAATCCGAATTCCTTGTGTGCCAAATAACTATGTGAACTCTCCACAGTTTGCCTCTAATTTTCATATTCTCTTTGATAAACTAATGTTCCAAGTGTTCTAAACAACCATGGTTCTAACTACAGCAAAAAGAAGATGCAGGCACTCCAGCACGTGTAAAATCTATTGCTCTCACAGCACTTGAGTAGACATTCACCTTGTGAGGTGAAGCTTATAATTTGGCTAGGTAAACAGCTATTATGATATTGATACACAAAAAGGTACTTCCTCTGTGTATGTGTATATGTATATTTACATATGAGTTTTTAAATGTAGCTACATAAGTAACAGATGAAAAGAAGCAAGAAGTCTAATTTATATTGGTCTGCTATATCCCCCACACCGCTGTGGCAAGGGGGGCACAATTAACAGGGACTTTTATGTTAATAACACAGGCTACTACTTGGGGTTTGTTTTTGTGGGGTTTTTTGGGTTTGGTTTTTTTTTTGTTTTTAAATCAATCAACAGATCTTTAGATCTGTTTGGTTTGATTATTTCTATTCTACCTGATAAAGTACTTAAATAGTTGTTGCTCTAAACCAAAAAATAAAAGACCAAATGCCTTCCCCTTTTATGGGGCAGCAAGAAACTGAGTCACATCTGAATTCTTTCAATAAGCAAGCAAGCAGCCAAGCAAATCTAGACTTGCCAAGAGAGACAGCTTCCCTTAAGCCAAGGAGAAGCCGTCCCTGCACAGTATCTACATCTGACTACAATTACACAGCTGTAGGAGGTGTGACTGCAGCTCAGCTCAGTAAATCCCAGTACACTTTAAACACCCCAGTTTGGACGCCGACACCAACACTGGTATGACAGCTCTGCATTTAGGTTGGGCTAGGCTTCCAAAAAAACTATATAGCTCCTGTGCTGCTAGAACCCAAGATACCAGCTTAAAATTAACTCGGTTTATCCCTATAAACTGCAGGCACATTTATAACTGTGCTGTGAGCCTACTCTTGTGATACCTGAGGTCCAGAACTAGTGGGAAGCAGCAGCTGGCTCAAACTAGCAAGAAGGAAGCAGGGCTGTAACTCCGGATTGTAATGGATAAAAATTCAGGTTTATCTAAAACCAGAAAAAATAGCTCTCCAAAAGCATGATGAAAGCATAAACAGAAGCTTTTGTTGACCTCAGTGGTCAGTGTGAATTTGCCCTGTTAATCTCAGGACAGCTACAGCACACATAATGCCTTAGAATTACACAACGAGGGTAAAAGGTCCACTTTGTTCCCCAAAATGGGATGGACGTAACAAAATTTGCCTCATATGCTTAGGTAGCTCAGTTTAAACTCTCATTCTTAACAGTGGTTAGTTCTCACAAGCATTATCTTGGTGGAAAAAAAAAAAAAAACCCAAAAACAACCCCCCCCAAAAAAAAACACCACGAAGAAAAGAAAATCCCCCAAACCCCCACATTTGACCTTCACAAATTTTCTTCCTTTCTGTTTGATGAAAACAAGTAATAAAAGTGCTTAAAGTTAACTCATGGTATAAAGTTTCAATCTCCCCGATGGAAAGCATTCCGATTTCAAGGCTTCCCAAGCTCAAGTAACCACCTCAGTTAATTTAATGGGATTTGTTATAAATGCTTTTTTCCCTGGTAGCCTTTGTATCGCTGTCTTATATCCACTTTCAACTTCAATCTTTGTAATTATGAGAGGGGACCAGGCAGGCAATTTTGCTTCCAATTCCTGCCTCTCAACAGGCATCAGCACAAACGTTCACAGCCATTTTTGCCCAGAATACTGAAGGACAGACCACACCTGTCATGCCACAAATGGCACAAAGATCCATGCAAGCAAAAGCTCTTTCCTTCTCTGTTAACATTCTTGTCCAACCCTGAGGTTTTCCTGAGGGATCTGGAGTTTATTATTATATCGAGCACAAATAATGAAAAGTACCATCAAATTTTCATTCTATGCAAAGTCAGCAAATAGATCCTAGAGTCACTGAAAACAAAATAACATGTTTCATCGGCAACAACAGATCCACTGCATAGTACTCAGTCAAGCTCCTGAACATTAAATTACTAAGAAATACTTAAAAAATTTAGCCTTTAAACTTCCCCTAAAAAAGCCCTCGTGGCTACCAACAAACAATATTTCATTCTCCCTTACTGTGCAGACAATAAGTAGCATATACTCCCTTGAAAGATGGAGTTCAAATCAACAGATCCTTTGTCTGCTCTACCTCTGTATTTTGAGCTCAGTAGCTAGAATCACAGAAACACAGCAAGCTGTGACATAGCCGAAGAGAAAGCTCGTTAGCACAGCTAGGCCGACTAGTCCTTCATCACAGCAAACAGGCAATAAATTAATGTAAAATCCCCTGCATCTAGAACTCCTACAGCTCACTTTGCATTTCTCAAACCCTGTGATGGTAGACAATGCTAATTATCATCTTCAAGAATAATAAGAGAGAAGGTAGCTTGAAATTTAGACCTACAAGGCAAAACCTTGAAGAATGTGACCTTTTCCTACAATACCGTGACAGACCCCTATAAAATGCTTTCCTCCCTTCACAAGACCCCAACTGACAGATTGCCATACAGTCCCAGAAAGATTTATTTTCATTTTCAATTAATGGTCACAACAAAAATATTTTCTTTGGCTTCACAATATTAGAGTTAATTCAGCCCTTGTCAAGCAGAGCTTGACACAGCATAAAGTCTTGCATTTTGGTACAACTTTTCAACAGGCAAAAAGGCCTTTATTTTTATATTGCCTTTTTTTAGTGTTCAAGTTCATATGATCCTTCAGTCCTCAAGTAATACTTCCCTATTTCACAAGTTAAACTTGAAAAGCCATTAAAGGTTCCTTACATAAGCAAACCCTAGTATCACCCTTAAGACTTGAATCTTACCAGTTCTGAGGTTGTATCACAGTACAACAGAACCAAACACAGCTAGTAAAACATACATAAAACACACAATGTATACATACTCCTATTTCATGGATCAGAATTGCTTATTTCTATTGTTTTAGCACAAGTATCTTATTAAGTTTTCCACAAGCACCTGCTAATAATCCCAGTGGTAACGTGAGTCTACTTTACATGGAAATTCAGGTAAATACTCTTTATTGCTATACTGATTTAATCAAAGTACAGGAAAAAGGCTCAGTAACTATAAAGCAAAAAGAGACCAAAAAGATACAGTTTTATTGTTTCATACTAAGCTGAACACATTTTTCTAAAACCAATGTGCTTTTTCTCTGGTAGTTCCTTATGATAATACTATGTTTATCTCTCCTTCACTTTGATGATGTTATCTCCTGCAACACTATTTTTGGTACATGTTGGGGGGTGGTTGTTTGCTGCTTTGTTTTGAGGGTGGTCATTATGGTTTTGCATTATGGTTGCTTTTTTCTTTTTAAATACAGTATTTGTCTAATTAATATAGCTGTACTATAAGCAACTGCTAGTAAAAGCAGAAGTCAAGCAGACAAAGGATGCCTGCCTTTATGGATGTTACAAAAGGATGACTTCAGCTTCAGCTGCTTTAATTCAATCTTATGTGGGCCAGTGTTTAAAGCTGAAGATCTGCCCACCAGCCTGATGCCACCTTTCAGCTGCCACCTTCACTGCACTGACCTGTCTCCTCCTCCCTCCCTCCCTCTCAGAAAGGGAGCTGTTAGCTCCCAGCCACATCTGTTTCCTACTCCTACTGCATGACCACACCAGAGAGAGAAGTAGCAGGCGATACGCCAGCCAATCTACAACGTCAATGTAAAGAGAGTTGAATCACAGGCTGAAATACATACTACATGAAAAGGCAACTTGCCAAAAATTATGTTAAAGGCAGGCATATCTCAATCCTCCTCTCCCTCTCACTGCCCCTTCTATAATGAAGGAGGGAGGCAACCTTGCTTGTGCAAACAGAATGATTATGCTGAAGATCATGCTGGACTAAAGCGTTTATCACTGGATGTTTTTTATTTACAAAGGATATACTCTTTTTCCAAATGCATTAAGTCAAAGGGTCACTTTGAGCTCTGAATACAAAGGCTGCCCTCTAACACAGAGTAGTTTTGAAAAAGTATTAACTTCTTCATCTTGAGAAATCTCTTTCCTTTGCTAAGAAAAATACTAAAGATACACCTAAATGTGAAAAATAAATTTGAGTCCACCAAAAAAAGGTAAGTCCAATCTAGATCAATGCTACAATAAATCATTTGACACATTAAAATTAATTTTTCCATGTTTATTAAGATATGAAATAGACTGAGAAGTTGGGCTGAAAATACTAAAGTTCAAAGCCTGCTGAATTTGGTCATAAAATAATTTCTCATAATGCAGGATACTGAATCCCTGGAATTGAGAGTGATGAAGAAAACATTGGTCAAATTATTAAAAAAAATAATTTGCTGTTTTTACATTTTGCACATCAGTTCCAAGTAACATTCTAAGGTACAAAAGGGAGCTTGCAAGTAAATAGAAAAACTTCTCATTGAACAATTCTCAATACAAAATGTAAACAAAGCAGATGGCATCCATGGTGAGCAATCACCTGCTTCCTAATCCTTCCACATGGATGACTCAAGACAATCTATCATTACATTGTATTCTCAGAAACAGGAGTCCATTCTATTATATATGAATTGTTGGGATTGTTTACATTAGCTAAAACACTTCATTCATTCATTCAGATAAAAAAAATCCGATAGCTTGAGGTTACACATCTGCTCTACCTTTACTTTTAGAAATTGTTAATCTGATCTTTCTTACAACACTGGGCATGAATATATGTACTCAGAAATATGTCAGTATCTCATTTATTTTCAGCTTGGGCTTCCTGCATTGGTTTAGCTTAATTTAATCTTAAACCTCTTTTCCCACTGATTTAATTTCAAAAGTAACCAAGTTGGGTGAAATTAAAAAAAAAAAAGTAATCTGGCTCTGTATAGAATATTTCCCTACTTCTGCATCAGAAGTTTAATGCATTAACCCTATTATCAAATATTCTACTTTATCACAGACATAAGCAAAACAAAGCAATTGCGCAATAAAAACCAGCAACTTTAACTGAAGGGCTGTGCTTTTATTACCATCCTCCACACCTCACATCTTCCCATTTTTAAGCTTTCTCTCCATTCACTCCTGGAAAACCAAAGTATGAGCTAAAGATTTAGGGAAAACTCTTTTATAGATGGGGTTGCAATGTAGAAAACTTGTTTTATAAGACTGTTTGAAGCAGGCAGAAAGGTATCCTGCTGCCCAGAGTGCATTTTTATGAACAGAAGCAATCAGCAGCCACATTTATCTGAACAGTTCAGCATACAGTTGGGGGGTGGGGGTGTAATTTTTTTTTACCCTGAGTGGATGTCTATCAAAACACGTGCTGGAACTATGAAACCTGGAAAAACTCCACATACCTTTACTTGTTGGTAAAAGGGCATGTAAATGGCTACTTTTAAAAAGAGGTAACAAGTACATACGCTATTTCTACAGCTTCATGTATTTCTAAAATCAGCAATCTCTAATAAATAAAGAAAACTGCTATGAATTGTCCTGTCTATTTACCTTTTCCCATCAGATCACTGGATATTTTCTTTGTTACTTTGTGTCTTAGCTTTTCCAGTTCATCACAATAGTTAGATTTTCAAGAAAGTTGTGTTGGTTTAGATTAGTATTCTTTGAACTAACCTGTGAGGGAGGTGAGACTAACAAATGGGTGGACAAAAGCCAACATTTGTTGCCTGGAGCCTTATTACAGCAAAGAATACATACCTGCTCCACACCTGGTTGTCAGTCTTCATTCTATGCACACTACAACGTTGCTGCCTAGTCTAAGAGAACTAACAGCATTCATGAAGTTACTAACATGCACACATGAAAAATAAAGCCTCCTTGGGGGAGAGGAAACCCCAAACATAACAAATAAAAGCCTAAAACACAACTCTTCTAGAGAATGTATATATAGCATGCATTGTCAGTTATAGGTAAGGCCAGAAAAGACAGTATCAGAGTACGCATTGTTTTCACCATATAAAAGCTTTTTTGATCAAATGTGGTTATATTTTAGCTGAAGTCAAAGAAGGAGGAGTACATTGTAGAAAATATACAGATATATGGCAATAACAAAAAAGGACAAGACATACAACTACAGTCCACAAGAACATTTTATTTTGTTTATTGTTTAGGGGTTTTTTTTTGGGGGGGGGGAGTTTGGTTGGGGTGTGTGTGTGTTTGTTTTTAAATAGGAGTCCCTCCTGATCTTACTAACCAATCTGCTCTTCATCAAAGTAAGGTTTGCAAAATAGCTTTATCACTTCAGGCATCAGAACTCCTTCATCTCGCATTTCCTATCTTGGTGTATTCTGAAAAGGTCAGACAGCTATGAAAACTGACCTTTGACAACCTAAGCAGGAATTTGTCCAGCTTCCTTTCTTTGCATTAGAGGATTTTAAGCAACAAAAGAGTAAGTCACTTTTTAAAAAACAAACAAAAAACAAAAGATCAACAGATGACAGTAAAAAGAAATTAAAGCTCTGACATCCCCTAGTGATTGACATGTATCTATGTTCTACTTACAAAAGTTTTGAGTTTTTATCCCCGTTGTTCACCTTCAAAACCCAACTTCTGAATATTCAATGAAAAGCAGACAACACAAACAGCTAACACCTTTTTTACACATCTACCATGTACACTATTTTAAAAATTTTGCATACCATATTATGAAGCCATGTAGTCCAATTAATGAGTGCTAACCACACTAGTATGTTCTTTTTAGAGCCATTGAAGTTTTTTGCATAATATCGCCAATAGCAATCTTTAGAAAAATTACGAATCAGCATCTGTCCCAAAACATTAATTACTTCTAAAAGTCTAATCCACCAGACATTTAAGCCGATAATGTCAGTTCATCCTGAGACTTTTAGTTTGTTTTTTATTTTCAAGATATTTTTCCAGAGTCCCAAAGATTATTTCATTCTAAAATTAAAGCAGGCAATAATATATGATCTTGGGATTACACGAATATCAAACACTGTCATGACAAAACTGTGAGGAAAAAACCCTACACTGCATTTACCCTTCTTTCACCTCTTTTTCTCACATTTATTCATATACTGTCTCTCTTGCACTCTGCTCTTTTTTTGCTTCACTCTCTCCCTTACCTTCAGACAGCATAAAGAGATGTCCAGCATAGAGAGAACTCATGAGCAGTTCCAGGGCCTCAAAACCCTACCGGACCTATGTAATGGCCTGAGGTTCCTTCCAACCTCAATTGCCCTGTGACTCTACAAACCAGCATGTTACAGATAGTAAGAGTGCTAAACATCTTACTCAGAGCAGGCGTCAGAGAAAACACAGTAAGTACAGCTGACAGATCTATAACAGCTGCACAGCAGCGGTGTACCTCCTCCGTTGCTGCTTTTCTTTTCCGTTATCCCACTACCCCTGAGTAGTCAGTCCCTTTTGCCTTTAGCTTCTTCCACTCCTTACATGCCCAAACCCATCTATCACTTAGAGCAAGGTGTCTGAGAAAGATGTGAGGAGGAAAGCACACCAGTACAAACCCTGGAATGCCAGAGATGATGAAACCTCTGAGGAAGAATAAAGGAAAGGGAAAAGCAACCTCTTCTCTGCTAAATGTGTTAAAAGGTTTCCAGCCCCAAAAGGAGTGCTGTTATTCTTATGCACAGTATTATGCCAGATCTAAGCAACGCCCAGGCTTGTGAAGTAGGGGCTGCACACTTTCTGCAGGATTTCTACAGGTGAAGATGTCCCTGTCTGACAATAAAAGATCAAATGGTTTCTTTACCTCTCACAAGCCTAATATACTGACTGACAGCTACTGTCTTGCTGAGAAAGGGGAACAGCTAATTCCTACCGAATTCAATGTTCACCAGGGGCTACAAGGGGTTGCCTCCTGCAGAAACAGGAGAACTCTTTTCCCAGCAGGAACCAGAGACTGGGCCCCAGTGAGGTGAGCACAAGGGCCAGAAGCCTGTCACTCACACTCACAGCTGTTCAGCAGGATTTTGCCCCTGGGGGACCAACTCTTGGTAGTTAAGAGGCAGTCTAGTCACAGTGCATGCAGAAATACAGCAGATTTCTCTTTCTGAGCTCCTTATGAATAACTGATTGTTAGGGAAAAGCTAAGAGCTAAATGGCTCTGCACTGTAAGTAGAGATAAATCACAGGCAGGTGAAGGAAAGACCAAAACACACATTCTGATACATACAATCTCATTACTTCCCACCACAGTCTCTAAATAAGCAAGCAATATTTAACTATTAAGATGATTCCTGTCTCTGATTCACTCATCAATAAAAGTGACAAAGCCTAAAAGCTGGCTTAGAAGACAGACATGATTCATTTGCCTCTTCTGCATCAAATGATTCTGAACAGCTGGCTGCTGGACAAACAGCAGTACCTCCAGCTTAACTTCACATGTCTGCTTACCATACAAAGGTTAACGATGGGAGGAATCCCACCAAAACACCCTGATGGAAAGGATATTCATCCCTGAAATTTCATACTGCGTTTCAGTCATTCCAAGAATTAAACCCTCTGGTGCAAACAGTTTGATGGCCAATTCATAATTCATTGATATTTTAATATGCAATAACCACATCATTTAACAATGGCTGGATCTGACTCCCAAAGGCATTCTAGTTGCACTTGGAAACACCAAGGTTACAGATTTCTACCTTGTCTGATCTACGCTGCAATTATCATGGCACTTATAGCTTGATCCTGTATAAATCTGGAGTTTATGAATATTTTAGTCCATTCAATCTATTTTACTGTATAAAATGAAAGGCTCTAGTATTCATGTGGTTTATGTTAGTAGAAAAGCCTGAAAAAACATTCAGGAGTTCATAGCAAACATAGGAACTACAGGACTCGAGCATAAGGTTTTTATTCAGTAATAGTAACGGCTTGACCATTTCACTGTTTTCCTTTCATTTCTTTTTTTTCTAATGAACTTTCTTAGCAAAGCCGAGGAAAGGGAAATCACAATGAACTGCAGTATACAGAACACACAACTAACCAAATAGCTAGCTAACAAGGATGTTGTCTGTATAGTTTTGAAGTGAGTCCCCTGCTCTGGATAAGTGCTCTTTGTATCTCTGATGCTGAAGGCATCTGCTTCTGATATGTTACTATTCTACTCCTGTAAATGCCAAAGATCAGCATTAAAGTTTGTATAACATCTAGAACTGTATTCTATAATAAACAAATTTTTATCACAAATAGTACAAAGGACAGATTTTACATTTTTTAAAAAAGAGTTATTGTCAATTAGCAATTCTCCTTCTATAGTCTTTTCCATCCAGTGCTTTCTCATAATACAAGCGCAAGATGAGTAAGCCAAATAGTTACTGGGATGGCAGTTCTTTAGCCATAATGCAAGGTTCTTGTTACCAAGAACTAGCTGTGCAAGTTTGCAGGCAGACTACCACAGCCAAGTACACTACTAAATAGTCCTTTGATATGTCTGGTGCTCCAAGTAACCAGTTTGGGTCAGAACAAACACATATTTCAGCATTCTCCGCTTTGCTTTGGAAGCACTCTGTACCTCTGCAAAACCAGATCCCCTGCTAAGCAACTTTGACCTTTACTATTATGAAAAAGAAAAGCGGCTTTGTAACAAACATATTCATAGAAGTAGTCCACTGGTACCCCTACCACCTTTAGAGCTGTAACAGATCTATGATATATGTCCACACTAGTAGCAATGGAGCATTTTGCAGAACACTTCTGTTCAACCTGCTCCTTTTCATTCATGTCAGCAGCCCATACAAATCCTTCCAAATTAGGTAAAGCACAAATTGACTATAATCCTCACAAGCTAACCATAATGCAGTAGAGGACAAATGAATGAAGCAAACATAATAAATATCTACTCTTTTAATTTTAATAAATAGTTTGATCATCTGGATCATATTTCATAGCAATGGTCATCCCTTACAAACAAATGCTACATTACAATCTTTCTGTCAAAGTGTTCAGTAAACAGTCCTGCCATAAACAGGTTAGTAACACAGCATGCAGACAATAACATTTTGCATCAAGTTTATAAAAAGAAAATGTAATAAAATTCCAACATGCTTAACTACGTTTCTGAAGGGATGGGCATAAGAGGAAATGCCTCTCAACACAGAAACATCAGCTTGTGCTATACAGCACCTATTCACAAATAAATACATCCCTGGAAGATTTTAAGAACAAATATACCAATTAGAAACAATTTGGATATATTAATTCAGAAAGATGTCTAAAGATAGAAAATATAATTCAGGCTAATCCAGTGCAAAATAACTTCAGAAACACTGCTGAAAAGCTAACTGTGCATGCAGTTCTCCACTAAAAATATACAATGCCTTTGACAGGAGAGTAAAACAAGTCTTTCCTTACTAATATTCTAAGGATAAACATAATTGAAGCTTGCAAAGATTGTCACAGGTTAACTCATCTTCCCAAAATCCAAAGCAGCAGCAAAAATTGACTAAGACAGTGAATATATACAACTGGCACTTGTTGACTTTTATCAGTGGTCCTACTAACAAAAATACTGTTGTTACTTATGCCTTAAGCAGCTTTTTACCAAGTGGCCTTTTATATTATTCTTATACAGTTTACGGCTAGGAATATTCATAAATCCTATCAACCACCTCTGGAACTTAGATCAAAATTTAATTGGGGGGTGGGGGTTGTGCGTGGAAAAAAGTAAAGAAAGAAAGAAAAAAAAAAATTAATGAAACTTGGGCTCCAGCCCAGTACTCTATTCCAGTCCCCAGGTTTGCATGTAAAGAACATCAGGAAACAAAACCAGGATTCATTTGGCCCTTCTATAGCAACCAATCTGAACAGCTGTCTGCTGGACAAACAGCAGTACTTTCAGCTTACCTTTACACATCACTTGTGTTTACTCTACAAATTATCAGCATACTTAAGGACATCTAACTAAACAGTAAGTTCATCCATAAACTGATCTTCAGCAAGAAAACTCTGTATTAATTAATTTAGAGGAAATGTACAATATACAATTGTACAATGTCATCCTGCTCTTTATGTCAACACTGACAACTCTGTAGGAGGGAAAACATTAGCACATTTTTCTTCCTCATCTCCCCAGTATATGTTATGGTTTTTTTGCTTCATTATAGTTGAACAAAATTAGACAAGCTGTTTCGAGGAGATGGAGACAGACAGAAAAATTGGATCACATGGACTGAAGTAATTCAAACAGCTTGGTGAATTTCCATAAATATTTCAGAAACTGTTGTGAAGCCAGTCAAGAAAAATTATGAACTCTTTTCCAAGAGAAATTAATCAGCTCAGACAACTAAAGCTAGACTCGGGCTAACAAAATATCTGCCTTCGGAAACTTAAAAAGAAAATGTATCTCCTAATAATTGCTGAAAGGCAGGTTCATTGAAACATCTGCCTTAATGAAAAATATGGGACTAAACAGAAGAAAATAGTAAAACCAAAAGGTAGTTCAAGAGTAGCATACATAAACCTAAGGCAAATGTTTCCTGGGAACAGTATAAAAAGTAGTCTCTGACATAAACTTTGTATGTCAAAGGAACCAAAAGCAGGAAAATGCCCAAAGAAAACAGCCCCACAAATCATCACATTACATCCATGGTTCTTTGGGTTCTAAGATCTCTAGAGTTGCTCTACTGCAGCCTCCTGCTCCAGTCAGAGCTACCATCAAAGCTCTGTCAAGTCTAGCCAGGTCCTAAACAACCCCAAGTTACCAAATACCACAGGCCTCTGGGTAACCCATTCAAGTGCCTTCCAGTGTAACAGTCATCTGACAGAATTCTTTTTCTTTCATCAACATAATCTGTGGATACACAGTTGTAGCACTGGAGATCATACAGACCAATTTCTGCATCAGCATTAAATCATGATGATGATGATACAGAAATGTACCTAGTAGGTCACCCAATATCTGTGGCTATAGATCTCTTCATTACCTAACAACTTATGATAAGGGATGTCTAGCATTGAAATAAATAGTTTATATGCTTTATAGCAATAACCTGTATAAGAAATGCCTCAGGAATGCCTCCGTTAATAGTTTTTAAACATAACATCTATTCTAGTGTATGTAGACATACATATTTCTAATAAACACCTGTAGAAAGGCTTTACATCATTTACAAATGAAGACACTTAGAAATCACGACATAAAAGTGGAAAATAAAAGATATTATTTGAAATTATTTAACTTTTTAAAATGTATGGATAACACAAAAGTTAAGTTGCTGGAGAATCACTTCCTACTTAAGTTGTCTTCCTTTACATATAATGAAAAATTATTAAGTTTTTATTTTCTTAGGCAAGTAATCACTGTCATTGCATACTGATGAAAACCAGTAATTATACCACTGCTCATTACCACTCTAAACAAGGAAATCAAGCACCCCTTCTGCTAGAAAAATAAGAACATAAACTGCTCAGCATACTCAAGCTCAACAACCTTCACACTTTCACAGCTAAATCTAATTAAGAATCCAGAGCAGCACCAACATAAGCTAAACAAAAGCTGTGTGCTGGATGGGTTGTTTGGTACGTTTGAACAAACCTTGCCTGTCACATATGTGCTCATGGCAGAACTGCACAATAGCAAATCTAACTGAATCACTTAAATGAACAACATAAAATGGAAGCTGTGATTCTACTAAAGCTCTTGTTGCTCAGTTTTTACTCATAATCTCAACACAACAATTCCTACATTTAAACAAAGTACACACATTTGCAGTAGGGAAGAAGAAGCTCCACAAGTTGCCATAAAAATTAAATTTACTAGAAAAAAAAAAAAAACCAAAAGGAAGCTTCTTTATATCTTTTAAACTAACTTAAGAAACTACTACTTTCTAAGCAAGCATTTCCCTACAGTATTTATTAAACTTATAAACTTATGCAAAAAGCTCTACATTGATAAAATGCTTTGAACTAGATATATTATTTAATTATTAGAGATTAACTTAGCTTGTAGACCACCTTCAGGGAAAAAAAAAGGCACAATATCTGCTTGCCTCACAGACAACAAACACAGACTTGCATGTTTTGAACTTGACACAAAATCAGCCCTACTGTTTGCCATTGCAACAGCTACAAAACAATCTTTAAACATTTGTGACATTTTCACTCAAATAGGAGTTCAGCATTCATAACCTATACCATATTCTACTTGCTACCAATATGTGAGAAACAACTGTGGCTGTAATCTTTATACCACAGAAAAAACAGAGGTGTAAGAAAAAAAGTGATAGACAAATATAGAAAGAATCTAATCTTTGTTCACAAAGCAGCACCAAAATGTCAAGAAAGCTTGATTGAGGTATGATTTATTTTCTGCATCACATCTTACTTAACATCACCCAGACTATCACAGAGAACTTACAACACATCAAGTGGGATTCCAACTGGGCCAAAGCATCCAGTAACAAGTACAAGCAAAGGAATGTGAAATATGTGATGCAGATAAGATGGAAAGTGATCCATTTAAACAATGTTTTTTGAATAGCATAGAACACAGTATTAAGAACTGTTCTGTCTCAGATGAAATTGTTTTGTTTTTAGAGAACCAGATTGTTTTAATTAATAAATCATTTCCAAATTTTCAGAAGATGAGAGTAAAGAAATCACAGCAATGCTTCACACAAATTTTACAACAGTAGGTTGTGGTCAAAAAATACATTACAGAATATGGGGACACTAACAACTCTGAAAGATGGCTATATACCTACCTGTTTATGTTGGCTTTCATAATTTAGATCATGTAAACTGAGAGGAACCACATGAAGAAAACCTGTTTCTATTGTCAAAATTCCTCAAACCTGCCTAGCAGGCAACAGTTACTTCACATAAATCTGAAATACATTTTGGGGATGACAAACTTGAATAAAAAAGAATAAGAGACTAACAACAGGCAAACAGTGGAGTACTCTAAGGAAGAATTTTACTGTTCATATTTATATACTTTAAAAACCCCAAAACACTAGAATCAACAATGGGTAATTTAAGAAAGCATGAAACATTCATTTGATTTATTCTTTAGTTTAAAATGCATCTGCCTCCCTTAAAAGCTAGCAACATCAACTAATGTTTTACAAAGAGGTCCAAACTTTGACTCAGCTAGTACAGACAATGTACAACAATGAAAGGCTCTGCAAACATGGAGAAAGAAAGAAAAAAAGACAGAACAAAGTTACCACGTTTTAAGTTCCAGACTTATTTTCAAATATTTTGGTGTGTGGTGTGACAGAAAGAAACCCCAAATCTACGTTTAAAGCGACCAAAAAATGAAATGTCTTATTTGGAAACTACCAGGCTGAAGCTACAGCATCTGGAACTAAAATGTGGGATTTTCTTTCAACTTTTCCTACTCTTAAAGCATAGTGACATTTATTTTTGCTTACTTGCAGTTTGCTGCAGAAACCACCAAAGAATGCAAACAATCTTAGGATTAGCACATAAAGAAGAGCTATACAACTACTTTATGTTTAAAGGGCCAAATCAGCTACAAGTATAGATTCAGAAGCCATCCAAGAGCAGTCTTAACCCTTGATCCTAAAAGTTACATATTAAAAAAAGTAACTCTAAAACCCCTGGCTACAAGACTTTTCACAGTATTTGCTTACAGCTTTATATTTTTATTACAAATAAGAATTAAACATTTTCATATACACTGATACATGAACATAACTATTGTAAAGGATGATGCAAATATCTTACAATACACTTCTATAGTAAAAATAAGTTCTTGTTATTTGCTTAATATAACAGCATACTGGTGAGTGATATGTTTCTAGACTACAGGTAAATTAGGCATGGAAATCCCACCTAAATGTTAACTTGCATTAAGCCTTTAATGAATTTTTTTTTATAGGATTGCCCAAATTTTCCTTGATCTTCCTCCTTCCCTTAAACTTTCAAGGTAAAAAAACTGGGAGTGTCTTTCCAAAGCAGTTAAATCTCACACTCCAACCCAGCTACAACATTCTGACTCCAGCATGATTAAAATACATTAATTCTTACATAACTACAACTCATATTTAAGTTTCAATTTCATTTGAAGAGAAAAGGATGGGTCACTGGCTACTATACCAGTGGTATACTATACCAATAGTTCAGGTGCTGGCTCTTCTGAATTACACTCCGGACCAAGTCAGGCACATCAACTAAGCCCTGCGCCTCAGCTGTTGGTGTCTGCGAGTTTCTCACATCTCACTCTGGCTACAAGAAATCCTTTCTCCATGCTCCTCCCCACCTCTTCACTGATCCCTGAGGCACTATCATCCTCACTGATGGGCTCAGCCTTGGCAGGAGGTGTTGTCAACTCAGAGATAGCTGGCATTGGCTCTATTGGACGTGGGGAAGCTTACAGATGCCACCTCTGCAGCCTCCCTGCTACCAAAACCTTGCTGCACAAACCCAATACAAGAACACAGCAAATACAGAACTAAATTAATATAACTAAAACATTTTTGAGCATTAACACTGTTGCTGTATCCCTTTTTCCATTTTGCTAAATATAAAGGTAACCTTCATCAAGGTCTGAAGGACACTTCACAGCAGACTACTAATTAAAACTTAATTTCTCACTGCAGAACAAACTATGCTTTCCCTCTCACTTTAGTAACAAAAAGTTTACTGATTGCTGAATCTAAAGAATTCACTTGCACTCAACATGCAACACCAACACTTGTGAAGAGCCATCTTTGGTGAACAGTCACCTCCATGCAAACTATTCACCAAACCAAACCATATCATACCATACCAAACATATCTATATAGATATATATAGATATTGCAACCTCAAAAAAGCAGAAAAAAAGTAATTTCACTCACGTGTAGATTTGTATCTAATCTGAATCTTGTTAAATGTAAAATCAATTATTCTGTCAATTCGAGTTGACAAGTTGTAAAGAATATAAATCAAAAAAGCCTAAATTGTTGATACAGATATGAAAAACTTTAGAAGTTTATCTATATATTTATCTATATGTTTATATTCATATTTGTCAAATTTGGCAGTAACGTCCACATTAGAACGATGTAGACAGAAAATTAAAATTTCAACCAAAATACACCAAATATTACTGTAAAACACAATGGAAACGTGAGGTGTGAGATATAATGAGAGTTTGTAGATATAATACCTCATTTCTTGCACAAAATAAACCTGTCACATTGCAAGTAACAGCACTGTGTTCTTTCCAAAAGATACCAGCCGAGTCCCACCAAACCTGCACCAAAACACACGAACCCAACCAGTACACAGCATGAAACGCTATCTCATGAAAGTCCATGACATATACCTGTATTTTCCAACATCTTTAACTGATGAAGGATAAAGAAAGGAAGCCAGTTTCCATACACAATCTTGAACATCATATATACAGCACAGACCACTTAAAACTTGTAACTTTCACCACAGCCTTCAAACTACCAAATACAATGTCTAGGACAGCAGGTGCATTTGTATAAAACAAAGAACCTGAGTGCATTTTTATTTTTTCCAGCATACTCTTCCTAACAAAAGGAATAATACAGAAAACATGTATTGCAACTGAGAGCCAAGACAAAAACTTTGTCCAGCTTAGAATTTCTTCATAGAAGTAGTTAAAACATTTTATACTGCTAAGAGGTATCTTAGTCTTTGGGATGGCGAGGATGTTGGTTTGTTTCTTTATTTCCTGTCACCAAAACTACAACGCAGGAACAATCTGCAAATAGGATATTCAAAAGCATTTAAGCAGCTTTAGGAGCACTTCACCAATCAGTCATATCAGAAAATTCTAGGTAGAGTAGGCTGGCAGAACACAACTAAACAAACAGTAGTTTAACTGATCTACTGACAATCTTTACACAAGCTATTTAAACATCAACACAAAGACCAACAACTACATGACAGATCTACAAAAATTCTAAAGTAACCTTCTGGCACAAAATGAAATAGAAGTGGCATATCACTGTTATCTCTGGATTTTTAGATTAATATTCCACAAGAATAGGGGACAAAATTTATTGCTTCAGTTTAGATTTGACTGATTTAAATATCGGGATTATTCTCCAGTTCATCTATACTTACAAGATTCTATAAACAGCTGAACTTCCTACTTGCCTTTGCTCTTCAATTCTTTAAAAGTTTTTAAAGGATGTGAATTCCTTTTGATATTGCTATGGTAAGAAGCCAGAAATGTGACACGAGACATGCACCAAAAATTAACTTTTCAGAAGATATTCCAGACCATCTGGAGAATATGCATTTCAAGTACAAAATAATTAATACCACCTTCACTAAAGCACTAAACATACAGTAGTCAGGCCTTTGCCTTCTGCAACTAAAAGCTTTGGAAGTATCAGATTACCCAGAACAGATATTTTTTCTTTTATAACTGTTACATTTGTGGTTTTTTTTCTTAAACACAGTAGTGCTGCCTTCCTTGAAATTGTTGATTAGAACTTTAAATGCACAACTATGGCCTAAAAACTCACAAACAGGAAGAGCTAAAACAAAGCTCCTGACCTTATCCAATTTGGAATTGTATCCAAATCAAGCAATAGAGCCATGGTTTTTAAACACCAAAAGTGCAGATGGGACTTTGGAAAATAAGTAACTTCAACAGACAGGAAAAAATCCTCCTTTTCTCATATTTTGCCACAGATAATTTCTGGATTGGAAACAAAATCTGTACCTTAAATCTGCAACAGATAAAGAATAGTGGAGAGACAAAGGTCTCCCCACCCACTTGTTATATGCTTACCCTTAAGAGCACACACACCGTGTTTCCAGCAGAGACATTAGTTTCAAAGTATGTTTTTATATAGGAGCCTACTGAATCACAATAGATATGTTCCAATTCTAAATTCCTTACAAAGTGTCAATAATGAGCTTACAAAAATTCACTAATGCTGTACAAAACGTGTCAATAGGGATGTGGTTTTTTTACATGACAGTGAAGCAGTCCCACACTCTCAACGTACAAAAATCTGACACTGCAAAACAAGGTTGTTCAAAGCATGTTTGCCTACATTTCTGAAGAAAACTATCTAGTTTAATAGCCACAAAATAAACCTCCACTTATTTTATTAAGATCACATTCACTGACAATCTGAGCAATCACAAACTCTGGAAACAACCAATAGCCTTCGAAATAACTCCTTAAGCATACTAAATATTAAGTAAGCGAGATTAATAGAGTTTCAGTCACTCAGTAAAATAAGAAACTGTGAACTAAAAAGACAGGTTGAATTATTTTTCACAAGTAATCTCATGAGTTTTCCAAAGATCATTACAAAACAGATTGCGTAAATCATCTATGAAGTATTTCATCTTTCAGCAAATCTCCTTCCCTCCCAACTCAGTAACAATGTTTTAATGATCCTATCCCCACGAAAATAATATTAGCAAATGTCAATAAACTTGAGTGAGAACCACATATAAATTCTTTTGGTATGTTTGCAGTATTCTATTACTAAGGAAGAGGAGAAAGACACAGACAGGCTCAGTTTCAGTTATTTTTCAGGCTGCAGTCTTTTCAGTGTCTAAGCACAGAAACTCTACCTTCCTTCTCATGTTGACTCCATCTTAACTTCTAGGTAATTTCTCAGTGCCTACATTTTCTTTTTTGGAAGCAAGATTATACCAGGAAGAGAAATTACAAGAGGGTCAATTAACTGACCTGCTGCTCTCCCTTCTTAATGAAGAGGGGCACATTCTCATGTGCTCTGTGCTCAGAGTGTTGTTACAAAAAACAAAAACAAAAACCAAACAATCAAACCAAACTACTGCTTAGTTGATTAAAATACATGTCTTTAAAACCCTCCACCTGTCCACTTTTTTCTTCTGTCATATCAAACAGGTTATTTCCCTTTCCTTATAAACCCAACTATAACCTATCCTTCAACCATCTTTGTCAATTACCAAGATCCTGGCCCTTGAACTGTGGTAGCATTTATTGATCAAATTAAAAATAATTTTAAATCACTTGGACAATGCTGCTCATGTTGTTACATATGTAACAGAAAAAAAAATCCCAGAAATGTCCACTGAGCTCCTCATTCTGTTACAAATACCTTCCTGTATTCTTTTTTATCCCAAAGGATATAAAACTCCAGCAGAAGTTGAGCTGATCGATTTTCTTCCTCTGTGAGTGCCTGCTCAGTTGGTATCTCTTTTCTTAGACCTGAAAACACTGAAGGCAGAAGGATGTACTCCACTGTGTGTTTACGCAGTAACTAGCACAAAGAACTCTGCAATTATTGCTTTTGGGTCCTACTCCAACACAATGTATGTCTATGTATGTGAATATTAAAACATTCACTCTAATTTGAAGAGATAGAGAAAAAAGTTTTAATCTTTTTCCAACAGGTGAAATTTTGGGATTAGAAGTTACTGTGCTGAGAACTACTACATAGAAAGTATCTTTATAAGGGACTCCTTAGCCCCATCCATCCAGGTAGTTTCTTATCCAAACAGATTTTGCTGCCCTCCTGTGGCCTCTGAAGATTTTAAGCTCCAGAAGTCACACATACCAACGCACTGGCAAAAAAAAAAGCTGAGAAAAACTGCTTTCGCTCGACCAGTTCATACTTTCATCTTAAATGACAGATTTCACAGCTCAGCATTACGCACTGAAGAAAGTAAAAAAGCCAAAACACTGTTGGCAGAAGTAAGGAAGGTCTTCAATGCCTCTGCTTGGAAGGACTTCTTAGGCTTTGTAGCAGATATAAGTCATGCTCACTTAACAGTTGATGAATTTAAAATTCAGCTGGCCCTCAGTCACAATACATAGAAAACAAGAATGTAAGTGACCTATACAGTACTGTAAAGAAAGGGGTAAAAACCCTAATTTTAAATCCTAGTGCTGACAATGCTACATAGCGTTATGAATTATGAATCCCCATAGTCTCAGCTAGGGCAAATGGATGGCACATGAAATAGCTAAAGGAGACAAGCTGCACACTGATTGCACCCTCTCAGCGATGCAGTCTAATGAGAAAACTCTTCCAATAAGTAGTGAAGACTTTTTACACCAAGAAATACCAGAATATTAAAGCAGGTAAGTATCTGTTGAATACAATGCTGGTGCCACAAAAGATCAGTTTAAATTGTACACCAACAGGAATACTAAGATATTAGTATTTTCTGGGGAAAAGAAAATATGAAGACTAAGGTAATCATCAATTTAACTTTTTATACAATAGCATGTTCAGAATGCTTAGAGATAACGTGGTGAGCATTAACTCCCCCTTGTTCTAAATCTTTATAATTAATAAAAAAAGACAAATATACATGGAAGTTGTTACTACAACCTTTGATTAAAATATTTAGAAAGTTAAAAGATATTTCAAAAAGGGAAATATCAATAAAGTAAAAGCAATATTTTCACTTCCTTAAGTGGAAATAGGACAGGATTTCTTTACACATCATTGAAAGTTTTTGGATGCTATCCAACGGTTTTTAAAGGAATTTATATTCCAAAAAGGGACCCATCATTACCAAAGCATGCTGAAAATCATGTACATACTGATTCAAAACTGGACAAGGTAAAAAGTGCAAAGAGCAAAACTGAAACAGTACTCAAAAAAAAGGGGTTAAATACCTTCTCATATATAGCTTACAGACAAAAAGTAACAAGAAATGTGTTGTCACTGTCTTCTCTACAAGGTATCGTTTTCTATCACAGCATTACTCCTAAGTACACCTTACTGACCATTAAAAGAGATACATATACATACACACACACTCTGGCTTCCCCAAAAATACTCCAACCATGATTTCAAGACATGTTTAGATTTAAAAGTCTCTCTGTACCACATTATTTATCTATTCTGGATTTTTGCTGGACACTGCCCCAAACCAAAATTGCTAGAATGGATCATCAATCCTTAATTCCTCAACAGTAATTTTCTGTAAAGAATAACTGGCACTGCCATTCTATGGATTCTTAGCAGAAGCTTGTTCTCTAAACCTCTTGTTTAGGAGATAAAAAAAAAAAAAAGTAACTTTGGGGATCTGCTATCCCACTAACAAGGAACACAGAAGTACAAGAGGTGCAAAGAAAGTGAAAGTTGTAGTTAACTATTACAATGATACCCAGAGAAGATCAATTAGTTTAAATGAAACAAAGGACAGAGTTATTTAGCAGGCTTTTTAACATTCGTGAAAGATGTCTGAGGAAGACATGAAAAACTAATGTAATAGTCCTGTTGAAAAAAAAAAAAAAAACTAGTCATATGGGAGTTGGTGTTCTTTGGGTTTTATGTCTTTCTACATCTGTGAAACTTTGGAGGTAAAAGGGGAATAAAAAACTTCACAAAATGCATGTTCTGTCTAGGGCAGATCACACAGACTCTATCTACACATCAGCAGGTTATATTGATACCTGTCAAGTGCAGACAATTTTGTAAAAATACACTCTAACCAAGAACATGCTTTAATTCAACTGTCAGAGCTAAGGCTACTGTGAATTTACAAAATTCAGTTCGCAAATCAAATAATTTTAATGATTTTTAATTTAAAACATTTTAAGTGGCAAACTGCAGCATTTAAATTTAATTACTTAGATATGTTCAGTAAACAAACACAAACCACAGCAGGACTAAAGCAAGCCTCCACTGAACTTTATATACTGTATTTTATAAAACAAATGTCTCAGAAGTCCAATAAAATAATGATTAACAAGGACTTGTAAATTGTAAAAACATGCCTCTAGGGATTAAACTTCATCAAAAACTGAACTCCTGTTACAGTGGATGTTCAATATGAAGGGCTAAGACTAGAGTAAATCTGGAAGTAGGGCATTAAAATGAAGGTGACACTTTTCAGTGTGATTATCAGTCCATCAATCATCCCTCATCACAATAACTTCTTACAGAATAGGCCAAACACCAATGAGAATGTGCCCGAACTTAATCAAAACGCGATGTTAGAACTTGATATTACTCTTTCTAGCATGATTTTCAGTAAGGTACACCAGCGACGGCAGCTTTTTCTGTGTGGCTGTTAAGCATGTTACTTAGATCAAAACATCTCTTAAAATGCAACAGACTTAAAACAAATGTAGTGAATCTGCATCCCTCATAACGTAGATGCCTTGCTTTCAGGATGCATACAAACCTTTTGTGTTTTCAAAAAGTATTCATTTCAGTAGATTTTCATAACTAAACATCATTAATGCATGCTAATTTAATTTAGCCTAATAATAGCTTTGCCTCCTGCCTCCAGATAGGCACCTGAAAAATATAAAATGTGTTCCCTTCCCTTTTTTTAGTGAAGGAGAACACAGAAATAGTAAGAACAGAGTATATTGCCACAGACAAGTTACCTGGTTTGGTGGCATGCTTGGCTTTTTATTGCCAGATACACATAAATAACCTTTTTTTTTTTTTTTCTCTCCTCCATAAGTTAGTGATTGCATTCAAACACCCATCAAAACTGTCCTCAGGCCAACTATGCAATGCTATATATCCCAAAACAGTCAAAAGATCCAAATAAGTCGCATATGAAATCTAACATTTTGCAAGAATCCTCTTTTTAAGATAAGCCACATAAAACAAGACATAAACTGCAGTCATAAACCTGTATTTTCTTACACTTATCACCTCAAACGCCAATGTTGCCTATATTCAAACCTGAGTATTTCCCTTCCTAGTTGTTACTGAAAATTATTTGCTTCTCATGTATTTATCAAGAATATGACACAACCTGGCTTCACTGCCATCACAGGCATCCCCAATTTTGATTTAAAAAATACAATTACAAATGTGGTTCAAACTTTTAACTAAGTGTATCAAAACTACAACTTTAAAGAGAGGTTAATGAGAAGCAGCTTCAGTTGAGTTTCCCATGAATTGTTACCCATGTGGTTTGCAGGCAAAGAGCTGTCTGATATGAAAAAATCAGCTGAAGGATTAATTCCTGCTTCAGGATGCTTGATGTACTGAAATAGACTACAAAACTATTAAAAAAAAAAATCTTCAAAGTCTTTCCAAAAGTTCTGACAAGGGGAGGGAAATTGGAAGGGAAATAGATAACTTTAAAGTGTTTCTTTTAACTCTTCATGTTTTATATAAGAAATGCCTGCCTGGATCTCATTTTAGAAACACTAACATTTAAACATTAAGTGTTCATTTAATGCTCTTAACATTTAAGTGAAACACGTAATTTGCATCTCATAATTAACAAAAATTTAACTAAAATATCAGATTCCCTAGAACAGATTTGATTTTTTTAAGCATCATGTGTTCTCATCTCAGAAAGCACCTCTGAAGTCTAAAATACTCCAAAAGTAACACCAAGAGAAAAAGCAGAACAAAAATCAAGTAACTGTGACCTATATTCACAAAATCATCCTCGAAGCATCTTGGATATATTGAATAAATCTTGACAGCAGTTTCAAACCAAATAACTCTGCATTTAATAAAACATTTATTCCACAGTTTTTATGTTTGTCACTTCTGTTAGCAATTACAAACAATAATAATAGGAATCCAGAGTCACAAACTTTTAAATTGGTTAAAAGATAATGACATAATTTAATGTTAGTTTTCCTTCAATATCGTAAAAATAAAAAAAAAATTGAATCAACTATTAAAACACCAGTAATCTTTAATCACACGAAGTTAGAAGACAGTTGAGTCAGCTGGTATAAAGGCAAAATCCTAGAAATCAACATAATGACCAAAATACAGGCAACTCATGGAAAGCCAAACTTTTCAATGGTTGGTGGATCAAAACAAGAATCTCATCATAACTCATTGATATCTCCTCCCACCTTCCAGTAAAGCTATTTTTGTATGTGATAAATGAAGGCTGAAAGAATTTTCATTTGCCAAAATAAGAAGACTCTGTATCTTCTCTGCTGAGAGGCCGCATTACAGTAAAACATCTTAATATCAGTTTTAGAAGCTGAAGCTAACATTGATCCTCCAGGATTGTTGTTTGGTATACAATTAAGACTGCTTAATCAAAACAGTGATTAATTCCACAGAACTGTAAGATTACTTTCTGATTTATTGTTTTTGATTTAGCCTTTGTTGTTTAAGTTCTGAAGGTTTCTGAACTAAAATTGTAAACATTGTTTATTGTTGTTGGTCCATCTGTTAAGCTGAACAAAAGCTCTTTTAAAAAACTGCTATACTTCATAACTTATTCTTTCACTTTAGAATATCCAATTTACAACTGAATCTCCATTATGGAGAAATAAAATTATACTGTCAGGTATGTTTTGAATATATTAAGCTTTCTGCTTAATAGAATCAATTATGAATTTAGCTTACAGCCAGAACCAGGCTAGATACAAGTATAGATTATATTGTCTATCTTCAAAAAGCATGATTTCTGAGTTTAAAGAATGCTATTGATCTAAAGAAACCTGCAATATCGTAAAAATTACTGTATTACAGTTTCAGATTCTGTCCAGATAAAAGTTATGGAGGTGGGCAAGGTAGGAGGAGCTAGGAAGGGTTTTAGGACCTAAGAAGTCAATTTACAAAAGAACAGCCTAGTAAATAAGTTTCAAAAATAGACTCACAGCAACCTGTAGACTTAGTCTTCAAAGAAAACCCAGAGGTGTTATCTCAAGTGCTGAAAAATTAGCTGATGCCTTAATGTTATGCACACTGGGAATCAAGACTGAACAGTGACACTGGTCACACCTGATGAACAAGCATCATGGGGGAAACTTTTTTGTTTTAACTGCGTTAATTGGTCATTTAATGAAGGAAGTGCAGCTCATATGCTAGACTGTATCTGTATTGTTAACTGGTAAATGGAAGAAAAAACTTGGGTTAATGTCTGACAAAACAGATGAGGAAGTAAAACTATTACAATTCATTAGGTTTTGAGAAAGTATTTTTAAATAAAGTATGAAGAGGAATACAAGTTTCTTATAAAATGTCCTTATAAAAATCAGTGTTTACAGACAGAGAATGAAGGAGAGTAGGTATGGAGAAAAAGCATGCAAACTAATAAATGACAAAAGTGTTTTGCAAATACTGAGTACTTATGATGAACTCAGTCCTTGAGAGCTGACCCCAGAGGACAACCCAAAATATTCTGGAATAATGTATGTAAGTGGGATCTCAAAGATCAATGGATGTCCAATGATAAACAAACTATTCATAAAAATTCTATTCTTCATCTGGCTATACATACTGCAATGTCAATTCTCAAAGCTACATCCTAGATTTACTCATAATTTCTTATAATAATCATATACTTTGAGATAAACATTCATCAGATATTATGTTCAGTGTCACTTATGTTTTTGCCAAATAAAACAATATCCCAATCCCAAAAACGTAGCATTTCTTTAGGGAATAACTTATCACCACTACCAAACATATTAGTTAAAAAAGAGATGAAAAAATAGAGGCAACCTTTAAATATGATATACCTGTATTTCCTGTTCCTGAATAAGGGACAGCCTTACCCCTGAACAGTACAAGTTAGGCTTTCCAAAATCTGTCTTAAGAGCTAACTAAGCATTCTAAAAATCCAGCAAACTCCTCAAAAGTATGGCAACTTGAAAGCAGACAAGGGGCAAGTATCAATTAGAACATCATTTTATTCAAGCTAACTTTTCTGTGACAGTTTTATACAGTCATTTAGTTTGGCCATCAAATTGTTACTGATGACAAAGTGAGTATAAATCAAAGAAAGTTGTTCAGAGGCATTCTGCACTTCAGCCAGGCAGGTATGGATTGCCTTGCAGTGGGTTAGCACCCTGTCTTACACCTCTGCGTTGGACACAGAAAATGTGAAAAGCCTTTTCTTTTTTCTTATCAGTTTTTTACATTCATACACAGAAAATAGCACCTTCTCCTGTCAAACACTTGTCCAAATCAGTTCAGTACTAGGAATCAATTACTTACTAGGAATTAAGTATATAAAATACTCTACATGCTTCTTTGGCAGTTGTGTTTATACACAATACATTAAAATGCATTTTGGTTAGGAAAAACTAGCCCTATGAATAGGACCAATTACAAAGTTAATGTACAAAGTTAAAGGGCTATCTGTCTTATAATAATTAAGAGCAAGCTGTGCTTGTAAAAGGCATTAATTTATTTTCTATCTTATCCAACTTGCTCCACCTCAAGCTCTTCACAAATTCTGTAACTGAATCCTCTATCTCCTACCGCGCATGCTGTCCTGTAGTTTTTATTATAGTGTCTTTCCACATTCAGTCACATTTCAAGTAGAGGAGCTCTTTTATGACCAACCACAATTCCCTCATTTAAGCAAAACTATTTGTCTGAGAAAGCAGGCACTACTCACAAGCATACAGAGCTTATTTCACTACTTGCTACAATCGTTCTATGAGCAGCTTCACACTTTGGAAACAACAGTATAAATCTGTTCAGAGCTAAGCATTACCTTTGCAAGTAAATACCATCACATGCACACTCTGTCAGTCTGGGTGGTAATTTCAGAATGGGATATCAGAAACAGAGTACTTTTCTTAAGTAATTCCTGCTTAACAAGTATTTCAACTTATGAAAGAAATAGTAAGAGTTTTGGAGACTGGTTCAGTTATTTCTCATTCTTGAGTAAAAAACCTTAAGTAAAAAGTACTTTTAAAGAAAAATAATAGACTCCTGTTATAAAAAAAATACTTTTTCCTTTTTTTTTGTCTCATAGTGAACACAAAGCTTATGAAAAATGTCTTTACCAAAGATATACACCATGGTACTAATAAAGCAGCAGCAAGGGCCATCACTCCCCAGCCCTACATACACACACTTTCCTTCTCCACTCAATGTGGTTGAGCCTAAAGCAAGCAACTCTAGTTATAACTAAACTAATCTGACATCCACAAACCCTTTACAGCTAATAGGAAATTAACTGAAGGCAAAACCCAGTTTCACACACCGAGGACTAAGAATGCAACCCAGTTTAAAACCCTGCCAGATTCAATGATGAACACTCTCTTAGCATGCAGGTCAGATCTAGCAGTAAAATACTGAGAATTTAACTCATATAACAATGACTAAGCTATACTAGCAAAAGAATCAGGACACAGAACAGTACCACTTAGAACAGCAGATGTAAGCACACAGATGTATCCAACTGAAAAGCAAAATCAATTTTCATGTCAGAAAATTTGTCTTATGTGACTGCTGCTCTTAGATTAAAAGTTTCCCTAAGTTAGAAAATGGCGTCAGCATCACTGTGATCTTGAGTGGAGGAAACAGTAGGGGAAAAAATATGCTTCAGGAATCAAGGTCAAGCTTTTTTTCCCACTTTGGTGATCAACTGTTGATGACCTGGGGGAAGTCATGTGTGACACTATGCTTCTCTTGTGCCCTCACCTTTGCCTGACTTTTTTTTCCATAAGTCTGGATTAAGCAATAACCATTGGTGATGGTCGTGATGTCTACACAGTGATTTTGGGAAGACCAATAACAGCACAGTAGCCAAGGGCTATCTATGTTAATGTGCCCACCTGGACAGAGCATCCACTGGCACCTGTGGATGGTACATAAATATGACTATGAGTCAATCACCTTACTCCATAAATAGTGAGAAACCCAAGACCCCTTGGGGGGGTTTCCAGCTTCATCTGACCCTGTTCTCTATGCACTAAATAGTAAAGAATACCTTACCATTGAACCTTAATCACTGTCACATTTATCAAACACCACTACATCCTTTGTTTTACATCAATAAACATATTGTTGCCTCTCTCAAAAGTGAAGTGCATCCCTCTTATCTCTCCATCCATGACATGTCATCATGTGTCCCAGACTTAATTTAAAATCAGATTTAAAACTGCTTACCTGTTTTACAAAACTCTCAATGAAATTGAAAAGTTATACATTTTGCTATGAACCTCTTAGGCAGCTTCACCGTGAGACACTGGGAAATACATGCACCCATAGATAAAAACCCTTACCTTCTCCAGGACTGACTGCAGATGGTAGATTGGCCCAGTCTAGGGTCCAGCGGGGACACGGATGAGGAGAAAACTTTGCTTCAATACCATTTTCCTATGTAAAAGGGTGAGATGGGGAGGGGGAGAAGGAGAAAAGTTAAGACACCAATCCTTCACTGACTGAGGTTGGTAGCAAAATTCCCACTGATTTTAATGGCGTCAGATCAAACTGTGCAACACTTTCAGCCTAACTGAAACTAAACAGGCAGCTGACTCTACATTTTATGGGATTCAAATTATGTATTTCTCTCATTTTCAACAAAAAGCCCTGATAGTTTTCTTTTATTTAGGAAATGCTGACAGCCTCTATGCAAAAGACATTGGGAGTTATAGAACATGATTGGGAGGGTTCTTTAACAAAACTCATTAGATGTGCAGAGCTCTAATCAAATACCAAAAAAAAAAAAAACCAACAGAAATGACAGAACAATGACATCAAACATAAAAGCAAAGGGGGTTATCATCCTTTAAATTACTTTAAAAGAATGCAATATTGCAGTTCAAATAAAAAGTTACTTTAATTATTCAGAATTATTGATAGGGCTTCCAGCAGTCCTATCATCACTCAACTCCTAATGAATCAAATATCAGAACAAAAAAGTAAAATCACTTCTAAGTCAGTGCTGATTAGAAAGAAGACAGGCAAAATGTAAACTGTTCTAGCCTGTTAAACTTTGCCTCTGTAACTGTAATAAGTTTCACCTATTCCAAATCAAGCAGACTACTACCATTAAAAATAAATCATTAAAAAAAAAAGCTTAAATTACCATTAACTTAGTCATAGTTGGCCTTGGACCACCTATAAAATTACTGTCTTCATTCTCCTCTTCTACCTCATCTGGAACGGAAGAAAAGTCTTGCAGCTGTTCCTCGGAAGCAGATGTCAACTCTGGAAGCTGGAGAAGCTCCATATTGCATTTCCCAGCAGCTTTCTTTACTCCAGGCACTTCCTGAACTCTTCGATACCAACTGGATATCAGAGGCAAATTTACCAGAGTTTTGCCTTGGTTTTTGATGGAAACCTAGAAAAATAAAATGGAACAGTTACTTCCTACTGAAAATTCCTTCCTACAAGCCACAACAGAAAAGAGCTCAGCTCCACTCCAAGAATGCTTACTTCACAGCATGATGGCAATGCAAAACACTAGCTAGTTAACAGTTCAAACCTGCAGGGGGAATTACCAGTTGGCCATTTAGACTTTACCCGGGATTACTCTCTGCTTAATAGGATTAAAAGGTTTGCATGAACATTTTTAATCACAATTCCAGTCAGTAACAGGAAAACACAGTTTAAATAATATTCTTAAATATCTGTTATTTCCTAATCAGGGAATGATTCTTTTTTTTTTTTTTTTTTTTGTGATTTGCAACCTAAAAGAAACAAACAGAAACTCAAAAACCAAAACAAACCAAACCACAAGAAATACCCCAGTAATTTGCAATAAATACTGAACTCTAAGCAAAACATCATGGTACCTGGAAACTGCTCTTTGCCACAGGCACCCCCTTAAAAGCTCATCCACTGACAGCTCTTCTGACAGCCAACAACTGCAAGCCTGAACTACCTTTGAATATGTGGTAACAGCAAAACAAACAGGCACAGGCACGCACTGTCCCTGGTCTTTACTGAAGTCTTTGAACCACATCTGTGAATTTTTTTAATAGCACTGAATCTGAAACTTTTTTTAAAATCATGTTTTTACTCAAACTTTTTTTAGCATCTATACTTCATATTTTTATATTAATGGCAACTGAAAAAATCTTTTCTGATGTGGGTATACAGGATGGTGAGATGAAGTGGCCTTCTACAGAAGTTAGAATTTTAAATGTTAAAAATAAAAAAAAATCTCAAGTAGGAATACAATGCACATATAAAAAAGAAAAATATACCCATATCACATTTTTACATGAAAATCAGCTAATTTTAAAAGGCTGCATTTGGCAAGTTTAGGTAATTTTTGGTCAGGTTCCCAAATGTTTCTGAATAGCAGAGATCATCCTCTTACAGTAGAGTTTATGGAGACACTCAAACCTTACTGGACACAACCTCAGGCTTTAGATGACCTCTGCTCTGAGCAGGGCGGGAGGGTTAGACAAGATGATCTGCAGATGTGGCCTCCAACCTTAACTATCCTCTGATGCTGTGACTGCTCTAAGTATAAAATTAAAAACTGATTACAGGAAGAGGCAGAAAAGGCCATGTGCCCCTCCAAATATCCATCCTCAGTGTGGAAACAGAAATTGGTAAAGAAATTTGAAATGACAAAATTTCAAGCAGCTTTCTTAAAACTTTACAAATACAGCTTTCCAAGAGTAATCACAAGTAATTAGTAACAGCTAAGAGCATAAAAAGAGAACAAACTGTAATTTTAGTATCTAATTCAATATCCTAATAAGGCAGGCAGAAACATGTTAATTCAGTTATGGAATAAGTCTTTTGGAAACTATTTCTAAGAGGCACAGCTACACAAGTGTTCCAAATTGTATTTTAAAAAGTAAATAGCAATTTCTCCCAGATGGAGAACAGAGCTTTTGTTATTCTTCTATTAATTTCAAACAGTTACAGCTAATAGAATGTGTAACAAAACTACCCTCAGAAAGATAACAGAAATGGAACGTGGTAATGAAAAACAACCCTTCAGCTTCATTATCTTACTTTTGGTAATACAATTACAACCATCTAGTCAGGTCTCATATTTATTGTATGATACTTTCCAGACAGAAAGCCATTGAAGACTTTGTTATTATTCATACCCTTAAAGCAAAATGCAAGTGCAGCTATAATGATTTTTAAATGCAATCCAGGAAGTCCAGTTATATACATGATAAACAATATTTTAATACTGAAATAAACCCTGGCATTTCCATCAACAAGCTAAGTTTCATCCCATTGCCTGCAAGCTTTCAGAAGCAAGTTACTAAACTGTGATGATAGCTATTGGAATCAAGGTGTAATTGCTTTTAAAATGAACAATCATGTGAGAATAGAAATAAAGCAGCATTACACTAGAGCTCTTACAATTTAGATAAGAGATGAAACTGAAAGCCCGATTTTAGGGACAAACTTTGGAGTGAATGTATTAAACAATGTATCATCTGTAAGGTGCAGAACACCAGGTCTCAAGTGTCACACATGAAAAGCAAATAAATACAATATTCTCAGCTTTTAACTGACCATCTACAAAACTACTTCAGTTAGATCACTGAAGTAAATTTTCTGATCCAAGAATCTTCTTCTGCCTAGCATCAGTTAACCAACGTTACTGTTAAAAATTACGCTCTTCCTATTTACAAAGCCCTTGGAGAAAGGAAGACTGGAAAATGTTGACATTTTTTAAACAGTAGGAAAGTACTTTGTCTCACTACATTTTTCTTTAGCGTCATCCATACAGAAGCTGGTGTTGTTATTCTTCAATTATGTGATTTGAAAAAAAAAAACAAAACAAACAGAGCAGAGAATTAATAAACATTTCTGTGAAATACTATATTGTCTTAACTCAAAGTCATACTAACCTAATTCTGGACTCACATGTTACTATCATAATTCAGAAATCCACTGAGGAGGATGGTGATCTCGGCTAAAGAAGTTACAAATTGGGCACTATGTCACAGACTACTGTTCACTAGTAATTATCCTGATTTTAGAGATTGTTTCTTTGAATTTTACTAAAGCATCTTCTCCAGGAATTCCATTTGTTTTCAAACACCATAAGGCAAATTTGGCAACACAACTTGCAACAGCAAAATGCAAATACCAGCTTCACACAGAGCTCTGGCAACAGACACCAGCTATCAATCTCAGAGGAACTGCAGCAATACTGGAAGCAGGCAAATTCATTGTATCTTTTTATTGTCATGGGAAATAAAGACACAGATGTCATTTCCTTAATTCTTTTATGTGTATACAGCCTCATAAAACTAAGTGAACAGATTGTGCTGAGCAAGATACATAATCTTGCTCTAGAAGTTTTTTCCATTGTAAAACTGGTTTTGAAAATACCCTCAAGTCACTTGCACACTAAGCTCTATGTTTTTCCAGAGTTGAGAACAGAGTAGACAGAGAAAAAGGGGGCTGGAGGGAGGTGTAAATGAATAAATGAATGAGTAACATTGCATGGCTTTATTAGGCTCAAATAAATTTTTATATATTTTCCTAATCCAAATGTTAAGAAAGATCCTGGCACTTACTAGAAAAGTGCTAGAGAAAAATAGCAACTGTGCACATGGAATGTCCTTCTTGGGCCAGGATAAATGTAGCAATAATTGCCAAGTGATCAAGGCTTGCCCCTACAAGACACCTTGAATGAGCTTTTAACGGATCACTGATCTAAACGTGCAGAGGTATGAATGTTCTAGTTAAAAATAGTCCTACAGTCAGAACGAAATTTTGCATATACCCACTATACACATGACCTATATTATTTGGCTTTTCAGACAATATCCATGAAGCAAAAATACAACACACTGGGTAGGAATGAGTATTGTCTTGCTCCCCAGTACACTCAAACCAAAATTTAAATAGGTTCATGCTTATCTACTTTTTTCTCCCTAAACATATTACAATACACAACATTAAGTGTCCATTTTAAGTCACGCATAGGAGATATCCTTTCTAGCTTTTTAAAAATAGTTATACCATTCTCAACACTCCCACCTTTTAAAATTTGCAATTTATTACATAATCAAGATTCCATATCTCAAAAAAGTCCTCACAGATAAAATGGTCTCATTCTAGTTAATATCCATTGAATGGTGATCATAGATCTAGTATACTACATTCGATCAAAGACACATATTCATTTTACCTACTTTTGTTTTATCCATATTAGAATGCGCTTTAAGTACATTGTATATTTAAAGTATTTTCATGGAATAATTTTCTGGGAAGCTTTGGGCCAAAATATTTCAGCATAATATTTTAAGTTAACAGTGTTTTTATCAAGTGATCTCATCAATGCCTGTTTTTTTGTTTGTACAAAACCAAAGACAAATCTTCTATTTCAGGTTAAGTTCATGTTGCAAAAGTGACAATATATTTTAAGTTCATGTATTCTACAACTTCCTAGTTCTTAAAATAAAAAAAAATGCATATATGCTACTTAATATTCACACAAGATTTTATCTTACCAAGAACTGATGGATGCATGGCAAAAGCACTATATCTGCCAAGGTGAAATAAAGCCCTTCTGCAAAAATGTGGTCCAACAGTGGAAGGTCAGAGGTTTTTGTTCTCCTGATGTGAGGGGCCTCCCTGTTGAGTACATCTGATGCTTCCTGGACAAGCAGCTTCGAGAAAGCTATACTCAGTTCCAAACTTGGGAGTGGATGTTGAGGCTTTTCTGCTTCCTCTGTTGCTTCTTTACCAAGTACAGGCACGGCAGCCTTGGCACCTGCCTTCTGCTGCTGAAGTTTCTGCCTTCGAATTTTGTCATCATTATGCACTCGGACAGGTTCTCCAAGCTTCCTTTCAAGCTGTAAAATGTCAGGAGGAATAGTCTGACAGTGCTCAGGAGATGCTGTCAAAAATCCTTCAACAGCCAGAGGTATGCTGATCTCACAAAGTCTGGTCCACTGGCTAACCTGTCAGATAAATTCACGTAATTAATGTCTCCACAGAAGGAAAAACAAAATCCAGGGTACCTTTTATGTCCAGTTTAAGCAAAGAAATTCCAGCTTTAAGTACAATCTTTGATAATCTTAGCACCTTGGGTATTCTGTATTAATTTTGCAATACCAGAATTAGAAAGCTAGATCATATATGTAACAGAATGAACAGTTATCAATATAGCATATTTTTATTCCTTATTATTGGCATAAGATTAGGGTGGCTGTGTAACTCTGGAGTAGCAAACCTGTGACAAGTTCATGTATGTCATCTCTAAGCGCTGGTACTAAAGGCAGGTTACACCAAAGACATTTTGAGCACATTTACTTTACAGTAATGCATTATATTTTTAGTGGGTTTTTAGTATGCAATATCAAAAAAACGTAAGACTAACCAATACACCACCTTAATTTTTTTTTCCATGTTCTTATCCTTGCTCTCTTTCTTATTACATGCACTTCAAGGTTTTAAAATTTCTAAACCCTTGTCTCATTCAGTTTACTCATTTTGTAAGCATCTAAAATGTGGAATCAAGTTTTCTGGCAGTTCCAAGAAGAGATTTGAACCAGAGGTTTCTGGAGGTCAACAGGAACGGTTTCTTTATGATAGTGTTAGACAAACTAATACAGGGACATATTTACTCAGACCAGCTACTCACCAGCAGGGATGAACTGAGTTGGAGGGACAGTAATCAATGGCAAATATGGATGTAGCAATCATGAAACAGTGTTCAACTCCTCCCCTGAGAGGAGTGAAGAAAGCCAATCTAGACAGATGAGCTTTCAGATGAGTAAACTGCCACAAGATAAACAAGCAAAAAACCAACTCAAAAGGTAGGAGTGGTTAATGGTTCACACTCTACCTGAAGGTCAGTTTGCAATGGAGATCTTTAGGGTCTGTGCTGAGGCCTATTGTGTTTAACTGTCTTTACTACTGACTTGGAGGAGGAGATAGAATACACTCACAAGGATGATGGTGAGCTGAGCAGAGCAGTCAACAAACTCCAAGAGCTATCGTTCACAGAGGCCTGCACAGTCTAGAGAAAAGTCTGGCAGGAACTGACACAAAAGTTAATAAAGCATCCTGCACCAAAGGCGGACTAACTGCCTGTAACGGTATGGGCCAGGGACTGACCACCTGGCCTGGAGCAGCTCTGCTGAAAAGACTCTGGACATCCTGGTGGCATAAGCTAAACATAGGCCAGCAGTGTACCTTGGCAGTACTGACGGCTATCAGTATATGGTGCTCTTGAAATCAAACATTAAAAATACCTAATTTATGGTTATTTCAAACTGCAAACACTGCACTTTTTAACTCCTTCAAGCTACACTACTAGACATGAAACAAAGACTTGATCTATTTTTTTAATCTTAAAGTTCTTTTTGTGCTGCTAAAAAGTAGTATCGTTAAAAATAATTACTGTTTATCTTTATGGCAAAAATACAGGTACTTCTCCACTGCGGAAATTTCATTTCCCTAGCAAATTAAGTTAATTAATTTTCTTACTAGAAAATTAAGTTTCTTACTAAAATAACTCAGTTTACATCAACATTAAGAGGCAACTTCAGAGTATTTAATACTTTTTAAAAATCTATTAATGTATCTAAGAGAAGAGATGCACTCACTTCTGCACAGGCTTTTAAGCAGGTCTTCTTAAAGCCTAAGAGTTCCAAAACATCTTTTTTAGATGGATCTGCCTCACAAGTTTTCTGTATTATATGCCTTAAAACAACAGAAAGCCCAGCTCGGCAGAACTTCCCATCTTTCAGGACAACAGCAGGTAAACAGCAGCTCTGCACAACCACTGGAAGCTGACATCTGGAGATTAAGTGGACCTCAAGATCACCAAGTAGGTTCTTTGTCACAAACTCATCATCCACATCTTCACCAGTTGGCACTAAAAAAATTTTGAATAATTTGCAGTCACAGTAGGATAGCAAAAACAGTGAAATAGATGTATGGAGAGGAAAGATACTGTCTCTGTACTGATGGGAAAAACTCAAGTATAAATGTTCTTCAGCAACACTATCTTTCATCTTCCTCTGGAGTTGAAGCTCCTGAAATAGAAATGAGAACACAACATCCATAAAAGAATGCAGAGTTTAGAACAAAAAAATAGGGTTTGAAACAGCTGTCCTTCCACTCTCTGCTAAAACTTATTTTAGCATAAACGCTATTAAAGATGTCCTGCCTGAGTAAGTGCACTGCAGCCCCTTCTTGAGAGAAAACTCTTTTCACATATACACTGTCTTTTCACCTACAAATTAATGATACAGAAATCATATGTAAAAGAAATATTTCAGCAGATTTCTGACACTAAATCAAACATGTAAAACAAAAAAAAAACCTGTTAGAAGGCATATATACAGGTTATTCAGGCCATGGGAAGTAATATCTGTATTAAATAATTAATCTAGAACCTGGGAAAATTCTAATTGAACATAAAGAGGGTGCATAAAAAAAAAAAGTTTAGTTCTAGGATGCTACATGAAGACCTCAAACACAATGACTTTAAAGTAGTTAAATACAACACGAAAAACTGCAATTAATTTTCCTTATAACTTGGTTGAAAATTACATTCTTCCTACTAAACTACTTCACTGGTTTAATATAAAACAATGATGCAATCATTCAATGAAACTGCTCATTAACTCACAAATCACATCTCGTATTGAAAAGCCTTAGACACTAGATGGCACTCTTAAAACAATCAGTACAGAAGCAAGCTTTACTATAACAAGAAATAAATATGATTGCTGCTCAGAAAGGCAAGTATGTTTTTATGTACATATATTAAGCACAAGTCACTATGGAAGAGCATCAGTCTTTCAAATAACTGTCTACATTAATAAGGTCTCCATACAGTAAAACAATGTGGTGTAATCATTTTAAAAGCAAAAAAAAAAAAAAAATTTCATTTGCTATATCTAGATTATTGGATTACTTTTTTTTTAATGTAATGTGTACATCAAATTTACTATTTTATATCATCTGTCACTGGGCCAAATCAATTGCCTAAAAAGAGTCAGTGGAAGAATAAAATCAAGTCCACATGACATTAAGTAAAGATCATAATAATGATTGTTGCAGTGAAGTATTTTTAAGCATTACATCACATGACTGTCTCAGACCAACAGTGGCTCAACCTAATAGCACTGTTGCTTTTAATTAATATATCTGTCACACAATGAATGTTAAAATGCATAATGAAATACCTACTTTCCTAAAAGCTGTTTTATTTGCATAAATCTTGACAGCATATAAACTGAGGCAGATTCAATACCATAAGTACAGCTCCATGAAAGAAATTATATAGTGAGGGTAATATTGAGGAGGTTAGTCAAGGAGTTAGCATTATCTGCTAAATCGGTACTTATTAGTATCTAAACTCATGCCATTCATTGTAGTGCTTCCTTCAACTTTAAATAGTACCCTTCTATGCATCTGGGCTAGTTTCTTTTATTTTCCACAGGAGTCCTTTTGGCAACTACCATGCTACAAAGAACCACTAAAAATGTTGGTAAAATCTGAAGAGGATTGTGTTTCCAAAGTATATTATTCTGCAGTCTCCATCTGTTAAACCCTTGTTCTTACAAATTATTATAAATCCTTCACTAAGGACTGCAAAAGTAAAACACTAACTTTTTAGCACACAGGCACTCTCAGTAGGTAGACTGGCCCTTATCCATTTTCATCCAGAAAAGCAGCTCTGAAGCACTGATTCCCCACAGAGTTTAATATGTTATTAGACTAAAAATAAAAACCAAATTATTGAAAGATGCCCAAATAGAGTTACAACTGATTAAAAATTTTAAAAAAATATTCAGGTATGAAAACTGGTAGATGAATACTCTTACAGCTAGTCAAACAAAATTACTTCTACTGAGTAGCAATGACTAATAGATAGCAGCCATCAGCACATTCCAAAGACAGGTCTGCTCTGTATTCAAACCAGCTGATGCTATCCTATTAATTCACCTGTCTTCTTGAAGTTTGAAATCTGCCTTGAAAGCTGTCTGGTCAAATGCAACTATTCTTATTCTCAACTATTCTTAGCTCAGGTATACAACTATCACATAGAGAAGCCACACAAACCAGATAAACCAATACTAGGATCTTGCTGAAAAGCAAGTGCTGCCCAGAGTTAACCACCCCATTCTCTTGGCAGGGTCAGAGTAGGAGAATATGCATGCAGTCCACTTCATTTTGTCCATAGTCTTATAATTTAAAGTCACTTCCCTCCACCATTTTAGATAAGGCTTCAGATTTTGCAAAGGCACATGCAGGAAAGGACTGTTATTCAAATGTCACGATGAGAAAACCTCTGCAAAATAACTGGGCCAGGCAGCTTGGGGGTGGTTACTAACGTCTTCAAAACTCAAAGTAATTTTTTGTAAATATACACAGTAATTTACTACCACTCAGCTGCAACATGGTGAACTATACCAGTCTGACCTATTTTTCTTAACCTAAATTAACTTTTACAAAGAAAGACAGACCTCTTAAGCAGTGACATTCATGATCTACTTACATAGCAGCACTGTGCTCACACTGCAAAATCAGAACATTCCACAGAACTGATTGAGAAAAAGATACATCGGAGAGGGGAGGCAGGAAAGGCCAAGATTTTTCTTCTCCCTCAGCCAGAGTAGTAAATTACTGGCATTCACCACATAGTCACAAAAGTACTCGTGTAAAGGACATTGTAGAAACATGCAACTGCAGGTGATAGGGAGCCCAAGAAATTACTTGTTTTGACAGTGGCTCAGAGCTAGACAGCATCAACTGGTCTTCTTATAACACACTGAATTAGCTTAGTACCACCTTGTAGTCCCACAGCCACAATCAGTTCAGACTCTGATTTGTCTCTTTATTGTATTCCCCTTCCTCAGGTGAAACCACCTCACACAGGCTTGTTAGTGCTTAAAATAAGCTTAGGTATCCTACAAGAGGGGTTTTCAGTGAAGATTGCCCAGTAAAACAGAAGTCAGTGTACTCAGTGGCTAGCACTCCTCCAGCACCTGCCTGTAATTAGATACTCTTCAGCCCAAATGGACAAAAACATTCTCCAGTAACTCTCCACAGAATTGTACAATTCACCTCCAGGAGCCTGAAGAACCAGTGAACAAGTACAGCGAGGCAAGCATAATGCTCAGTATGATCTCAAGTTTAGCGGTTCAAACACAGGTAGCTACATTAAACCTGAAATAAAAAAAGAGTTGTTCATTGACAAGAATCTCAGGGCTCTAAGTGAAGTCACAAACCTGATGTTGACTTTTGCAGTATATATAAAAAAAAAGTAATTTCTACATTTTCTTCTAGATGGGTAGGTGGTTGTTTCTAATACAGTTTCCAAAAGCTAGATTCTCCTTTGCCTAGGTTTTGTGCACACACTGAAATTAAAAAAAAAAAAAAAGGCAAAAAATGTTCAATACCACTCACTCGTAAAACATACATTAACTACTTAGATTTTATTTTTTAAAGTACTCATAGAAAATTTTAGAAGGGGATTATCCTATCAAGGTGAGGAGAAGAGTTAATTTATTGCAGCTGTTCCAGTTAATCAGACTCTCCCCACATCAGAGAAGGGGAAATTCAAAGATGAAAATAACAGTTAATATTATGAAAATAAAACTCTTATTTCTTAAGTTTTCAGAGAGTTAAGAACATTTCACAAGATCAGGACTTAGATCACAGATCTGTACTTACATATACAAATGATTTTCAGCCCCTCACAAACCAATCTGTCCTTTCATCATTTCCATTCATACAATAAATCAGATCTCTCTCTACCAAGCAAGGATATTGATCCTGCAAGCACTCAGTATCTGACCTGAAGGTGTCTTTCCAATATACTGTCCCATTATTCTCAAATATAGTCCCAAACTCTTCTCATATACTACTACTATTTTTCCTACACAAGTCCCTTTCTCTTCTCAAATTTGTAGTGCTACAACACTGAAATTAGTTTCCCAAGTCTATACTCCTGCTGCTGATACAAACAATTTACATCTGAGTTATTAAACTTAATGTGAAGAGTGGAACAAATACTCTAAAATAGGGTCCATTTGGGATAATATTACTTTTCTGTTCTGCAGCTAACTTTCAAAGGATGAAAAGACAAGTTTCACTTAGCAGGATGACAAAAGTGTTGTACTTTAAGCTGTTTGAATCCTTCAGCTGTTTCTCTCCTTTTCTACAGACACCACTGTGATACAGGGACAGGTCTTTTACACCTGCCAAAGAACTTGCATCTAAATTCAAAGGCAGCCCAAGCAAACATGTTACAACATGTATCTGTAAATTCATAATAATGCAGGCTCAAACTAAGTGTTTTTAAAACTCTAACCATTGACTTAATGAAGGTTAAGTTTCACTTGTCACTTTATGCAGGCTGACTCCTCTCTCTCCTTCCAATGCTCACAACTTAATTCTTCACTTTATTTCACCCAGATGAAAATACCAACTAAGATAAAAGTACCATCCTCAAACAAGAAAAGGCAAGCTTATTAACACACTTCTGATGGTGATCAGCAGATTAACGCCAGTTGAGCACCCTTCCAAGCTGCACAGGAGACAATGTATTGCAAAACTAAAGGAATAAATGCCACTGGTTTGGTTTTACCAGGAAACAACTTTGTGCAACTAAACTTGCTATAAGCTGTTTCTAAGTTAATTCTCTAATATCTATAAGATTGTCAGGGAGCACAGACTTCTCTGTCATCCTTTAAAACAGTCAAAGTTCAGGGTTTTTTTCTTTTTTATTCTACCCATATTCCACACAAGATCGAAGAATAACAAAAAACAGCAATAAAATTAACTATGGCCATAAGTTGAACAGCCACATTACATTCTGAATAAAGCAAATGTCTGTTATAGATTCAGTTTCATTGCAACTATAGAGCTCTCAATGCATGGGTTAAACATAGAAGAAATTTTAACCTTTTTAGAACTTCCTAATACACAAGAAAAAAGAAAAACTTCTGTAAAACACTTTTTCCCATTTTACGACCTCTAAACGTACTCTGTACTATCTTCAGAAAGCACTGCTAAAAGTTCTTCACCTTTATTTTTCATAAAACACTGACAGTCTAATTTCTGAACTCATAAAGACCTTTTGCATAGACACTGCAATTGCCAAATAATACTCCTGCCTTGGTAACTTAAGAGGTTGTTTTATTCATATTAGAAGTTTTAAGATTTAGTCTAATCCAGCAGTTTTCCTTTGCTCTTATTCCCCTAGACATCAAAACCCTCTTTGCTGGGGGGAAAACAAACAAAAAACCCCAAAAACAAAAACAAACCAAAAAACCCCCAAAACAAAAACAAACAAACAAACAAAAACCCCACTCATTGACTACCTCAAAATCTTATCTAGGAAATTGTGTTTTTCAGCCTCAGGCAGACACTGACCAACAGAAATCCACCTGCTACGTTCAAAGGGCATGTATCTTGAATTATGGGGACCACCATTCAAACAGAAGATTTCCCTTTTTCCTCATTCAACATTCGTTTCTAGAAACCAAGAGCCACTTTACTAAAATATTATAACAGAGATTTTAGAGATCAACAAAATGTACATTAGCTGATACCAGAAATAAGAATTTTGTCCTGGACTCAAGATTGCTATATACACTGCTAAACTGCAAGAGCTGTATTCATTACCACTGTGGAAATCCCGAGAGTTAAGTCTGTCCTAATTCATACCGCCATTCATATGATGGCTAGATGACCAAAATATTTCTTCACAACTGGAAGCAGTGAATCTACATCTTTTACTGCAGCCATATATCAACACCAATTAATATAACATGTTGTTAACTTCCCCTGAAATTAAATTTTGCTATTCCACTTGATAAAAGTCATTTTTAAGCAAACTGTAAAAGACGACCTTTTACTTCAGATAATTTCTCTTCAAGCCTTGTCTCAAAGCATACACATTTATAATACCTTGTTTCCTATATTTTTTGTTTTTAAGATACTTGGTTTTTCATATTATTTTGGCTCTGCAGAGCATATTTTTCTTATGGATTTATGCACAGGCTTTCCTTTGAAAGGCTTAATAGCCTACCTGGTTGTCAATTCTCACTTAAGTGTTTTCACATAACTACTGCCCTTCCATTAAAAGTGAGAAATTTATGAATCCCTCACTAGAGACAAAAGCCAGCCACAAACATACAAAATAAAACAAAACATGGAACATAGAACTAACTAAAACCTGCAAGACACTGCAATATTCACTCACAATATTTTCCAGGCGCTTTTCCTTCTCTATTCACTGTAAATATTGTGGGAAGTGATTTCTTTTTTCTATATGCACCATATTTGCAGCAGCCATTGTTGAAAGAGGGAAAGGGAGAAAGAATGAACATCACAGAATTGCAACAGAACTTAAAGATTAGTAGCATTGTCTATATTTGGTATAAAAAGAAAATCACATTGGATATTTTAAAATAATAGACACTAAACAAGTCTACTTTTCACTAGTTGTACTATTTGTTACCATTTTCTTTCAACATGTAGTAAACAAGTTACCTAGCTTGGTGGAACTACTGTGTTTGCAACATAATAAGTTATTGGTTTAAACCTATATGTTTTCAAGGAAAAATAAAAAAAGTACATAAACGTCCTCTTCCTTTTCAGTCCTGAAAAGGCCTCAGATTTTTTGCTAAATACATTAACATCTGAGAACTGTACAACACAATAAGTCATTTAAAAATGTTGTGGTCTTCCAGGAAATATTTGACTTCACACAAAGTCATATTTGTGCTTTAAGGCAAAATACTCTGGAGGTTCCATGCATATTTCCATCTAATCAATCTGAAGTATGAGTTTTGGGCCACCACTACATCCTCAATTGAATAAAGAGAGCCATATAACCATTTTCATGTAGTGCTTCAAACCAGAGTTTCAGACAAGTATATCAATAAAGCAAAAGTTTTAATAGTTCAATAAAGTAAGACACAGGCTTTGAATAACAGAGGTCAAGCTTTAGGAAGACAGCATATTAAAGTTCAGTTATAGCAGAAAACAATATTCTTGAGTTAAAAGCCTTTGAAGCTTCCTACAGAAGCCTCCACTCCAAGCTTCTCTCAAGACTCTATCAGCCCAGAAAAAGGGAAAACAGCAGTCGACACTGAAACCCTCACTTTCTTATTTATTTCCACCGAAAAGCTTAGCCTTAAGTCCCCCCGTGTCAGAGGAATGACACGAAGGCTATAGGCGTCCTTCCCGCCATTAACTTCGACTGCTCTTCACCGACAAACGCCTCAACAAGGAGTTTCCAGTCAGCCCTCCTCCACCAGAGAACTAACGAAGGGAAGGGATCAGCCGTTCTCGGTCCAGGAGGAACCGGGGACACCCAGGGCTACCCCGGGCTGCGCAGGGAGTGCCGAGACCTGCCACAGAGGTTCCCCCGGGACGAAGCACCCCAGCCACCACACCCCGCGGGCAGCTCTCCCTTAGGGCAGCTCCGGCGTACGCCGGCCTCTCCTCGCCACACGGCCTAGTAACGTCCGCAAGCCAGAAAGACCTATCTCTCCCGCGTCCGTCCCGCGGCCCGCCTGCCCGCCCGCGCATGAGGCGAGCGCCTGCCGCCGCTTACCCCGCCCCTCCCGCGGCGCTCTCCCTGCCCCGCACGCAGCCCAGCCGGCTCGATTCAGCTGCTTCCGCCTCCGTTCCGCCCCTTCCTTCTGCCGCCTCGCCAGGCTCCGTACCGGCCCGCACGTTTCTCCCCGCCCATAACGCGAAGCGCGTGCCCGGAACTGTTGGGTTAGGACACTGACTGCCCGGAGGTACCGGTGCGGTGGCTGTACCTATACGTCTTCTACTCCCCTTCTCTGGTAAGAGCACCGTGGGTGGCTCCGTGAAGGCAGACGCTACTTTGCCGCGCTTCGGGAGGAAGGGAACCCGCGCACGCCTGGTAGCTGCTGCCCTCGGTTCTGGGGGTGGTGAGCGTGGAGCCTCCTGTGGTGCGGGGAGGGCCCAGGCGGAGCCGGGGAGGCGGCCACTGCGGCGGCCCTCTGGCTACAGGCGCCTGTGGCTACAGGCGCTCGGTAGAGCGGTCCCTTCTGGGCGCACGGGCACCCCCGGTGCCGAAACCTTGATGAAAATTGGGTCAGGGCGGTAACGGGCAGTCACCGGAGCCTTGCTTTGGGCTCTGCCAGGGCAGGAGCCCCTGAGCAGCGTGTCCGGTTTGCACCTGAGGCGTGTGGAGCTGCCCAGTCCGCTCTCGGGCGGGAGGTGCCGACTCCAGGCTTCCATGTGAGAAGAACCGGGGGGGTTCAGGTCCTCCGTGCGACAGGGGCTGGCACCGTGCGCGGCTCTGTGAGGCAGGCGGCAGTGGCCCGCGGGTGTGCACAGAGCTAGTGAGGAGCAAGCCAAGCAGCTAGAAGTGATGTGTGCGGGAGGGAAGGCTTAGGAGTTCCAACAACAGTATCGAGTTAACAGGTGGTGGAGTTTTATTCGCATAAGCCTTTTATTTTTAAGGAGTGACTTTCAGATTAGAGGCCTTTTCTTCATCCTTAAAGGAAACATCAGGGAGAGGTTTGTAGGAAGTATATGGCAGAGGTTGGGGTCGCGGTGTAGCTAATTCAGAAATTTGGTTGTGCGTAAATTTGGTTTCTCTACCAAGAAAGCACCGGCAAGGCGATACCTAGGGAATCTGTAAACCTGATGAATTTCGGTAGGCATTGGAGAAAGGTGAAAACAATAATGAAGATGCAATTGCTTTACTGGTGTAAACAGGCCAAATTTTGTAGATTGTTGAAGCTTGGTGGTAGCAGGGATTAGCAAATCTCAATTGCATAAGTACGAGTCTTCACAGACTTGAGTAAATGTTTTTTATAAAACTGATTTTGTGGCAGCACAACTATTGATGAGAACAAAAGCATTTTGCAGAAAACTGGCACAGATTTGACTAGAAGGGTTTGATTAAGTGGGGAACTCATTGAAGAGCTCCATTGCTAAAAGGACACTTACAGAGGTGGAAGTGGATATGCAGGCTATAAAGGAGGAATATAGAAGTATTGCCTGGGCATGTGGGGATAGTGTTTGGAAAGCCAAAGCTAGGCTAGATTTTAACTAAGGAGAGATATCAATGGTAACAAGATCCTGTTTATCAGGAAGAGGAAAAGGAAAAACATTGGTTTGCTGCTAAATTGGACAAGCATTTTAGTGACAGCTGTTGTGGTTTTGCCCCAGCTGAGAGCCAAACACCACTCAGCTGCTCTTTCTAAACTGGGGGGGGGGCGCGGAGCAGCCGAGAGGGAAAAAAAAACCAAAAAACAAAAAAACCCCAGACCTCATGAGTTGAGATAAGGATAGCTTACCCTTACAGCAGAGAGAGAGAGAAATAACAATAATAGGACGTTATAGCAAATCATACAAAGCTGGTGATACAGGACGTAGTTTCTCACTGAGCCTCACAACTCATGCCATTCAATTCAAGGCTGTCTTGGAACAAGACTGTCCCTGAAACCATACATCCTGGAGCCATGTGCTTCTCCCTCCACCAGCCCCCATTTGTGCTGAACATAAATGGCATGGAATACCCACTTTGTCCAGTTTGGGTCACCTGTCCTGGCTTTGTCCACTCCCAGCTTCCTGGGTGCCCCTGCCTTCTCATTAGCAAGGCAGCATGAACAACTGAGAAGTCCTTGACTGCTTGGCAACAACTGAAAGCATCAGGGTGTTATCAGCACCGCTCTCATCCTAACTCCCAAACAGGCAGATAAAAGAAAATTAACTTTATCCTAGCTGAAACCAGGGCATAGCAGACATAGGTAAGGGTGAGGTGCGCAGTGTTGGCTCTGCCTCAGATCTCACCAATTAGGTCTCCAGGTCTGTTTTCACAAGGCAGGATTCAAGGAGGGGGTGAATTGTCAAATTTTGTGGGGGGAGGAGGCACTGAGAGAAGATTGCCTGTGGAGAATACCATGGTGGGTGTCCTGATGCAGCCTATGGAAGACGCAGAGACCCCACCTGCAGCCTGTAGAGAGATACAGAGACAGAGATACGTGACAGAGCAGGTTTGCTTGGGGAGGGG
>VXBZ01006878.1:275966-341611 GCA_013399135.1 Heliornis fulica | reverse complement strand
TGAAGAGTTGAGTCTCTGTGGGAAAGGACTCTTGTTGAAGTTCGCGGAGGATGGTTTCCTGTGTGTGGGACCACACACTGGCACAGGGGAAGAATGTGAGGAATGCCACCCCACTCCCCCACACACCTCCCTCATGAGGAGCTGACTGCAGCCCCCATTCCTCCCACCTTTCCTCCCATGCCATCCTGGGGAGGAGAAATAATGAATAAAGTGAAGTCTGCAAAGAAGGGAGGTCGGAGGGCGGGATGGTGTTTTTAAGATCTAGTTGTACTCCTCATTATCCAACTCTGGTTTCTCTCTGTGTGTAGTGTAATAAGTTAGTGTCATGGGCAAAACAGTCTACGCAGAATAAAGGAAAGAAAACTATTTGTGGAATAATATCTCCATGTCCTTATCTTGACTCCTAAGCCTCTCAATATATATTTTCTCTCCTGCCCATCTGAAAAGGGGGAGTGATAGAGCAACTTTGGTGGGCGTCTGGCCTCCAAACAGTGTCCAACCAACTGGACAGAGTTCTGGGCAAGCTGGTCAGAATTCAGTGTTGACTTTGCTTTGAGCAGGAGGTTGCACAGGGTGAACACTTGGGATCTCTTATAAGCTGAATGGTTCTGTGATTCTTAAATAACGTACTATTTGGGAGGAGTAGAAAATATAGGGCAATAATGTAATCTTGGGCATTATGGGTAAACACATTACTCTGTTGGAATATGAATTTAACATACAGTATAAAATATGCTGTAGAAGGATATCAGTGTATCAGATAGAAACTCCGTAGCAGAAGATTTTACTCCAGTCTTCTGAAATTATTTGGAGGAGTTGTCAAGTAAATAAGAACTGATTAATACTGTTGTTCTGATTAATACAGTTGTCCAGACTACTGAAGTGTGTGAGTTTTTAAATATCCCTTGTGGGAGATAACTGAGAAATTATGTTGTCATGAATCACGCTCTGATTAAGACACTGAAACAAAAGCTGAAAAAAGAAGTTTTTTTTTCCCTGCTATTATGATTTTGCTTAAACTGCTCTATTCAGACATTAAATCTAAATGTGCAAAAAGCAAAATCTGCCACTGTCATGTATGTTAGATTAGTCAACAAGAGAGAAAATCTTGAGAGGCAGGAGGATACAAGAGTGGGGATGGGGAGAGAAAGAGAACTTATATTATTATGATAAGTTAAATTAATTTTTCATGAACACAGGGCAGTGTATGGAAGGAATTTTGTGCTACTGGGGTTTAAGTAAACTGCAGCAGATGTTGGAAAATAGCTGAAAAGGATATAGGAAAGTCTTTTTTATCATCTGTGTCATTGAAACATAAAAGTATTACCAAGCTTATAAAGAATGGGTTTGCCTTTCACACAGTCCCCTGCAGCATCCTTCTCACTAAGTTGGATAAATATGGTTTTGATGGGTGGACTGTCCAATGGATAAGGAATTGTCTGGATGATTGCATCCAGCAGGTAGTGGTCAATGGCTCTCACTATAAGCTGCTGCATAAGAGTGCATTAATTGTTTTTTTCCCTGTTTCTTTTTCTTAAACAACATTTGAATTATTTTCCTTGCAAAGATTCTAACTTCTAGTCATGGAGTTGTTGTACAGAATAACCTTATGGCATCATCATTAAAACACTCTACTATTCTTACTCCAAGGCTGTCAAGTTGCTAGATGCTCACTTCACCACCAAAGCAGCAGTTTATGAATGAAAGCATGAATTAATGTAATTGAATCTTATGTTTATAAGTATCAAGCTACTGTTCTGATGGATAAACATCTTGAAAAGACCACTACCAAAAGCAGTGATTTGCCTTTTGGATTACATCAGTTATTGGCATTAGCTTGTTTCATAGTTGTGTTATTGTAGACTGGTAAGGAGACCATATTTATCAATTTACCTTTTTCAGATGATGCTATTTTTAAGACAAGGTATGCCTAAACTTGAACTGTTTAATAAGCTCAATTCCCTCCATTCTCATGACAAATTTCACATGTTAGTTATGACTGTAGCCTATGATGTTATAACTTAGACTTGAGATCAGAGAAAGAATTGCTGTGGTTTCATATGCAAATAAGAATAATGCAGAGAACCCCTTTGAAATTTGGATTATAACAGTTCCTTAAGACTAGATATATTGAAAAAGCTAGAGCTAGAAATACATCTGAGAAGTGTCACTTTCAGGAAGATGAAAATGGAATTAGTATGTTTACACTTGTTCTCTTAAATAATATAGGCATCCTCAATTGGCTGCTATTGACTGTTGAGGCTACTTGTTCTTTATGCACATAAGTATATATTGCTAGGAGTCTTAAAAAAAACTAGTATTTTTTATAAGCAGGAAATTATTTACACTTTCTGAAATTGGTGGTTTAATTCTGCTCTTTTCTTTCCCCAGAAGGTTTAGCAGAGTCCTAATTTAAGATTATATGGTACTGAAACTTGGAAGGCAGATTCACATGATAAAGAAATGGGGAAGATAGACTGCCCCCTGAATTCTGTAGGTAGGCTAAATGTTTATCACAGTAGAATCATGAAAAAAAGATGATTGCATGTGCTTGCTACATGCATTGAATTCATTTTTAGTAAACACCAGAGACTGAGTTGTCTGGATGGGGCTTGCACTGCAGTCTCAGCTTGATCAGTGGAAAAGCAGAGTAACTGGTGTGTAGTACTTACTGGCAGAAGTTCTGTGGCCACCAGAAATGATTTGACAGGTAGCAAAGATTAAGGAAGAGAGAAGAGGCTCTTGAAGAGGATTCTTAACTCTCTGTTGGGTCCATTGATAAAACCCCTATGAAGTCTACTGTATGTCAAACTCCTTGATGATTTTAGTCAAGCCGATTCTCTAGTGTCTTGTGAAAGCTCAGCATGAGATAAAGGTTCCTGGAGACTTCTAGGCAAGTGTTGAGGGAGCAGGCAGCCATTGCTAATGTTTTGGCCAGAGAGGTAAAAGTTCACTGCCTTGAATATCAAAAGGAATTCATCAGACAAAACCTTGGAAGCTGCAGCTGAAGAATCTGTACAGGCAGTGCTTTTGAGGACAACTGATGAAAGCATTTTCAAGAATGTCTTCTAGATTACTGTATTAAAAACAAAAAAAAAAAGTCACAAAATCACAGAATTGTAGGGGTTGGAAGAGACCTCAAGAGATCATCGAGTCCAGCCCCCCTGCCAAGTCCTGTGTTTCAAATAAGATTTTGATGGATTATTAACAATATCACTTTTTATCCATTTTGGGAAAGTACAGGAAGCTTCTCTTGCTGTGTTATTTTTAAATTATTGTTAATTACAGCTTAAGTTAGATATCTGTCTTTGGAGGGACAACTTCCGATGTAAATGCAATTTGTTAGGACTTCCGTTAAATCAACGAAGAAGGCTCTTCAGTGTAGGAAAGTATTATTATGAAGCAAACATTTTATTAAATTCATTCCTCACTCTGTTCCCTTTACATTGACACTATGGCATCATAGCACTCGAGCCATGTCAGGTCATTCCTTGACTGTATGACAACCTAGGCTGTCATAAGGGGCCTTGGATAAATCACACTCTGATTTAGAAATTTTCTTACTGTTTCAGGTTAATTTTAAAATAGGTGATAAATTTTTACTATTATGCATGTATATATAATCTGAATGCTGTTTTATATCTCTTGTATGCTACAATGAGTTGTTCTTTTCAAAGTTTCAAAAGGTAATTTTTCTTCAAGTAAGATTTTTTGTTATTATTCCTAAATACGCAATAAGATGGAAATCAGTGCATGTGCAAATCATGTTGAAAAGGGTAGTTGCTTTTCTTGAAGTTTACACTCCATTGTATACTTTTCAATATTCTGTATGTATGGAATATTTGATCCATTTATGTAAATAAGTTTAGTTTCTGAACATCAGAAATTCCAATGAACAAATTTGACATGTTTCAGATGTAAAACCTAATTCAATTTCTAGCTCTGAAGTTCACAATCTTCTAATGATGTTAATGAATTCACGTATCATCCTTGCTGAGACTTTTATATAATTTCATTTTACAAAAAAAAGGTAAATCTTCTATGAGATGGTTAGCCATGTGCAGTTTGAGTTATACTCCATGTGAATAAATTGTCACTGCTTTGGTTTTGTTTTGCTTTTCTTTTTCCAAAGGCATCACTATGGCTGCTGCAGTGAACTTGGAGCTTGATCCCATTTTTTTGAAAGCCCTTAGCTTCTTACATTCCAAGAGTAGGGACTCTGCTGAAAAACTGAAAGCGCTTCTAGATGAGTCTTTGGCCAGAGGAACTGACTCAAGCTATCGTCCATCTCAGAAGGTATTGGTATAGGCGACCATGAGCCATATTTATGTACTTTTTTTTAAGCTTCTGCTATTCCTAGTTCATATTTTATAGCTGAAAAGTTCGAAGAAGCAGAAGCTGAGTTGAAAGAATCAAGTAATTAATGTGTTCATTTTAATAATTCCTCTCTTATGCAACCCTAATCCATTTGATTAATTCAGTGGAAAAAAAAACCCCTCTCTGCCTTGCTGATGTATCAAGACCTGAAAAAGATTCAAGCAAATGGCATTTTTGTTAGTAAACTATCATACATGTTATATCAGGTGAACCTAAAATTATGGATTTCTCCAGTTAGTCAGAACGAAAAGGTCTTTAAAATGCGCAGGTTGGGGTTTTTCACAGATAAATATAAAAAAGCAAGCTGTTTACTCATTAAGCTGGATCTCTTTTCTTTAAATTACATCAATAAAGTCATATGAAAATGAAAAACATTAAATGTTTCAAAGCAGAAATTATTTGCAGGCTGAAGTCATTAGCATACAATGGACAAACATTATTTATCAGACCCTGAAAATAGCTAACCACCTGCTATAGAGAATATTTGAATCTCAGATTAGTGTATGGAAATAGTCAAGTGGGAATATCCTCATCTCACTGTGTATTGCCATATGGATAATGAGGTAGTGTTCTCCACAGGATGCCTAGAAGTCAGTGTTCTAAAAATGGTCCACTAATGCTTGTACATTAGTAACATTTCATTTCTACATGTACGTGGTTCCCAATAGCTATAAGGCACTATTACTACTACCATGTACGTGACACAGTGTCCTTTCTATTCAAATTTAGAACTCCTTGAAACTTATACTGCAGTTCCTTCTAATGTGGGTGTCTAAACTGTCAGGAACCCTCTATCACTGCTCAAAGAAGCATTGAGCATTGATTTGTAGTTAGAGGAAGTAGGGAGCAAAATAATGGTACAAAGAGGCTTGGGAAGCCAATTTAATAACAACTTGGCTAGCAGTCACCAGTCCTCAAGTGAGATTGAGGCTCAGGCCAGACGGAGGTATCTTTTGTTCCCCTATTCTTGGTATGACTCCAGCATCAGCAGGATTGCAAAGCTCAGAGATGGTGTGTAAAAAAACCAAAACAAAAACAAAACAAAAAAAACACCAACAACAAAAAAATCCCAACCAACCAACCAAAAACCCCAAACAAACCAAGAATTCCTTTCCCTGCATTCTCAGACTGCAGGTTTAATTTGTGGTTGACTCTGAAATCCAAGACCAGAGTAAGGAACACAGGATTACCACAGTTGAGCAGATAAGGAAATCTATTTCTGACTCTGGATGCAACAGGAAGGCAACAAATTGGGGAGAGGGATTGGGCAGAAAGGTAGGTCAAGATGTATCCCAGAACACAGTGGAAAATTACTCCCTGCTTACCAAGCTGTGGAGTTACCTTCCTCATGCATGTTGTTGTGATCAGTCAGTCATTTACAGGTTCATTTGCTTGTTATCCATTGCTGACTTGAATGCATCATTAATAAGAACTATTGATTTCTGTTGAGATCTACATTTATTAATCTGATAGGTGAATATGTATGGAGATTAAGCAGACATCAGTATTTTTCTCAATGAGAGAATCAAGTCTTGATGTCTGGTGACATCAGGTGTCAAATTCTGTTCTTGTCCTCAGAACCACCTGTAAATTTGGGTTTGTTACCTCTTTGAATTTTCAAAGCAGGAAGGTTTTCCTCTGAAACATTAGATGTGAAAATATTTAATAAGTGTTAATAAATGCTGTATGACATGTTTGTCCAAACTGTTATCTAAGTAATTGCAAACTAGGAAGTAACTGAAATGTAAAGTTTGCCTTCAATTTTTGTTTCTGTTTTTAGGAAGTAGAGCAACCAAAAGTATCTGTTACCAAACCTGTTCCCAGTAAGCAAGAGCCTAAAGCTTCTTCTAGTTTGACTGCTGGTAACAACAATGGCAAGTCCACTGCATCAGAAAAGGTGAAAAAAGAAACAGAAAAGAGATCTGCTGATAAAGTAAGTGATTTTTCTTCTCTAGTGAAATAACTTGGTTAATAAGATGCTGTGGTGGTTTGACCCTGGCTGGAGGCCAGATGCCCACCAAAGTGCTCTATCGCTCCCCTTTTTAGATTAACGTGGGAGAAAGCATATATTGAGAGGCTTAGGAGTCAAGATAAGGACAGGGAGAGATCATTCCACAATCAACATTACAGGCAAAACAGACTCAACACAGAATGAAGGAAAGAAAACTCTCTAATTCATTACACTGCACACACAGAGAAGCCAGAGTCGGATAATGAGAAGTACAAACAGCTCTTAAAACGCACGCGTGCACACACACACCCCTTCTTTGTAAACCTCACTTCATCTGTTATTTTTCCCCAGGGTGACACGAGAGGAAAGGTGGGAGCAACTTCAGTCAGTTCCTCATGAGTTGTTTTCCTTCAGTCTGTTGCTGATTAGCTCAGCCTTGTCAGAGGCAGAGTTCAGCCTTGGAAGCCTGGCTGGTATTTACTTGGTCAGGCTTGAGAAAAGTTTCTAGCTGCTTCTTGCAAAACTCACCCTTGAGACTCCCCTTCTCAGCCAGAACCTTGGCCTGCAAAACCACAACAGATATTCTAGACAAAAGCTCTCCTCTTTAACCTGTTCGAGTCAATTTACCTAACTGGGCACAGCATATGAGCTACATTGTCCAGTTGTGCTGTCATTTAGGCAATGCAACAAAAATCTTGTTAGAATTATTCTGTGTTTTCCCTGCTTGTTGCAGAGAGATTGGACTAGATTCCTCTAAAGGTCCTTTCCAACCCAAACCATTCTCTAATTCTCTTTGAAGTATCCTGATAATAAGAGGTTACTCAAACATAGCAAGCTGAGATGTGGCATTCTCACGGCTTTTTTCAAGGATTTTTAGGTGAAGCACAACAGTAGACTTGAGCTTCTAGTTCATAAATATTTTGATGAAATTACATATCTAAGGAATACATTGTATGTGTACTGTGTAAAATATACCTTCTTATACTGCTGACCTAATTGTTCCATTAATTTTCTTATTTTAATATCCATTACCTTCTGCATTTTTCACATTCTCTCTGTGGGTAATAGGTAAAAGGAGATTCCACTGAAGGAGCTGATACACCAAAGAAGCCAAGACTAGAGAAGCAAGAGGCTCGTTCCTCTCCTATTACAGTTCAGACAAGCAAGGATTTATCCATGCCTGATTTATCTAGCTTTGAGGAAACCAGTGCTGATGACTTTGCTATGGAAATGGGGTTAGCCTGTGTTGTTTGCAGGTAAGGCAGCACTGCTTCATTGAAGTTGTGTAGTTATCTTTGTTTTGGTTTGATTTTTCTTTTCTGTGTGCTATTGAGTTGCTGATTCCTGTACTTTTTATTTTGGAAATCACTTAAGTGTGTATTCAAAATTAAAATATACTTAAATATTTTTCATGAATAAGAATGGATTCTTGAAAAATAGAACCTTTAATGAGAAAACCAACCTTTCTGTAGGAAAAGTCTCATTTATTATTTTTCACTTGACAAGATGAAAAACCTATCATGAAAAATATTGGGCTTTAAATGTTGGAAAACAAAATATGAATGGCTAATGATAAGCATTTGAAAAAGTCTGTCTCTTCTGAAAACATTATTAGTGGTGTTACCGAAACCTGTGTGAGTTGCTCCTCTTTCATGATCATTTGACTTTAGTTTTATTGATTAACTGTGTAATTGTATCTGGCACACACAGAGATTCATTTTGCTTTTCAATAAGGGCTCAAAAATTGGATCTTAGTAACATTCTGGGAACAATACATTTAGTGTTAACAGAAGTATAAAATACATTATTGAATGAGCTTGACCCTGGGATCAAGTAACTCAAATCACGATTTGATTTAATGGAGGATTTATATCCTTGTAAGTCTTTGCTGCTACCAAGGATCAGTTTGGTACTGTCCTGTTTTGGGGTGTGTATTTACCACACAGACTTTTAATCATCCATATGAGCTTCTGAATCAGCTCTCCAGTTGCGTTCTTCAGTAAGTTTAGGTTTCCGTCAGCTTAGTGTAAATGTTTCTTCTGGCACTTGTGAGGATGCAGAAATACAGAGCCTGGACAGAGAGGAAGGTGGTACTGGCCTTTTGGTAGCCGCATGCACTTTAGCTCAGTTTGTCAGTTGGGAAACTGTACTTTATAACTTCAGTCGTTTCCATGGAGAATAAATTTTGGTTGTTACAGTGAATATGTTTTTGTAGACTGATGAGATTTAATGTCAGTATTACCTCCCATGTGTTAGGTCAAATGTTTCATTTCCTATTACAGACATTGAAAAAGAAGGACAGGTAAACCAAATGAAGTGAAATAAATATTCCAGTGTTAGAACTCTTGGTGCAAATACTTTTTTTTTTTAATGTCTCCTAAAGGGGTAAAGCCCTGTTCAGCAGTATGTTAAAATGCTACCAACACCAGTATGGTATTAAGTGATTTGTCAGCAGGAGATAAACATAAGTTTTGTTTAGACAGCCCTGAGCTGCTGTGGGTTCTTAATTCTGCATCTTCTCTGGCAAAGGAAAGTGCATACAGATGTGATGAGAAATGCTTGCAAAGTAACAAAATGAAAGAAAATGCCAACTGTCTAGCATGGACAAGACTTTGCTTTGAAAAAAGCATAGGACAGGCATGTGATTCCAGTAGCTGTTCAGCAGTTGATATTTAACCTGGCTGCTGAAGGTGTTGCTTCTAGTTAATCGTGGTCACAGAGTCCTGGCGCTCCTGCAAAAGCTGCATCTATCCCAACAGAACTATAATAGCTCTCATTAAGCTGATGCCAGAGGGAGAAGTACAGCAGGGAAATAAACAGCCCATTAGAGAGGAGATGGCAACAGTCACCCAGGACTTGGTATTCTTATTTTACGTGAAACCTTCTGAAACTGATGTTATGTAGTTCTTGATCTCTGTCTCGTGCTGGACAGGATGTTTTTCAGAACACTCTTGCTTCTCATTTTCTGAATCAAATACATTGGTTAGACAGTATTCCACTATTTACTGCTTGGCTTTCAACATGTGGATTCTTTTTGGGTTTCACCATCTTGAGCCAAAATAACAATATCCAAATGTAGATATAATGTATAAGCACTGGATACTCTGTAAAATAACTCAAGTATGAATAGTATTTAGAAAATTATGTCTTAATGACTCAACCAATTATTCAATCAATTGTGAAGGAAAACATCATGTCCTGTTACAGAGTAGGTGGAGTTCCCAGCCAAAAGGTTTCTATTTATATTAATAGGACAAGTTAACAAGAACCGAGCTGTGGGTTCACAAATGCAAAAGAATGCATTTGAATATTAACTATTCCTTTTTTAGATATGTAAAAACTAAAGTAGAGACATAGAGTGTTTCTCCAAGTTTTGCATGTCAAATGTATTTTCATAGTAATTAGGAGAATTGAATGATGCGTGTGGTATTTTTCTTCTTGCTATAAAAGAACAAGTTGGGCATAAGAAGAGACGGAGCATTAAAATAACTTCATCCTCTCCAGTATCTACAGATCTTAAAAAAAATAAGGCTCACCAATTATATGGCTCCTCAGTTATATGAAGAAGAAATACTACATGCTGTTTGTAGATGATAGTGAACCCTGTCTCTCAAAAAAAAAAAAAAGTCTTTACAAAACCAACTGCTTTTGAAAGAACAATCTTCATTTTTATGAATGCATTTTTAGTTGCTTGTTTTCTGAAGGAAAAAAATAATTTGGTTTGTTTCTGGGTTATCATATAATTTAAAAATAAGTCCAAATTAACTTGTTTCTGGGCATGAAGAGTTTATGGTTTTGGTTTGAGGTTTTTTAATTGATCTGGGATTGTTAGTTTTACTTTTAAAATAGTGTGACTCACCTTCCTTGAGACTTGGAGTCGAAATATCACTGCTTTGTTCTGACCCAGTTTATTTAGGAATAACAAACAAACAATGGCTTTTGAAATATCTGGCATCTATAATAATGGGCTCTGGAGTTTCAGACAGGCTTCTCCATTTTTAAATAGCCCGTTTAAGAGAACAATTTTTTAGAAAATGTTCTAGCATCTATATGGACAATACCTTCAGACTTCATTTTCCTGTTATATAAAGAAATAAGATATTACCTTTCCCCACCCATCTACAAATAGAGTTTCCATGGTTACCTGGGTACCTGCTCTTCAGGGATATGAGCAAAAGCAGCTTAGCAATTAAATAGCCTGATTTGTCATCTGAAAGAAGAAATCGTTAGGAAAATGGTATTTGGCTAATTCACAGACATATTCCCAGTCATGTGTATATCACTAATTTGTCATTTATATAGCGTGATTACTTTCACCAGAGGCCCGCACAAAATTAAGTCCTCGTCACTAGCTTACATGTTTGCTTCGAGGGAGGACTGCACAGTTAATCCTTTCTGTTCCATCTTGCCATGACTCTGGTATTATCTTAAATTCCAAGTGTCTGTTTGTGTAATGGGGACCAAAGGAATGGTTTATAAAACCATTTTAAAGTAGCATACAGCTTGGAGGATGATGCTTTTAAATTCTGAAGGAGAAAGTACTCTTACCCACTTGTCAGTGAGAAATTATTTGTTCTTGAACGGTGTTTCTCTCCAGCTTACGGCAAAACTATCCAAATGTAGACTAGGCCTTTGTATACTAATATAATGAGGAAGTAATAATTGGTATACAATAAGGGTATCTCTAACGTCCCCGGGTGAAGCAGAGCAGGTGAACCTGAAATTTCCGAAATAAATATCCAACAGAGAAATCAAGTGTCATATACATGTTTAGTATTATAGAAGCTTTAGATTTTCTTAGGAGAATTGACTTTTAAAAATACACAAATTCTAAAATATCTGTTAGAACTAATTCAGGAAGAAACAGAATACATTTCATTTGCCAGAGGTAGAAAATATATGTGAAAGCAAAAATATTTTTAGTTTTTATCTTAAACCTTGCAAAATTTGCAACAAGTGGATAATCCTTTAGGTGCTTTCTCCCATAATCTGTTCTTAACTGTTTGCTTTGCAGGCAAATGACAGTTATTTCTCGGAATCAGCTAGTAGAGTGTCAGGAGTGCCATAATCTCTACCACCAGGAATGCCATAAACCTCAGGTGACAGAGAAGGAAGTGAATGATCCTCGACTTGTATGGTATTGTGCCTGCTGTACCAGGCAGATGAAGAGAATGGTAGGAGTCAGTTTTTTGTCTTGTATGAGCACTGTTTGAATACGTTATTTCTAATGTGTAGATTATTTTATAGACTGAAGAAAACTTTGGAAGTGTGTTGGAGAATCACTTTTCTCTGTAGTGCTTCCCGAGCTGCAGCTGTTTTGTTTGTTAATGTAACATCTCGGATATTCTGTAGTGTGTCTAAACAATGCTTTTTAAAAAGCAGAAGTTGAATAAAGAAGTGTGAAATAGGAAGGCAGCAGTTGAAAACTTTTTTAATTTCAAGTGTTAGTCATTTTAATGTGCATCTACTACATAGTTTTAGTTTTCCCTACAGTTTTAGTTTTCAGCTTTAGACATGAATTGTTTTCCTGAAAGATGAGACTACAAACATCTGTCTGTCTGTCAAGTGCCAAGTGTTCAGGCTTGACAGTAGGCTGAGAGTAGCACATTCCAGGAGAAAAAAAAAAAAAACCAAAAATTTATTTTGATTGATCTGCATGTTAATTTCTTAACAGACAAATTATTCCTGATCCTACAGGAATCACGTTCATCATTATGAAAAAACAAACATCAGAGTGAGAAAGTGTCTTTGGGTGCACAAAACATTAACCATTAGTTCACATGACTCTTTAGTTATTACATATTAAAATCAAGCCCTTTTGTACAGCAGAAAATGTGTTCATTATTGAACTGTTCTATAAGTTAGCAAATTGTTACCTATTGAAATGGCTCTACTTAGAAATTAGGAAAGAAGGCAATGTAAGATCCTGGCCTGAGAGTTATCTTCACTGACTGAAGTACATGATTATTATGATGATTGTCAGGCCTTGAACTCAGAGGAGTGTTCTCTTGAGGTCAACTATTGCACAGGAAAGCCATTGCAGCCTTTCAGTGTTTCTCTTCAATATGCCCTTTCCTTTTTTTGTTTCAGCACAAATTTTACCCTTTTACCTACCACTACTTAGCAGATTCCTGCAACCTGCATTCAATTACTGCTAGATTATGGCTGTTTCCCTCAGATTCACCTGTCTTTACCTTATTTCAGCTCAGTGCTTTCCTGTCACCAAAGTGCCGACACTGCCGTTCTTTCCATGCTGAAATAGCAATACCTATTCTGTATGCTTTCTGGCTCTAGACTTTTCCCAATACCATACTCATCACAACCTCCACATGTCCTATTACTTTATTTCTCAGGCACTATTCAGTTTGAAATAGTAAAGGCTACGTTGCAGTCTGATAATGTTCATGCTTTTTGTTAACAATCAAAACAGTGTTTTGGGGCCCATAACTAATTTGGTATGGGGTTTTCTACCACTTGCACAGGCTCAGAAGACACAAAAACCACCTCAAAAACCAGCTCCTGCAGTGCTTTCAGTTGCACCAGCCCTGAAGGATCCATTGGTCAAGAAGCCAGAAATTAAGTTAAAACCTGAGACCCAACCAACTTTTCTAGCATTCAAGAGAACGGAAGTCAAGGTAATGTAGCTGAAATTTTCCAGAGAAAGTGATCATATTGTATTGTATAGATTATATTATCTTTTTTTCCAATTAGACCATTCTTTTCTCACAAGAGCCATGAACAAATGTAGTCTGCAGGAGAATAGGTACTGAGTCATACAGTAACAAAAAGCACAGGCTTTTTTAGTTTCCCACACTCAGATGAAAGAGTAGGAAGAAAAAACTCAGTTCAGTTGAATCTCTAAAGCATCCAGCTCATGACTGTATTTTATATTACAAGGGAGAGAACAGAACTTACTCTAGGGATTTTTTTTAATTATACTTTTTATAAGTAGAAATCCACATAAATGTATAAAAGATATGATTTGCTCTCTGTGGTCAAGTAATATACATGTGTTTTTGGTAATGAAATGGCTGCTTCTCATGATAATAGGGAAACTCTAGCTAGCTCTGTGAGATCTAATTTAGGAGACTGCTCCTTCTCATGCGTGTTGCCTCATGTTTCTGCTTCTCCAAGTTATTTAATAAATATTATTGCAAGTTGGTCAAAGCTGGTAAACCAGAAGCAGCTTAATAAGTTAGACCAAGTGGTCTAACAAAGCAGAAATGACCCTTACCCTAGGAAAACACATGTTTAACTTGGAGTCAGAATACTTTTTCATGTGCTGTAAGTGATGCTTGCCATTGCTCTGCCTTGATATGAACTGTCATGAATAGTATGATGGCTACTGCTCAAGCACTTACACTTTTGAATTTACATTCACCTCAGCAGAGCTATTTGTGTGCCTAAATGGGTTGTAAGATTTTATCCATCATCTCTAATATTTAGAAACTGTCCACATATATTATGGAAGGAGTATTACTTGAATAGAGGATTTTAATTTCCATTTTGAGTTTGGTATAACTGTGCATAACAGGTTTTGAGGTGTGGGAACTGCAGTTAATGTGTCGCATTTTCAGGCAAAGTAAACTTTCTTTGTGGGAGGTTTGTCTTCTACACTGCCTGAATGGGAAGAATAGAGGAAAGAAGTCAGCAAGTTTGGTTTTGGTTTGATTGTTTGGTTTTCTAAATTGTCAATGTAGTACAAGTTGTTAGGAACCAAGCTTGGAGGAAAGAAAAGGAAAGGTTCACATGCTGCTTCTTTGACCAAAAAAAGCATAACACATGTAGTTCCTAATTGCTCATGGTCTGATTTTTATCTGAGCATCTGTCATCTTCTTAAGAAGTGACATGAGGTAACAGCAGTAAAAGATGGTGGCTTGCCTCCCTTTTTACACTTCACAAATTTGGGCTTTTTGTTCTTACTTCAGTTAAACAGTCTTTTAGTGTTTATGTGAGGAATCACCATGCCATTTGATATCCTGTTATATATTTATATATTTATATATAAGTATATTTATATATTTATATATATCCTTCTATAGCTGTATAGAAGAAAGGAAAGGAAAGGTAATACTGGTTTTATGTGGCTGGGAAATTAAAATTTGTCTGTGCCCAGCATCCTTTCCTTCTCTTGTTATTATTTGTAACGGCAGTGGCCAGGGATAGAATCTTGCCCACTGGGTGTTCCTGGGAGAAGGACTGAAACAGAGGCTAAATGTGTTCCTGCTGTGAAGTGTTACACAGATACATGCTGCTGTAATAAGAATGCTTTATCTATCTTTAGCCCTCAGCAGCGGTTTCGGGGAACTCGGCCAGTACAAGTGTTTCTTCTTCAGTAACCAGTGGCCTTACAGGATGGGCAGCTTTTGCAGCCAAAACCTCCTCTGCTAACCCATCAGCCACCAAACTGGGATCAACAGCTCAGAGTGCCAGTGGGAAACCTGCAGCTTCTTCAAATAACCAGAAACCTGTGGGTTTGTCAGGGCTGGCAACTTCCAAAACGGGACTAGGGTCAAAAATAGCTTCTGCCAACAACAGCACAAACCCTGGTCAGCTGAAAACTCCTCCACCTCTGACACTGGGGAAAACCACTCTTAGCCGTTCGGTAAGCAGTGACAATGTCAGCAAAGTAGGTCTTCCTAGTCCCAGCAGTACCACGCCGAGCACCAGCAGCCCAGCAAGCAGTGGGAACGGCAACAGCGGGACCACAGGTAACAGTGGGAGCAGTGCAAGCAAGACCACAGCAGATACTGGAAATCAGTCAGCCTCCCTAAAAGGCCCAACTTCTCAGGAATCTCAGCTGAACGCTATGAAAAGGTTACAGATGGTCAAGAAGAAAGCTGCTCAAAAGAAACTCAAGAAGTAGTGTGGCTGCTTGCTAATTTTATTGGTTGTGTTCTGTGAAACAGCATCATTGGTCTCTTTCTTTAAGAAAATCCCTTGGTTACTGGATTGACTTAAATCAGAGAAGCCCAAAACCTACATTATACCAGAGGTCAGAAGTTGATAATCTTACAACTCTTTCTGACTTTGCAAATATATTAATATTGAAGGAATTTGCTATTATGTGCTCCTGTTTTCTAGATCAAAGGCCTGAAACTTGAGATTGTAAAAGTTAGGTAAAAAACAGATGTATGTGGACACAAAAAATTGAACTTACTGAAACTATTCATTCTTAAATATTATTAATAAAAATTATTATTAATCTGGGAAGTTATTCTGGCTTTTCTTTCACCCAGTTCTCCAATACTTATGTTTAAAGTGCTTCACCTGTTAAAGTTCACACTTTAAATATTATTTAAATATTTAAATTATATTTTCATTTAACTTAATATTTATTTAATATTAATATTTACTGTTTAAGTTAACATAAACTTACTATTTAACTTAATATTAAAGTTGCGTATTTTGGTTTTATACAGCGAGAAACTTCATGGCTCATTGGTAGTGTAATTCTCTGAAGGAGGTGTAAAGAGCATTGGCTGAAGATGAACGGTTTCTAACCCATAAAAAGAGTGGAAGAGAGCTAAGAGTTTTCAAGCTTTCTTAATATTGTCTTAATATAGTATATTCCAGTTAAAAGCATGATGTGGTTGAAAAATGCTGCTTTGAGATAGAGAGGAAATTCTAGAAGGAAAGCAAGGGAATTGTCTGAGGTGTCAGTAAGTTAGCTGCCTTTCTGGCACGCCTGAAGTATGTAAGACTTTGATGACTGAAGTATTCCACGCTGTTAAGTATTGCTATAAAATTTACAAGCCTTTCATGTTTCAAAGCAGTACTGCCTGCCAAACTATCTTGGAAAATGAAGCCTCCAGTCTCTTAACTCTTCTACCATAGCCTGTATGATGATTATTTACAATTACGGGTTTCTCTTACAAGGAAGGAGCGGGGGCAGAAACCTCTTTGGTAGTGTCAGTGTTGGTCACTGTTCAACATTTCAGATAAATAAAAACCCTTTTCTTGCCATGTCAGATAGTTTCTGAATGGTGGGGGGAGAAGCGGTGTTTTGAAAACAATGTCTACTGCAGAGCTTTTATATCAGCTGGAAAACCTTTTCCAGCAGTTTTTGTAGGATAGGTTAGACAGAAATACAAGTGCACATATTCCTTCATGATACTCAAAGTAGTAAAGGTATTGAATATATTCTAAAAGTTCGTTTTCTTTGCCCTATGTCTTAGTGATTTGTATTTCATAGGGAAGACTCTGCTCATGCATGCTTTCACAAATCTGCTGTTGTGGAACTTCCAACTGGACATTGGCACTGGACCTTTCAAGGCTTGTAGGTAGATGGGTTTGAGCCTGGAGAGAAGGGCTGGATTTCCAGATGCAATTTGGAAAGAAAGACCAGGAAACGTAGTAGTTCCTTAGGGGATTTGCAAGTGTCTGAAATAATGGAACAAGGTATATTAGCTGTTAAAATACATCAAAAATATTTGTAATAGCATGGATATTTAAATAGAAGAGTTTGTTTGGTGATCTGAATATACTCCTTTAGCTTTCCATGAAAATGAGGGTATTTTGCTTTCATAAAGAATAACGAAAAGATTTGGGGTTTTTAACCTTGCATAGTTTTCTTGTTCTGCTGAGTGCTATGTTCAACACAACTTTTAAATGAGCTGTCATATTTGTGTTTATATATCTCTGTCACACTGCTACTTAGTGTCTCAGTTCCAAGAGCAAGTAAGGCAAATGCTGTGGATCACAGAGAGAGAGAAGCTGAAAGGGCAGAGCCACATCCAGACACTAGCAGTACATGAGGGGATTTGTAAACTAGTGGCATCTTGGATCCTCTGATGAACTGCTGATACTACTATGAGCTTGAAGTGGGTGCAAGGAGGGAGAAGGAGTCCGTCTCTGCATGTGGGTTTTGTTCAAGCCGAATACGTTAAAATTCCTGCTTCCAGGGCCTTAGGTGGGATCAGCCTTGTCCTTCATTTTGCAGAACATACACCTCACCCCAAGCCCCAGCAGGACCTGCTGAGACAGCTCAGCCCATCTGCTGTTACAAAGGAGGTCTGTAGGTGCTGCAGCTGCCTCTTGGGAGCTTCCTGCAGAGGCATTCTTCTTTTTCTCACTGGACCAAGTTCTCACACCCACAAACCTCCCTTCAGCTATTTCCGTGTATCCTGACGGATTCTGTTACGCTCCTTCAACCTTGTCCCAGCCAACTGCGGGTTATGCTTCGTGCTTTACACACCGCAACTAAGCCAAGTAGTCGAAAAGGTATTAGGTCTTCCAGCCTTCTACTCACACCCCCAAGCTGTTCTTTTCACAGCTTGTGCTCCCTTTTTTTTATCCCAGATGGTCCAGGTTTGCTTTGGCTCTCAAGAACAGGCATAGGCTGAGCACTGGAAAAGGATCTCGAGCCTTGCTGTCTGTGGCCAGCACTCAGGAATCCCTCTGTGATGTGAGAAGCATCTCTAAACATGAAAACATCTCATACTTTCACAGGTAGGTGAAAGCTACAGCTTTTGATAGCAATCCTGTATTTTCAATACATGTAAAGGTGGTACATCCATATGTTCTCCATAACCTTTTTCTGTTCTCTACGATTAAGATTTATTCTAAGATTCCCTAAACATGCGATTTACTTGGGATTGCCTTACCTATCTGGAGAATTTGCATATTTTTTCCAATTATTGTATTTTATAGTTGAAAAAAAAAAAGTTTTGTCTTTGTAGTGCCTGCATCTTCCAGGGCAATTTAAAAATAACAGCATGAGCAGGAGGAATAATCAAGAATTATTCTTGTGTATTGATCAGCCCATCCTCCTCCTCTCTAGTACAGAAGGCTTCTAATTACAGAACATTAGGAGTTGGAAGGGACCTTGAAAGACCATCCAGTCCAACCCACCTGACTGAGCAGGACCACCTAGATAAAATCACACAGGAACATGTGTGGTATACTAGGGAAAGGCACTGAAGCAGCTTCGATTAGCAAGTGGAAGGTATGCTTTCTTATTAAATATTAATCAGAAAAATGTTGCCTGTGTTATGGTGGGTTAAGATAGACTTTTAAAGCCTGTTGTTGCCCTTTGTGAAGCATTCACGCTAGCAGTAAAACCAGCTGCCACAGGAAGGTTCAGGATATTAACTGCCTCTGCCTTGCCTCTGGATACACACACGGTTTTGCTTGCGTGAGTTCAGGAGTTTACTTCTGAGCTGTGCAGTTTACTTACCACATATAGGGTGAACAAAGGCAAAGAATATTGATCTTTGTTTTTAGGTTGTATTAGCTAATGCTCCTAATGTGGTAGCTGAGACTCGATTCAAGTATATCCCAATGTTTTTACGTCTGTAACTCTGGCATGGGCTGACTGTTATCCCCATTCATTGAGAATAAAACAAGTTGTGCTATACCTTTTTTCATGCCTGTCTTTCCTTCCTAATAAGGCACAGTCTGGCCGGGCTTGCTGGTGTTGCTGTATTAGCAAAATCTGCAGTAGAGCTGCAGTTCATACTGGTGAAAAGCTTTCTTCCACTGCACCTTTCCCAGCCTCCTCAGTGAAATAGAAAGTCTCCTTCTGTTGGTATAAAAATGTCAGTTAGGATTGTGATTCTTTTGAAGTATTATATCAGGAAGGATTTGTACCATAGACCTGGTCTTTTAAACCGAGTGTTTAGCTTGAATATATAAGATAGGCACTGCTGAAAAGTAGATTGAGGGGAGCAGTTGCTTTCTGCTTTGAAGTTATAGTTAGGATGGAATTAACAACAGTATTTTCTGTAATGGAGTCTGTTCTACAGGATTGTTTAACTGAATTTGCACATCAGGTTGAGGAATCTAGCATAGGGCAGAAAGAAGGAAGGCTCCTCTGAATTTTGAGAAGCATACCACATATTTAGAAAATATGGAAAATAACTGGAAAATAGTACTGTGATTTTTTTTAAATTTTTTTTTTCTATGCCCAAACCAAACTGCTCCATGATTTACTAGAAAAATAGTTACTTGTCTTTCCTTTTCCATTTTATAGTGTATGGTAATATTTTACTTCCACTTAAATAGTTTTCTTAAATTGTCATAGATGCCCAAATTCTGATACTCTTAGTAATGTGAAACGGTAGGTTGCTTTGGCTCCATGTGTGCTGCTTATGGCTGGACTAGGACATGCTGGTGAAATCTGGTCTGAGAGGAGAGATCTAACACAAAGGTCTGAAAGGAAGATCTTGGATATAAAGCATACAAAGATTTTGGCACATAAAGCTCTTTGCTGCTGGCAAAAGTCTTGTTTAAAAAAAAAAACAAACCACACATCTTTACAAAAATAATTTTTATTATTGCAATAATTTAAAATATTTTTCTCCATTTCTGAACAAACAATATTGTAAGAGGAACTATCAATATTAGATCTACAGGCAAAAGGGTTGTCATGGCTGCATTTCTTATTGCAGGTACTAGGTCCGCTTCACGTATCTGCATTTTTACAAGCTATCTTAAAATGACAGCAAAAGTATACTTCAGTTTTTGAAGAAGGTAATTATTCAGTGAAGCTTCCTAAGATGAAAAGTCAGAATGAATAATTCTTCAGTCTGTGTTTGCACTGCATAGGTGAATCCTTACTGAAGGTTCACAAGCACCATCCAAGCAGAGGGAAGATGGTGAAGTACATGGGTGCTAGAAGTCAGAGCCACAGACTCTGAGCTATTTGTTGGCTTGGACATTTTTGTGGGTTCCAGGTTATCAATGTCAACACTTAAACATATTCCCTGAATGGAGAAACACTTCAATTTCAATTGACCCAATCTTGGAACTACTTGTAGACGCTTACAGTCACAGCAGTTCAAGTAAGTAAAACACACATTTGAATAAATGCAAGATAGGACCATTAAACTGCAGCCTGTCCCTGCTTCAATCAAAGTAAATCAGTGTTGTCATTAATCAGGGTAAGAAAATTCTCAGAATACCGTAACCTTCTCTACATTAAAGACATGGCTGCTAAGACATTTCATGCTATTAGGAATTTCTGGAGCCCTACTTTTTTTTTTTTGGTAGTATTTAAAGCACTACCTTAATAATAATATGAATGAACAAGGCTAATATGAATTGTTGCAAATCTTCTTAATGTAGGAAGGCTTCAGATTCAAAGCATCTCTTAATTTTTTGCAATTGTAGTTTGCATCTATCTGTGTAAAACAAAAATTAAAAATTTGCAATATATCTGCAGAACCAAATGATAACAGTTAAAACTAAATATCTGAAATGAAGTAAACCAATCCACCTCAGTGCCACCTCAAAATACTTTCCTGGATCCTAACTTATAAGACTACAATAAGGTCATATAAATTATCCCAAAATATAAAAAATATTTTGGGTCCTAACCACACACTGGGGTTTCATATGGCCTACTAGGAGTTCAAGTCCCACAGAAGGTCAGTGAAATTTCAGTATATTTCATCCTTCATTCTTTGTTACTTCAGGATACCAAGCAAATGGTTTGGAGAGCAGCATTTGAGTAAACCTTGAGACACCTTCATGGAGCCTGATTTTTCATGGGGGACGAACCTGACACTCAAAATCAGAGCTCTCCCTGTGACTCAAGATGAGTTCTCAGGGTTAAAACTTCAGAAATCTTTCTTTTTTTCCCCTGACTCTTGCACTTAATTAATTTCACTATCTGAAATTCAAAACTTCAGTGCTACGCTTACAAGACTGAATTAAGTCTATTAAGTCATTTCTGAAACTGTTTCAACTATTGCAAAGTATAGATCATCTCCAAATAAAAAATTCTAAATTGTATAACATACTGAAAAGCTTGTGTGCAGCTTCCCTGTAATCTTAAAATACAAAAGCCAAAGCAGTGCAGGCTTTGTAGAGGAGAGTCTTTCAGTCCACTCTTCCAGGGGGTGATACTCCCTCTCCAAAGTGTTACTTTCTTCATTCAACTACAGGCAAAGTTTTCCATAAAAACTGCTACATCTCTTAGTAAAATGAATNTTTTTTTTTTTGCCTGCTATGGAAGCAGCAAGATTTAAGTGTGTGAGGTGGTGTACAGTGAGGCAAAATAACACATTCATTACTGCTCATTGGATTGCAGTAGTTCAGAGTTTCACAAACCAGTTTCTGGATGTTCATCTCTGAGAACTCGAACGGTTTCTCTATCATATGATTTTAATCCAGCACAGATTTCAGGTTCTCAACTCTGTGGTCCACTGCATTCACTTTCTGAGCAAGATGGAAAACTTTCTTTACCTTTCTAGGAAAATAATATGAATTTTTAGGACACTAAAGAAAACAAGACTGGGGTGATTAGTTTAGCAAAACCTATTGTTTGCATCAGCTGCTCTGTCTTGTTCTCTTTGCTGTCAGGTTATTCCCTGTTACACCTTGTTAAGGCTTTTCAATCATTTCATCTTCATACCCCACACTTCAACTACAGAAAATAGAAACACACAAAAATTGTTCTAGAGCCTTTGTACACCCTTGATCAGCAACACACACACACACCCCTTAATTTTAGTAGTGGTGTAATTTTCATGGTCACCCTGTAAATACCAGATGGTTTTCCTTCAAATACACTACATGCTGCAGGCACGGTCACTGTTCTGTTGCCATTATGCAAGGCCTAGCACAAGCAGGTCATCCTTTCAACGCAGTGTAATTGTGCTGAAATCGATTGCAGTGACCGCTCAGTTATGGATGGTAATAGCAATGAACTGTTGTTATAATGCAATTCAGCCTAGCTCAGGTGTATGGCAGTAGCCTGACCTAAGGATCACTGTAGTCAGTGAAGCTAAAGCAGTACTACTTGACATTCAAATCCTTCCTTGGGTTTTCTAGTTTTCTGTGCTCACCAAGGATATAATGTGAACTACATTGACTTGCTAAAATAGTCTCTGCTATTTTGAAGATACTTTAGCACAATACAGGGCTTTTGACTCTGAATTCTGCAAGCAGCAAATCAACTCATTGACACATTCTTCACTGTTCAATCTAATACCAGATACTGGTGATTTTCTGGAGGTTTTTTGGAAGGGAAATGTTGATGCCTCTTAAGTCCTAGCTTATTCACTAGACGTTAAGATCCCTGTATCTGCCCTGGGGATTCAGATCAGGTAAATACACCCTGAAAGGCATGGTTGACTTTTTCTTTTGTTATTTTTTTAAATCTGAATAAATGTCCCAAGTCTATTAATACAGGTTTTGTTTCACCACACCAATCTTGCACTATGAAGCAGTTAGCATGGAGACATATGAGGACCTGGGGTGCTTTCACACTGCTATAAACCATTTCCTGCCATGCAAGGTAGTTGTGTAATTCTTCTGAAAGCTATAATTTTATTTCACAGTATCTGTTTCTAGTGCTTCTTTCTCTCTCCCCATTTCTATATTTAACTAAATATACCTTCTTCCCTGGGACCAGCCACTGGTGCCACCATTTGGTATGTTTTCAGTTTAAATGTTTCCCACAAAAATGAAACCCTTTTTCTTTTCCTGTTCCAATAAACTCTTCTGACAAAAAGGTTCATTACAATAGTAACTGAGGATAAAAGCAATCAGAAAGATCAAATTTTACGACATGTCTGCATTCTCTGAGATCATGCAGGCTGAAGTACCTGAACTGCTACAGCATCCCTGAAGGCTGAGCTTGTCCTTTTTCAAGGCTAATTCTCTTAATTTAGAATATTATTTGCTAAAATATCATTAAAGAAAAACATCATTTTAGCTATGATTTGTCCTTGTAAGTTGACTTTTGATGTAGGAGTCCTTGACAAAAGAGAAAAGCAAGCTCTTTGAGACATTAATCAGAATCAGTCTTCCTGCTAAATGTTTCCTCCCTTGGGCCTTGACAAGGTGATGGCTTTATGAGGCTGAAAGTTCTCAGTATCATCTGTGTGCTGTACTAGATACCATGGCTTCTGTCAATCATTTCTGAGTTTGCCTTGCTTGATGCAAACCGTAATAGAAGATTATTCTGTCTGTTCAGAGAAACTGGCTCAGTAGGCCTTTCTGTTCCTAGGCATATGTCATCTTCCCAAGATAATTAGACGGTACGTATCCTTTCTGACCTTTCGCTTCTGCTAGCCACCATTCTTTATTGCCGCTCAGGTCAGAAAACCGAAGTATCCTAACCTTCTGGTACTCCTGAAGACTGAGTTCTTGATCATTTCTGGCTTGAAATGCATAAACAGCATAGAAGGTCTGAAAAAGCAAAGCCACAAAACCCAAAGAGTGAATTCAGAAATGTTGCCACATCTTGCCCTGTTGTGTGTTAGTATGAATTCTGTAGGCAGAAAATGAGTAATAACATACACAAACCAGCACCTGATTTTATGGTCTGCAGTTGCTAGACAGACTACAATGAACAGGGCCAAAATAAGAAGGAAAATTGAAGCATCTGGGGAATTTGGCTTGGGGATGAACAAGAGACCTCTGAGACCTCATCACCTTGAGACTGAGTGCCTGTTTCTGTCACACCAAGCTTTTCAGCATGGTTTCTTCAGGGAGAATCACCTCTCCTAAAGCTCCTAGACTCAAATGTGGCATGGAGGTCACTTCTGTGCCTTGCTGATCAGCATTGACACAGCTTTCTTGTCAAGAGTAAGCAGGAAACATCCCCCCAACTGAGCTATTTTGCAGGTCCCTGTTCACAGGAGAACCTTGAGGCACTGCATGCAGAGTGAGGTAATTCAACGGTGTGTTTTCTGAGAGGCAGGACTGCAATTTGTGGTTTAACTGATTAGCTTTTCCTACCTCATAGCTATTTAAGAAAGGCTAAGAAGAGGGGACAACAAATTCCCATGCCAAACCAAGAGATTAGTGCCAGTCTTTTCTGGTGTAAAAGGAAACCATTTAAATTATAAGCACAAATCCAGATTTGAAATAGGAAAAGCAAGATGACAGGTACAGTGTGTATCATACATACATGCTGATCATCTGTATCCTGAAAAGCATCGGTCCCCGTGCCATTAATTGTGGGCTTTTCACAGAAGTGAGATGAGCTGCTGTCACTCTTCATGTGCCCCAGACTTCTCACCCTGCTGTCATTGGAGGGCCGTGAAGAGACAAAGAGGCTGATATTATCAAAATCGTCATCACCAAAGCCGTTTTCTGCTACGTCCTTCTGTGCTTTAGCTGGATTGTAAGGCCTCAGGAAGGAGGAATACACGTACCCTTTAAGGACTAGACACCACAATAAAAAAAAAAAAAAGAGAAAATAAAGAACAAAATACTGCTAAAACCATTTCAAATCCAAACGGTTTATGCAGCTATCAGTATGACAGAGGCAAACAGATGGGTCCAGAATCAAAATAAATCAATATCCCAAAGGGAAGCTGTTATTGGGATGTTTGTGTGGAGAACTTACTTCCTGTGTCAACAAGCCATCTGCTCGTGCTTCCAAATGGGTCCTTTTGCTCCACAACAGCCACCAGCTCTCCTTCATGTAAATTGATATCCAGTACCTGCGAGGCATTGCACTTGCGCTTAGCTTGGTACAGCAGTTCTGTGCTGTACGTAGACAGCAGCTTGGACCTGTGGCCTTCGGTTTGACGTGGGGATTCGAGCTGTAGAGTGAAAAAGTTACTTGGAATAATGCCGAGGACATTTCTAGAGCAACACAGCTGTGTAAAAAACCCCACACAACTGACACTACATTTTCACATGCAGATCTAGGAGTTACTTACACAGCTACATCTAACCAAAACTCCTCAGCATGTGCAGCAAGGGCTTGTCCAATTATTAACAGTGGAGCCAAAAAGGGCAGATTTAAAGAAATGTAGGAATTTTACTAATTAAAGACCTCTTAGTTTGTGTTCTGCTCTCAAAGAGCTGGTATTCTGTATGTGAACTGTCACTTGCTTAACAGTTTTTCCATAGTAATGATCTTTGAATTCATATGTACTATCACCAACATAGCATAATCAAAAAATCGGCTGAGGTCACATAACTTGCATGATAGGGCACTAGGCAAAAAATCAGTGGTACCCAAACAGTCTGGTTTTTCTGTGAAATTACCTTGCTAAATAAGGGTGAGGTTCTATTAACTGCTGGAAGCGTATTCAAATTAGTTAAAGGGTGGGGAGGGAGTTGCCACACATCAATGTAATCTTCATGTACCACAGAAGCAACAGTACATGTGTCTCACTGATGCTAAAAGGAATCTGACTGTTTTCCTCAGCTGCTCCTGTAAATATGCACTCAAGTTTTTACTTTACTGTAAACTAGACTCTTAAAATCTCCAGACATGTCAGATAAGATTGTAAACCAGGGGGGCAACAGAGATTTCCTGGTGAATTTTCCAAACCTTCTGTCTGTGTGTGTGTAAACACCAATACAACTGAGGATGAGGGGGGAAAAAATGTTCTGAATTAGAAGATTAAGATACACTGTAAGAGTACTTAACAAAAGATGTAATTAAAGTTTACAGGCACAGCCTTAGCTTTAATATGTGCTTAAAGACCTATGGATAATTAGAGATAATTTCAAGTGGATTTTCAAGATGATAATGTGAAAACAGAGTGAAAAATCTTCAGAAGTCACTGGCCAGTGGAACAGCTTCATTCCAACAACCTGATCCAGAGTCCCAGTGAAGACACCAAGCCTCAACCTCTAGATGGCATAAAAATGGATTTGTTTCCAAAGTGGTCAAAAGAAACAATGCTTCACACACAGTTTTTATGTTTGGCACTCACTGGAGAATTGACAGGCTTCTTCTTTTCCAAGCTCAATTTTCTCTCAATAAAGGTTGCACTGCTGTTTTCTTTCACAAAATTCAGCTTGTGGACCTCCTCCATCAACTGATTCTGCACTTCACAGATACTTGAGGAAGACAGCTGCAAACACAAAGGTGGCTTAGATCTCATGAATAAAATGGTAAGAAGATTTGAAAAAGCAGATTTGGTTTAATGGTATTTTGGTTTATCCCCAGCCATAGCTAAGTACCACACAGGTTCTCGCTTGCTCCTCCCTGCTGGGTGGGATGGGGAATTAGAAGAAAAAGGTAACATTGGTGGGTTGAGATAAGGACAGTTTGCTAGGACAGCAAAGGGACAGGGAGTAACAGTAGTGCTTAGAATATACAAAGCAGATGATACCCAGCACAATTTGTTTGCTGCCCAGAACCCAGGGTCCAGTCAATCCCCAAGCAGTGATGCCTCCTTCCCAGCCAGCTCCCCATCTATATCCTGAGCATTCATTTAAAAATATTCTAAACTGATGAAAATGAACAGCCCTGCATTTATGCTACTGAACCACATGCTTTCAGATGCAAATGTGCATCTCAGGAGCTTTCAATAGCCAATGTGCTGTAGGGCCTGTAGTTTACCCCATAGCTGTGTGTTTGTGCAACTGAGTGCTGCTTCCAGGTTAAAAATGGTTGGGTACACTGCAGCATTGTCTGTGGCACTGGATAAGTGTTTTTGGGCTGAGTATCACCCCAAATGTATTTGCTGATGTAAATAGAAAAAAAGAAAAGGTAATTTTGTAGGCTGAACCTCACAGAAAACAATGCGCGATACAACAGCTTTCAAAACATGAAATGGCCAAATTACAGGGATGCAATTTCTTCATGCAGGAAAAGCCTTAATTTTCCCATTAAACAGCACAGCTCTTGCTTTGATCCTGACCTTGCTTTCTTAGTTTTTTAGCTGTTCCTGGCTATAAAGTGCTGCGTTCAAGTCTGGATGGAAAAGAATGCTCCAGAATTGCCTCGCTACAATGTGTTTCCCGTATAGAGTCTTGCCCTGGTTCAGGTGAGTGTATTTGGATGTGTGGCAGGCATTGTTGCAGCTGTGCTTCTTGGAAGGGTGGTTCAAGTCCTCTAGACAAAAGTACAGCAAAAGTGAAACATTGTAAGATTTCCACACAAATTGGGAATAATTTCTCAATTTCAGTCTTCACGTAATGGTCATAATGCCCAGAAAGAACAGCGTGGGCTAGAGAAAATACTGTCCTTATCTGTACCTCAGACAGGCATCTTTGGTACTTCTGGCTATGTAACGATGCAGTTTGAACTCTCTAATAATGCCAACACAGGCAAAGCTATTCCTTACTCCCTAGAGATTCCTGCAGGAGCTTCTGCAGTATATCTGGGTTTAAAAGTAACTTCACATCGAGATTACTTCATCAGACCTCCTAACCTGTTTCTTTTCTGCAGTCATCTGTGACTCTGCAGCTCTAGTAGCAACAGGGGCATTGGTGTACTTTGAGAATTCCTTCTCTGTTTTCTGGGCAGACCCTAAGAAACAAAGACTAAAATGCTAGCAGCTGCCTCTTTTCTGCCTTGCTGTAATGTTTTTGCCATTACTATCACTGTAGCATCTGGAACAGCTGCATTATGATCATTCTCAGTGAGAGAAGTCCAGGCCTGACAAAACTTCAGCTCAGAACTTGCACGCTTTGCTGAGCGTGCAAGGAAAAAAAAAAAAAACCCAACCCAGACCTGACTGTGTATCACTGAACAAACAAAATCGGTGTAGTTTCTAGGTATGTGTCCTAGGTAATTCCAGCCAAATCACACAGAAAGAAGACAAATAAAGGCAGAGCTGTTTCTAATGTACTTACTGGAACAGGCACCACCACAGCAGAATTTGACTGAAGTGCAGCAGACATAATATTCCTGAAGAGGGTGATGAAGCAATGTAGGCAGTTCAACACAATCTTTTTGGCTGCTCTGTTGAATACCTGAAGTTCTTCCACTAGCTGTGCATTTAGAGCCTCATAGTCTTTCTTTGCCAGGTCCAGCTCTTCTCCTGTTGACCTCTGAAGATAGCTGTTATAGTCCAACAACTTGTCATAGCGCTTCTGGATGAGCTTCTGTGGGCCTGAAAACAAGGCTTGCAGTGCCGAGAGAGGAGTCAAAACAAGCTTGTCCAGCTGAGCCATCTGCAAAGGTATAAGCCAAACCTACTGATTACTTTATTCCTACAGTTCTTCAGACACAATAACAGGTAAGATTGATGGCAGCCTATCAAGCAATCTGTTAAATACTCTTTACAAGGCAGTGCTGTCAGAGGCAGCTTCAAGCAGGGTCTAGCGTGAGCTAGAATCTCCTTCATAGCATTGCAAAGGAAAGGTAAGAGATTTTCAGCTTAAAGCATCTGGTGACTGTCCCTTGGGTCACACGGTGGGATGTACTGCCCTCAGGTACCACTGAGAAAGAACTGGGCAAGGATCAGTGAGGCAGTCAGATAATTTTCCATCATTGGAAGTCCCAATGCCAGTAACCAGTCTAGAAGCAGTGAGGTCTTGTTAAATGGCATCTTGAATGCTATCAGACCTTGCACTTTTTTTTTTTTCCTGGAAACAGCTGTAACTCAATTCCTGTTTAAGCAAACACAAACAATCACTTGATTTGATTAAATTATGTTATGCTTGTTGGTTTTATCTCTAGTAATCAACAAAATTAGACACCTGTTAAAAAATCCAAGTCTTTCTCAGACTTTTCCATTAGTCTCTAATTGTCTCAAGGGATTAATATTGCATGAAATAATCTTTTTTTTTTTTGTAAGTCACTTGTTCAAACACAGTACAGGCTTGTGAGTGAAACTCCTCATATTACTGTGTGAATTAAGTTGTTGGATTAAATGTGAGAATAAAAAAGCAGCTTCTTCTCTACTCTCTGTAACACACCAGTTAAGGACAGATCCATTTTAGCACCAGAATTGTTCTCCCAAGGCCAAGGTGATGTGCACTGGATATACAGTTCCTACTTTATGTCCATGTGAGAAATGGGTCTGTGTTTAGAAAACAAATTTTTGATGCATTAAAAATTTTTCCAAACTTTTGGATCTGTTTTCTGGAGAAGAGCCTATTGTGGATTTCTGCCCTAAAATATAATGAAGAAGTTATTCATTATTGACAGATGCAGAGAGGGAAAAAAGAAATAACTTGATCCCACTGATGGGATCTCCATTGATAATAGCCTTTCAGGATAATGTGAAGGATGCCATGGGTTGTTCACTGAGAACGTTAACTCATCATGCAGTGTCAGGACAAAAGTGTTGAGGTTTTTTTTCTTTTTAAAAATGCTTATATGTATAGTAGAGAATCTTTGTTATCTTGTAAATCCAAGACACATAAATAGAAATTAACACAGTTAATAACAATGTCCACAGTTAAAACATAGCTGTGTTATCTTTTTTGTTTACTTTTTAAACTACATGGACCTTCAGAGAATATCTGGGTCATGAGCCAACAGGTGTTACAAAACTTTTTTCTGAAAATAATTTTTTCTGTTTCACCTAATTTGCAATAGCTTTTCTTTGATGTTTCTGAATATGTGGATACCTATCAGTGCGATGATAGAAAGGGTAGTCTTTTGAGCTTCATGCACTCATTCATTGTAAAAACATTGACAATATCTTTCTGATTATTTAAATTAATTTTTGAGATTCTTTGCCAGTCTGGTGGAACTTCAGAGGAAAGGAAATACAACACCTTACTCCCCTGTCACTATCTGGGAGGATGCAGTCTGTAAAAAAACCTTGTGTTTCTTGGCAGACTGTGATTCAGTGTTTCGGAAAGGACTGACTGGCTATATTTTAGTCAGCACAAAGCTAGGAAAGTACAGGAAAACCTCCACCTCTGAATTTTTCCAGCTTTACCAGCTGCTTGAAGAAGCAACCTGCCCCATGTTAAAGAGACATTGTAATCTATCTTACTTGAGCCAAGTATTAGTGTTCATTTGAATCCTGAAAGCAAGGGACTAGTTAGAAAATTATCACCTTTATTTTAATTTGCTTTTTAATTCCTCTGGACTATATTCAGATTGTTCATGGTTTCTCTTTATGAAGGGTAGTAACTTACTAGAAAAGGTACTAAAGACAAAAGTCACTCTAAAATTGTGAGTATTGTTAACAAAAGTACCAAAGAAAAGATCTGCTGCTGTTGTCTGAAGCTCAGGTGAAGTGTGTAGATTTAGCATAAAAATTTTAGTTTGAAGCTGTACATTTAACTTGAGAAGTTTTCTTTAGCTTTTCTAAGGAAAACACAGTGTACTTACACTGAATTTTATCTACTTTCTCACAGAAACCCAGGAAAAACCCCATTCATCTTCCGCAATAGATTCCTAAGGCTTTTTGGTCTTTTCTGTCCTAGTCTTCCTTACATACACCTGTTTTGTCACACGTACAGTCAGCTGTGTAACACTGGACACTGAATGAACTTACAAGGTCTTCACAGAGATTTGCAGTGTTGACCCGTTTTTCCAAACTATCATGGAATTCATTGTCTTTGTCTTGCAAGATATCCTGAAGTCCCATTATATTTTGTGCAGCCAGATGTATAGAATCCTAAATGAGAAGATGGTTAGAAGATGAAACTGTATTGTGACCTGTTTTAATAAACTGAATTAGCTCATGCAGATACTGCAATAATACTGATAGAATCAGAAGTATTTTCTGGTCTGACACCTCTGCAGTTTCCAGTTGTCATGGGATTGTTTTCTGTGGTAATATTTTCACAGTTTTCTGTCTATTTTCAATGCTAACTATGTCAGAATCCAAGATGTTAATGTTCAGCTGAAAAAAAAATGCCCCAACTTAATGAATTAGGAACACTTAGGAAGTTAGCTACTCCTCAGCAAGGAGCCAGCTCAAGACGCATACACTGTCAAAGAGCTCTTTTGGAGGACTACTTGGCAGTGTGTTTGGAGGACCACAGTGGAGTGTTTCACTTACTCCAAATTTTAATATTAATTAAATGTGCACCCATTTGGATAAGGAGCCATCAACACCATTCCAGGCAACATCCCTGGTCTGCTGAGCTCACTGGCATTTTCCTGCTTGCTAAACCAAACAAGGTGCATTTGTGGTAAGCTCTGGCCAGCTGGTTATTGATCTTACCTAACTCTCCACCAGTTCAGGCCCAGTTACGCTCTGAAGGGCCTCATGGCATCTACAAAGTTGGCAAGTTTTCCATGAGAGGGAAGAGTTGGTAGGTTATAAGCCAGCCCATGTCTCAGAGAGAAGGATTAAAGCAAAGATGTTTACAGCCCTTGAGAACTCTGTAGGTCTAATGCTAGCCCTCAGTGCAACCTAACAACAGGGTAAAGGAAGGAGAGTCCCCACATCCAAAATGAGTATTTTAGGGCATGTTCAGGTCACTGCAACTCAGTTCTTCCATTTTTAATGAGAAGCAGTTGCTGCTGCAGTGGAGCAGATGTGCATGACCCATAGGATGGCTTCACATGGTGATTGAAGGTTGCAACTTTGCCACCAGACAGCACCTTCAGGTCTCCACAGAGCCTGCTTGTGTAAGGGTTAAAAGGCAGAAGTGTAGGTTTCGAAACATCTTGGCCATGGGCTCAGTAATGCAGCAGCAAGCAGAGCTCGTTGATTTAATATTGTGATGTAGACAGGCCTGCTTATAAATAAGTTGGTGTTGCCTAACCCGTGGCAGAAATGCATGACAACTGATTATAAACATGGATTGTGTCCACCGGTGTCAAAAAGGCCTGTACCCACCTGTAGGTGTTGTGAGGAGAGTGAAATGTTCTTCACACACAATTTCACGGTCTTCTCTAAACTTCGAAACAACTTTTCTTCCTTATTAAAAGTTTGATCTCTCACCTAAAATAGATATTTGCGCTGTTATTTTGGCAGCCCAAACCATCCTGGCTAATGAAAGAAACATCAGAGCGCTGCTGGGAAAATCCTAAACCTTCCCTTTGAAGACAGAACAGGTTGGATGGACCCCAGTTGTCCCAAGCTTCACTTTTAATTCAAGAAAAGTCAAAGGCACAGGGCAACGTGACAGAGAATTTAACTTTTAACCCTTGTGGAAGCAGAGTTGCTTTATTACCTGCGTGTGCCAATAGCACTCCTCGTTTTCACCATTCTGTTACTGTGCTTGAGGAAGCCACGTTGAAAATTACAAGCCATTTTCATGCTATGGCATTACTTCCCTGGGTGCTTCTTTGTGGGTAATGGGGAGATTTCCCCCAGGCTGGCTGTAGATGGAGCTGTTACCTCTAGAGCAGCGCCAGCTCTTTCGCTGGAAACCTCAGCATCTGGGAATAGCCTTGTACTGCTTCGTTATGCTAGGTCAAAAATCCCTGAAGATAGGTTTGTTTCTGCCTTTTACTTGAGGAGTTAGAGAAATCTCGACTCTTGTTTACAGTGGTCTTGCTGTAAGGGTCACAGAGTGTTTGAGAGACGTGAATTGGGAGCTTTCTTAATCTAAATAAGCAGGGGAGAGGGCTGAATGTTTTTAACAGATGTATCATGATCCTAAAATGATTCTCAAATGTTTTTAGCTTAATTACAAAAGACAAAACAAAAAAATATAAGTCAGAATCGTCTAAAGAAAAATGATATCTCCTTTTACTCAAATTCAGTTCCCTGCTTTTCCTCGTGATTATATAGCCTTGCTGGTGTCCCATTCTGAATACAAAAAATTTCCATTGTGCAAATAAATGAACAGAAAAAATAAATGTGGGTAATTTGCGTCAGAGAAAGTGGGAAACCACTGATAAAAACCAAAGCAGGAAAAAAACAGCACGTATCTTGAAAAGTCACATCTAGAAAGGCAAGTGACCTTGTATAATTGGCCATCTCATGCAGTGAAGTGCACTGGATATCATTTTCAAGGTCAGTTGTAATTGATTTTCTTTGAGATCTAGTTTTAAGCTTTCCTGAAAACATTTATCCTGCTAAGTTCTGAACTACAGCCTCGAAATTATGAAGGAGTGTTTTATTTTTGACCACACAACACCTATCGGACTTATCACAGAGTTCTTTGCCTCTGTTAGTTTTGACAGTTCCAGGTCCTTACAAACACAGTGGCAAACCCCATGGTTTCTACTCAGAAGCACTGCTCATCTTCCCCAGTGGGTTCAGAACTTGAATGTTATGATGCAGAGCAAGACGTTCTCATCACCTACATCAATGTGTTCCCGTCGCCTACTGAGAACATGTAACTATTGCCAGTCTCCCCACAAAGTGCTGATCTCGGGCTGAGTTTCACAAAATTACCAGTCACTTCCCCTCTGCTAAAGACTAGAAGTTTGAGAGACTCTTAAGATGGAGAACACATTATGTTATTTTCTATTTCAATCACAAAGATCTTTCCTGTCTTCTGTGACAGTCAGAGAATGACTTTATAAATGATGCAGGACAAAAAGCAAAACCGCAAACTCAGTTTTCCAGCATGTTTTCAAAAATGCCCAGTGCAAATGCAGAACTGAAGCTGTCAATGCAAATCTGCAGTTGGATGAGTACCTGAGGTTCTCCCCCCGTCAGTATTTTCAGATGGCTGGTGACCCTCTTGGATTTCTTGCTAATGGAGTGGATATTCAGTCGGGAAAACTTTTCTTTAAGGGTTTCATCATCATCATTCCTCTTGTACTTCAGCACTGCAGACAGAGAATTTCATGACGCTAATAATCTGTATTCGCAGGGTTTTTCACAGGGACAGGCACACAAATATGAAACCGTTTGAGACCAGACACTTTGATGTCACTTGCTGTAATCTTGTGTGAAAATGCTCGAGATGATGAAAACCCTGTTATCAACGCTAGCCTTGGGAAGAGCAAAGTTAGGGCTTCAATGTGGCAGGTCTATAAGAAATATTGCTATTGCTGCCTCTTAATTATTATCTGTGTTTGCAACTGCATTACGGACAATGAACTTGGATAAAACATGAATTCTTTCATCATTTTCATATTTCTGGAGCTGCCAGTCAGATAACACAGCTGGCTGAGGACCTTCTTGGAAACCCAGTATATGACACAACTTGGGTAGCCCCAGCCAAAACTGCTGTAGGAATACAACCGGAGTTGAAACCTTTCCTGTAATTGCCAGCCCAAACCTACAGAGATAGAGCTCACTGTGCCTTTCTCTTACCTAAATCTTTCCTCCTTTTAAGTTCATTGATGTTCATATTAATGCTTTTCATAGCCAAAAGGGCATCTTGTAGCACCTTGTGGTCAGGGTGACAAGCAGGAGTTGAATTCAAGAGCTCACAGAGTAACAACGGATATTTCATCACTCGTTGCACTGGTTTGATCATCAGGGATCCCATGTCCATTAGATTTGGCTTTCCCCTATAATTTATTAAAAAAAAAAAATAGTTGTCACATAAGGGGAAACTCCTTGAAGAAAAACAATATTTCTGCCTAGTCACTGAAGCTGCTGCCTTTTATATCCTTCGCTTGAGCTTTCAACTACAGCAAATACCAAAACCTGAGCAGGGCTTTGCACTGACTCATAGAAGTGCAATTACCACTTAAGTAAAAAAAATAAGATACATCTGGCAGGGAATGGGGCTGTTGTAAACGAAACCCTCCTCTCGCCCCCACAATGAGAAATACACACTGGGCCTGAGATTTCTGTGTTTTCAAGCAGCCTACCAGGCTATTGCTTGAGATACTGCCTCTGAAACTGGCCCACTCTGTCTGAGGGTGCTCCTCGCACAACTTACACACAACAGCCAGGAAGGGAGGTGTAGGTGGAAGAACAAAGAACGGGAAGTTTGAGGAGCGCATGTGAGGGGGGATAATACATCCTGTTCTGGCCCCTCAGGCTTAAAACGGCAACATCTCCCTGCTGCCAGTAACAGCGATGCCCAGTCAGGGCTGCAGCCCTTCTCACAACAGTCACCTTTAGCTTTACTGTCTTTTTCCTGTGGTTTTTCTTTGCTAGCTGACACTAGGTTATGTCTGAACTTCTGAAGGGTACCAGATCTGACCTGAGGGAATGCTGACCATACAGGACGTTTCCTCAGGCTCGATCCAACCTACTGGCAGGCACCTTAATGAAGGCAAAGCAGGCAGCAGCCTAAGGTGGCAGAAGGATGAGAGTAGGAAAGTCACAGCTTCAAGCACAGGGATGCTCTGTGGCTCCAGGCTCGGTGCTCCCTGGCTCAGCGGTGGCAGAGAGCAGCTTCTCCAGGCAACAGAGTGGCTCCAGGCCATCAATGCCACACGAGCTCTCTGGCATCCATCCTGTGCAAGAGAGTTACCAGCCAGCCAAATTCATGCTCCAGCCCAACTCCAGACAAAAGCCTTTGCTCACATTCTCTGGGTGTGAAGGGGAGAGGCTGTGCAGTTTGCCAGCCATCAGAACAGCCTGAAAGAAAGCAGGGGAGGGCAGGACTGAGCTACATGTGCCTTCATTACCTTCTACATGGCTGGTAGAAACAGAGGGTCTCTCCAAAGTAAGGAACACCATGTGGCCAAGCCCTAGGTCCAGGGCCAACCACTATGGAGCTTCCAGCAGCAGGACAGATATGTCCATTGTCTCTCCTCATTGCAGCATGCTCCTGAGCAAAACAGGTAACACTCCAGCACCAGTGCTGGCACAAACTACCCATGACCCCCAGACTTCCCCCTCGAAACTGAGAGCTGATGTGAATTGCGTGAAGGGCAGGGGAGCAGAGCAAGCTTTGCATTTGTGTTCCAGGAAAGGCTGCTCGAGAGGGAAAAAGCTTGTTTGACATTAACTATGCAAGAGTTAATACCAGGCAAAGAAGGATTTCTGCACAGGGAAAGATGGAATCACACAGTGTAGAAGGAAAGTACAAAAAATGGAGAACAGTCACTTGGTTTTGCTGGCTGACATCTATTGTTTTGTGCAGTTAAAAAAAAAGGGGGGGGGTGAGTTTTCATTCCCACTTTTATATGTATAAAAAGTACAAAAGCCAATCTTTCTGCTGACTAATTAACAATCTGAATGCCTTTGAGGAGAGACATCTGCATATTTAAACCATCTCTCTCGCACAGGCATTATTTGTAAAATGTTCTGCATGAAGACCATTAACAGTAGATGCCTTTTAAGGCTTCTTGATGTCCCCAAACCTTCTCATCATTTCAATCCCCCTCATTTCCCCTGTATCCTACATTAAATATAGAGAGCTATTTTCCCTTCTTTCAGCTTCTGGCAGCAATAATGAAAAAAAAAATCTTAAATTGTTATTGTTTTCTCTGAAAAGCCCCATGAATGCAAATCTATAAAAGCTGCTTCATGAATGGAAAAATCTTCAAGTGTCTTCTCTTTATACAGTTGCACTTTGGACAGCTGCCCAAGTGATAAACAGCCCTCTGTTCGCATATCTGCATGACACAGTCTTGCAATATGGTTCAAGAGATAGTAGGTTTGTTATAAGATAATGACTCCCTGGGGCACTAAATGCCACAAAGTTCAACTCATCTAATTCTTCCCAGCAAGATTAGCTGACGATAGCCACTCTCCTTGGACGTGTCCCGTTTGCAGCATGCCCCGTTAGGATGCACCCTGCCGCCAGGCAGAACATGGCCCTGCCACACGACTGAAACAGGCGAGTAACGGCTTGTGACATCTATTGTGCGGAAAATTAAGTTGATAATTCATTCGTGATGCTGCTTCAGCCTTTCTCCCATGTTACTGTGACTTTAGCAAGTATTCTAGGTCATATGTAGCTGTACCAATCTCATTGCAAATTATTACCAGAGCTCTGCAGTAAATGCCGCTGGTGTAACCGCAGTGTGCATCACAGCATACCCTTCCTCCCTCCGCCCCACAAAACAGAGTCACAGATGCAGGTAGATTGCCACCTGTTTAAAAACACATGGTGGTGAGCTACACAAAGACAGGAGATTCGGGATGGGGTTTCACTTGCCAGCGGTGAGGTCCAGTGGCAAACAAGGCAGGCAGTGTGGTACAGCAGAGCTGAGCCAGGTGCCGTATCCAGCGTGGCAGGTTTGAAGTGGGGTGTGCATCAGGGGCCGCAGCACGACCTAAAGTCTCGGGCTTCATAGTTTGCTGTGAGCCAGTTCGCTTTAGTAAAGACACGCAGGGCACATAATTCACTGTGCCGTAAGACTCTCGTGCAAACCCAGGGAATTCAGGGAGGCTGCACAGTCATTAAGCCAAGCAGAATTTAACTTATCGAGCTGCTAGCAAAGGGCAGCACTCTCTGGTATTTATGTAATTGTTTTCTTGATCATGCTTGAATGAAAAGCAGTCTGGGAGCAGCAACATCACAGATCGTTCGGGGTGAGTTATGCTGCATGCAGTTCAACGTTAACCATATTTTTGGGCACAGTCCTGCCCAAGGGCTGCTGAGACTCTGCAACCTCTAAGCTGATTTGCAGGCAATGGCATTTCTGAGTGCCACGCTGGTCAGTGGGGAAGGCAAATGCCACCACAACTTGCAAGGTAGCCAAGCTCAGAGATGGTCCTGCAGCTAAACCTGGCTCATCACACTCTGATCGGCTTTGTATAAGCCAGTTTCAACTCAGAGTGTGAGTTGTATCCTACACACCATTGGAAACTGCTGGAAGGAGAAAATTAGTCATTCGTTTCTGATAGGGCTACAGTTATGCAAGGCTGAGCAGCCAGTCTTGAGCTATTTCTAGATGTATTGCTGTCTCATGTCATCTTATTGTAACTCTCTGGATGTTTTGTTCGGCTTGGAACCCCACTACTTGGGAGACAGGAATATACAGGAATGTCCCTTAGCAGAACAAGATGCAGAAAAACTCCAACTGTAGAATTTCAACATGCAAATCCTCCAAAGTGCATTTTACACTGATCTTACTCGTTATGTGCGATTGAGTGACTGATTAACAAATTCTCTGACGTTGCAGGTGTTCCCCTCCTACCAATATAGAGCACACTTGCTCTTCTTTTCTCTGTTAACATTTCTGCCTGGGGTTGCAATCATTTCCTTCAGTTCAGCTAACCCCTCCTCTCACCTCTTCCTGCGGGTGACTTGAGGAGATGCTGCATTTCAATGATCCCGACCTGCTGGATGTCCCGAAACTGCAGCTGTGATAAACCCTTCTTGGTGGCTTTCCAAAGATGTCACATTTGGCACAGAAGTCCACAAGTTACCAGTGGCTGGGTGAGTATTATAGCAAAGTGTCACAGTGACCTTGTTCTTTCCTAATGTCTTCCCAGCCACCGTCCAAGGGAAGAACCCAACATGGACTTTTCATACAGAGCTACCAAAGTGGTCGTCACCTTAGGAATAGCTTTACCTGTGAACCTATCATGTATTGTAGCAGGTCTACAGAGGCCTGTGCAAAATGCTTTCAGAGTGCCTTAATTTCAAAGACTGACACTATGTTGTGGACAGCTGCTCTCGCAGACCTCAGAGCTTTCTAAGCACATATATAGGACAGCAAGAGGACAAAGGGCTCCAAATGAATCAGCAACCAAATTAAGCAGCTTCATAAACCACAAGTTTTGAAAGATACTGCAAAGGTAGTGCAGTGGTAATTAGAAAACTAGACAGGCTTAGGTAAATTAAAAGTGAGAGTCTTTATCATGTGTCCTGGAAAAACCTATGGGTTACACTGACACAAAAGGCTTGTGTTAAAATTTCCACATGTAGTTTTAAGCATACTGAAGAAAAATTTAAAATATTTTAAAGATTATTTTACATGTAAGAAAGGTATAGTACTTACTCTTCCTCGTATATCTTTCTGCAAAAGAGAAGAAAACAAAGCACGTATTAGATTCCTCCTAAAAGGTTTTATACAGATCAGGGGCCAGATTCTCAGACACACTTCAGTAACACAGAGCAGCCATAACTGGACAGTTATTTTAGGTTTATGACTGCTGTGTGTCAGCAGAACCACTCAAAACAGCCAGAGGGTACCAGTGAATCTGGCCCTAGATCTTTTTGAATGGACAGCCCCAAATGAGAAAAGATTGTCAGAAACCTGGCTTTGGCTAGAAGACCCACTCTTGTTCTAACACTGTTAGAGAGGGAAGTTTGGGTCGCTGTACTAACACTGAATACCAATACTTACTACAGAAGGTAAAATTAAGCAGGTCATTCTTACACTTTACATACATCCCCATCTACTCTCTTTAAATAAACATGTATTTCTAAATGAGAAAGAATATTTCAGCCTTTTGGAATATAGAATCAATGAAGCTGTTGCAGTTTTTGTAGGCTATATACTTCAACTTCAGAGTAAGATGGTCTTGATACATATATTGGAAGCAGCAGGTATGTACAGGTGTAGTTTGGAAACACGCTAGCATGTGCATGGAATATTTTTGTTATTCGCTCAAATGCATGGGAACCACAATGTGGCTCTGTCTCTGTGTTAGGTTTTCCTGACATCCCATCATCAGCCACTGCTTTCTGACTGCCTGCACTCATCTCCCTGCCCACCGGTGCCTAACTGAGCATCTGGAAGCTGATGCTTTCATTGCTTCTGCACTGTCAGCACGTTGCATGCTTATGATATCCCTCTGCCCCTGTAATAGTTGACCAAGCTACTTCAGGCTGAAAGCAGAGCAGGTAGTTGCCAGCATCCTTTCATTTTTACCAGCTGCATTTCTTTGGCTAAGCTAGCACACAAGAGCCCCAGTTTGCATAATCACTGCTGAAACACAGGACTCTCAAAAAATTTGGATGTGCACATGTCTCCAAGGCACACACCTACATTTTGGTGTGGAATTTCTCCTTGTCAGTCAACAGGAGATATAGGAATCTCAGCACTGATAATTAAATCTGATTTGTCTGTGCAGATGTGCAGAGTGGTCCTTTCAAAATGCTCCTGATATAGTTGTTTCTCACATGGTACATACTTCTCAGCTGAGGAACAGAAGCCCCTACTAATGTTAGTCCATTTTAATTTTTTAAAAATGGAACCACATTCTTTCCATGGAAAAGGAAAGATTCGTTCAGAAGTAAACATTTTTCAAGAATAATTATCATCAGACCCTGTGTTATGTCTCACACTGGACACAACCTACAACTTATTTACACTGAATCATTTTCTTCCTAGGGCAGTATTCTTCAGTCAGTAGTGAAAGGGTCAGGTGACCACAGCTCTGCATTTGAGTGTGCACATTCAGCTTTTATATTTGATTTGGCTGCAATCTTTAGGCACTGGGAAAAAACACAATGCAGTATGCATGAACCCGTGGGGTTTTTAGGTTGGTTCCTGTTTAAAGGCTAATCAGGGAAGAACAAGACAAAACAGGGCTTCATTGTGAGGAAGGCTTTGTCACTTCCTGCTAGCAAAGGCTACAATGGCTCAGCACAAAGGTATCTTTTCTTTTCACAAATCCCATCTGTGATGTTGGAACAGGAGCTTCTCTTGCTGGCTCTGGAATTCAAGTGGCAGCATCCACCTTGGTGCGTACGTGGATGCTCCCTTTTATCTTTATTTCCTTCCATGTCCCCTTGCCTTAGCAGCAGGGATGAGTGAATGACAGTAGCAGCTTCTCTTGACTAGCGGAAATGAATATTGTTGGCATCAGCAAGTAAAAGGTAGGTACGCGGCCATCTATTAGACTGAAAGCCTGAGGTTATATGAGAATCTCTCTTTCAACTCCCTGCACCTTGTTACGTAATTAATTACTGGGCATGTTGCACAAAATAAGCCTTATTTTTGAAGTGAGCATTTCTTACATTCTCTTTTAATGTTGTTAATATTTTGCTGTACCACTCTTTCCAGATTTCACTTGGACATGCTTCCCATCTCCTAAGTCTTAACACACCTCTGTGGACTGATCACTAACTGGGGTGTGGTTGAAATGCCTGTTCCTGATGTACACTCCATTATTTGCAACAGCCTTACAGCCTTACAGGCTGTTGCACAGGCACAAAGGCCTGTGCTGTGTGCCTACAGGCACACAGCACAGGCCTTTCCTAGGGCTGGAGGTAGACTCTGATCTTGAAGACAGTGGTGCATTCTCTCCTGACCTCTTGCTTTTGGGAAAGCAAGAGGTCAGGAGAGAATGCAAGGTCAAGGGGATTTATGAGTGGGAAGAGAAGCACTCTCCATGGAGTGGATAAGCTGGTTCCTGCAACTGCATGCAGGAGGAAGCCACACTGGAGGAAAGATGGATCTGTTATTCTGCAGCATCCCCAGTTCGTGACATATTTCCCCAAGGGGCTGGCACTAGAGGTGATGGCACAAAGGACATTCCACTGGTGGGACCTGGCAGCTCACTGCAATGCTGGTAACTCTCAAATACCCCCATCGTCATGGGTCCGGCACCACTCAGCTGCTCCAGATCCCTGGAGCCTTGTATCACGGGCCCAGAAGCACCAGTGTGTGTGAATAACACCGTTACAGGCTATTTTAATTCAAGCAATAGAATTGCTGAAGACCGGGGCAGCATGTTTCCTAGGGCAAGGTGTTCCCAATAGCCCATGATATGATGCAGCATTTTTTCTGCCAGTATGGGGCACTGAAGCTAAGGGAAGAGCAACCTTTCTTGCGCTATTTTTGGCCATCTTAGAGAGAAAGAAATCTAATCATGGCCCCTGGCTTGTCATCTTTTCATGAAAGCAGCATAAGCCAGAGCTCCCAGCAAGCCTCATAAAACTCCGGATTTACAGGGGACCTTTCATCTACATCCATTTAAAATGCTCCCTGCCAGGCAACTGACTATGGACGGAAATCATCATTTGAAAAGATCTTACTTTAAGGACTGTACACAGTGTCTTAAATGCTGCTTCAGTTCTTCATCCTTTTCATAGGATTCCAGCATGGTGTGTGCATCATCGTGGCGATAGCAGTAGATTTTATATGTGTCTTCTAGTGGGCCTTTAATCTGCAAGAACACTTCCCCTGTTAAGGAGAAAAACAAAGCATGTCAAGCCAGACAACGGCGTCTCAGAAGGAGTTTTATTATTCCATCACATTAGCCGTGAGCTAAAAAGGCTGGCTTCTACTTTACTTCCCTCAGAAACGATCTTGCGTGTTTATGTGCATTATTTATTACATGTATTTCTCAGCTGCTCATCTTTGTCATAGCCAAGCACCATTATATCAGTGTTAATGCACAAAAATTCCCTCAGGAAAAGGCACAAAATCTCTACGCCTCGCACCCCTTCATGCACAATCCCCCTAATTCACTGCCCCAGCTTAATGCCCCTTCAGTGGAAACCTCACAGGAGATCTTAACTGTTAAAGGGAGACCATTTTTGTGTTGTGGGCTGGCAGGAGAGATGAACGTAAGTAAGCCTGTTAATTTTCCTTTCGTCCTTTTTTTTCCACTGAATATGGACTTAAATGGGTTATAACAGGAATAAGGACTCTATCTCCCATTAGCAATTTCACTTTTATCTTTTTGCAAAATCCTGAAATGGCAATTGTTATGGCCTAGAACAGAGATTTTTCTTCACATGACAGAAGAACAATCTCTACCCCTCCCCTAATTAAATAAAACCACTGTGTATTACAGCCATTTTTATATAGCATCTAGGTTTACATACAACTGAAGGGGGAAAACACTTTCCAGTCCTCCACACCACCATTTTTCCCCAAAGAACAGTTAGGAATTTTAGAGGCACTAAAGTTGTCCTGAACCCATTTCCCATTTCATTCTGGTGCCTAGTTCTCTCAGCCTAAAACCCCTGTGTCAGTTTCTGTGTACGTAAGAAATATTATCCGAGCGGAGAAGGCACGTGTCATCTTTTCTGCTGAGATACTAATTGGGTTCTTACACCCTTTCATAGCAGTGCCCTGATCAGCACCCTTGGAAAAGCACATAATAAACAGCAGCGGCAGTGAAAACTCCTGTCTCAGGCATTTACTGAAAATTACATCTATGTGGCAATCAGTCTGATGTTTTACAAACATTCCTGTTCAGTTACAACAATGATTATTAAAGTTAAAAGCCAAACACCCCATTAATTGAGAGCTCTCTGTTCGTTCACAGAGTGAGCGCCAAGCTGTCAGGCATCCTGCGTGTTTCGTCCTGACCGGAGCGGGCTGTTTCATAATACATTGCATTGAACGGCTCCGTCTTAAAGTGAAAAATGATTCAGTTTCCACAGTAACACAGCTCTGGGTTCCTTCCCCTAGCAGCCAAGGTTAACTGGGCTGTCTAATGTGTGTTGGTTCCAAGGTGCGAACAAGGGAATAACAGCGACGAAGCAAAGACCACACGGGTCCGTTTTAGTTACTGTGGGGCCACAGTCATAAAGGCACCAGCATCCTGTGCTGAAATGCTCTTTAGGCGTCCGTCTGCTCCTGCTTGTGCTTAACGCTAATGCTCATGGCTACCAGTGCATCCTGCCTTTCCCACAAAATCTCTGTACAGGCCTTGATCAGCCAACAGGGTAAGGGGAAAGCCTAACGAGCTTTCTCATGTTCCTGCTCCCTTGGGGCCTGATTCTTGGAGATGCTGAGCTCTCACAGTTTTCACCAACTTTATGCGGAGTTCCAAGTGCTTAGCATGGCCCATTACTATGCTAAGCCCTCAAGTGGGGGGATGTTTTCAGTAGCAAAAATGCAAGCTGTAGCCTTACAGCTCATTTCAGCATATACTGGAGGCTGGAAATAACCATTTCCTTCTCCAGAATGAAAAAGATGAGCAAGATTTGCTCACTGATGTATTGTGCCACAATGACAGATACTTTCATTGATGCTCAATGATGAGAAAAATTATGTGCTGATTTCATGGGTAGGGCCTTTTAAAAGCAGACTGATTTCTTAAGTGTAAAGCCCTTCTTGGTTCTGAGCCATATGGAGTGAGTCAGATGAGCTTTGGGCACATCACTGTGGGAGCTTGCTTTATGGACCAAAACCACATTGTATTTGGGCACAGCGTTAAAAATACGGAGTTTTTGCGCACTCTGGCAGATGCAAATCTTCCTGATGTCTCTTCTTAAGTGTGGTGGTGATCAGTCTCTAAGAGAAAGTCCTAGAAGGAAGGCTTGAGTGACAGAAATAGTTTCTCTGTGTTCTCTGTGTTTCTTTTAGTGGTGCTTCCTGTGTGGACAGCAGTAAGAGGTTCCCAGGTTCCTAGCACCAATTGTTTCCCTCTACAAGTTTGCTACAATTGGACATCACTACTTGACGATGGGGACATAGCATGAAGTATGGAAAACATAAGCTAAAATTAGATATGAATACAAGTAACCGCTTTGGTTTCAAGAGAGCGCAGCAATTCTCCTCAACCTCTCCATGACCAGGTTGCTTTCCTGAATAAGATATTTCAATGAAAGACGTTTAAGTACCATAGACATGATAGAATGTGATTGGTGTGTTAAACAGATTCTCAGGCTGCTTTTTCTGTAGACTGGCTTTAACAGCTTTTACACTGATTATGAAGATCCTGAAGACAAAATTATCACCTTGCTGTACTTTTAAAGCATGACAAACTTACTAACTTATTGCTTATAGTGAGGCAATTATTCTCCCTCCTTTTGTCTCAGCCTTGGGAAGAACATCTCACACCTTACTTGCCATCCTATTCTCTGAAATCATTTAGTCAACTTTGTGATCCACAATCCCATACATTTTCATGGTTCTTTGTCTGATTCTGGAGAAATACACCCTACTAGATGGTTGAAATTGTTTGTCTTTACTTCTGGATATGGCAGGGAACTAAAATGATGATTCTCTTGGCTGTGAGAAAAGCACTTCCTGCTAGAATAGAACATTGCTTATTAAGGGCATGACTCATCATGATGCACTTTTACTGAAATGCTGCCAAACAACACAGTTGCATCAAACTACGTTAAGCTGTTGCCTTGGCAAACCAGATCAAGACGTGCTAGGATTAATACTTTTCCCAAGCCTCATATGCTTCAGTGTCATGTTTCTTAGTCAAACAGCACCTGATAAGTTTTTACCCCGTTACTTGCAAGGAGAGGGTTCCTTTCTATAACATGTTACCTGTGATATGTGGTCAGTTTAGGGAAGAAAGAACCTCTCTAACCTCTGAATCGTGTCTGGAAGTTTTTTAAACTGAACTGGATGACTTTGCACTGAAGCAAACTCAGAATTCTCACCTGATCCCTTAAGGGATGTGCCTCTTGACTAAAGAAACAGTTACAGGAGAGCTGGTGACTAGTAACTTCTTACATCTCTCCATCTGTGCCAGAATGTTAGCGAATAGATCAGAGTCTTAATATTCATGGCCTGACCTACAGAACTTGTGACTGTTGTGACACATGTGGGGGCAATCCGTGTGCTGAAAACAGCCGTGATCCCTGCAGGCGCTCCTGCACAGGTTCCCACAAACTGCTGCTCAGGTACAGCTTTCTTGCCTTTACTGGCCACATCTCTGTTAAGCTTTAACCACCTCTTAGATGAATTCTCATGTCAGTAGATATGTTAACAATGTTGGGGGGTGGTGGGATAGGGGGGTTGTGGTGTTATTATTCCAGTAATTTTTAATGCTTATCTTGAATGGTACAATTATTAGTATGCAAAATAAGAATTGGTGTAAACCTCAGCAATTAGGTAGGCAATATCAAGCAAGATGAAAAGGATATTAGCAGTGTGTGGCATAACTTAGCACTGCAGCTTTTAATAATGTTAAACCCTTTTGCCCTTCCTTCCCTTCACTCCCTTCCCTCCCCTTAACATTCAGTTGGATGGAAAAAGAGCATCCTAACACTTTTCCCATGTCATTTGTCCCATGTCGTTATGGACAGCTCGTAGCATGTTAGCCTCTGGGAGTGGTACTAGTTAAGTTGGATGAGGATAGAGGACAGGAGAGTGTTATGTTTATTCTTTCATGTAGCTTTGTAGAACTTAAGAGGACAGTAAACATACCTATTATTTGCATGGGTGGTTCCACATCTGTTGTGGCTTCTTCCAACAATGACAGCAGTTTGGCTGATACTTGATGGACCAATTCAATGTTGCTGAACAAGCCATCCACGTCAAAGCCAGCAATCTAATAGAGTACAAATATTAAGTGGATAGTGATGAAGGATAAAGAAGGACATTGTGTATTACAGGCCTTCTCTTGCTGAGGCCTGAGTATTCAACACTCCAGGAAGCACCACTTTTGCTTTTTTGCATTTTTGGATTTATAGAGCAACCGACTTGAAATGGTGTTAAGATGGTTTAAGTCAGTTGCTCTATCAATCCAAAAATAGAATCAAGATCATATAATTTCCACTAAAACAAGCACCTTTACAATTCTGGGTATTAGTGTGACCTAAAGAGCTTCCTACAGAGCCTGGGTGCTCATCATGGACTTCAGTCAGATGCACCAATTTACACCAACAGAAAATTTGGTTTCAAGTCCTTACTCATTTTAGAGTGAGTGAAAAATTTCCAGGACACACACTTTTCATGCAGTAGTTACTTATTTCCTTATACAGCAGGGCAATAGTTAATATTCGGGGACAATTGAAGATAGCCAGTGGTAATGTGCTAATACGGAGAACAAAGTCAAGACTGATATTGACGCCTATACTGATGCCCTCTGAACATATCTCCCCATTAGAAACAGAATTGCTGACTTACACAGCAGCTAACCAGATGCCAGAAGGATCAAATTGCATGCTGTTGTAACAGAATCAGAAATATACTTTCAGCACTAATGCAGTTAATTTCTTTATAAGTATTATAGGGGCTAAAACGTGTTTTATCCATTCGGAAACATGAAACAGATTCATTGCTAAGTCAATTTTCTAGTAGCTATCCTTCTCTAAACACATTACAAACTTTCAATATGGTAGTTTATTCAAGAACTAGCCTTGAAACCATATAACAGTCTTGAAAGCCTTTAAAAAATGCAAATGTTATTAATTAAGGCAGTTATAATATCTAATTTTTCCTATATACATCTAGCACGGGACTTCTGGCCTGGGCTCCAGCACAATGTCATTTGGAACTACGCTGTGTCTGGACACTTACACACGTTAATACAGTGACAAAGGGCAGAATCAAACTACATGTTTTCAGTTGGCTGGAAAAGAGCAAAGGAATACAGTGGGCTTGTCAAAATTCTCAGCAAGTTCAACCAGGGAATACTCTTGCTCAGTGCTGGCCAGCGCTGGAAGTCAAGTGGACACTACTAAGTGGATGTGAGTGAGGAGGAGGAGGAAGTCAAGAACTCTTTAAAGTTATCCCAGAAGGCACCAGCTCTTTCAAAACCAGGTTGGAACCAACTCCAATAGAGAGAAAAAGAAAAGAAAGAAAAAAGGTCCTGCAGGAGCTTAAACAGCACAGGCTTCAGCTGGCAACAGCATTTCCTGAAGCAGCAGTGCCAATGTCACCCAAAGACACTTTGACCCCTGCACCTGTATTTTGTCACCAGTTTCATAAGGAGCCCTACGTACCAAAAGCTTAGCTTAAGGTCTGTTTAATATTTTTTCCTGCATTAGCAGCAGATGTCATTTGTGCAGCCTCTGTGAACCCTGTGTTGCAGGCCCCACAAATATGAATCTTTCCCTGAACAACCTCTTCTATTCTCAGCTTGTGGCTGCACAGTTTTCCTACAAATTGAAATACTGTTAAGGAAGCGGTGCTCTTTGAAGTCTCAGCTGAAAAAGAAAATGAGTATCATTGGCCTAATAAGATCTTTTGCCTGAAAGATAGTTTATGAGCCTTCCTTCCTAAATTTACCTTTTCTGTATAGAATGCAAATTTCTGAAGCACTCGCTGGGCTGTCAGACCTGGTATTTCTCCACCACAGGTATTTCTCTCCTGCCTAAACAGCTGGATTAAGTTATCTTTATGATGGAATTTAACCTAGATGGGAAGGTTTATGCCATTCCAGGTTGTCATTATGGAAAATACCTTAGGTTTATAGGGTTTTACTGCTTTTGGAGGTGCCAGTAAAGGTCTGCTGGGGCATGTACCAGAGGTTATGATTACAGAGCAGTAGGGAGAGGTAGAAGGTGCTGTTGCAGCCCACAAACAGGGATATAGCATCCAAATTGCCCTCTGTGAAGTAGCTTGATGCAGGCATTGTGCAAGTGCAACACAAGTGTCAGGAGCCTTTCTGACTTCTCACTCTCCTCGCTGCAAACCTGGAATATCCCTTTCAGGAAAGCTGGCTCCAGACCCACTCTTGGAACCATGACACTCTTGCAATGACACTTGTGCTCGCATTATCAGCAAGGAGAATGTGAGTTGAGACCTTGATTGTCACCACCTCGTCCTCTGCCCCCTTCACTCACCTGCTTGTTTCTCAGGGGCTGAATCACTTCCTTGATGCAGAGATCCAGGTCGCTGATATAGTCTTTCTCTGTCTGCATGAGTTCCATGATGATTTTAATCCTCTTGGCCATCATGCGCCTGCTAACTTGTTCTTCATCCTCCTGTGGCGAAGCGGCAGGGGCTGAGGACCCTGCCTGCGGGGCCATTTTTTCTGTTTAAAAGAGGGAGATTTTTGAGGAGCATTGTCATCTCATGTGCTCACCCAGCTTGCCCTGTGTGACTGTGGGGAACATAACCAGTGCTTGCTGGAATCTTCCAAATCACTGCGAGGAACAGGAATAGAAGCATAAGAAATGGCAATCCCAGATCAGACCAAGTGCCATCCCATCTCCCTCCTCTAAAAGCGGATGCAGCTTTGGCAAAGGAAACCATCTCTTTGGTAGTAAGGGAATAACCCATCACCACCTCCCCCAGCTGTGTTGTTATATACGTGGGCTGAAAATTTCCATGGAGCACAGGAGAATCTGATCCTTGTCACACTGAAATTCAAGGATAGCTGATGCCCTTCTACTCCTCTGAAAAGTCTGACAGTCTCCTCTGAGTCTTGGTCTGACATCTACTATGGAGTATGGGAAAAAATGTGTTGCTGTGGAACAAAAACGCTGTGTTTACCATAAATAAGCTTCACTGGAATAACCTTTGCTCTGTACAATGTAATGTCGAGATTATTCATGAGAGGCTGAGGGCTGTAGATACTGGAAGACAGACTTTCAAATTAAGACAATGCTACTAATGATGATGATGAAATCTGTAATTCTAATTAAAAAGATTTCTCTGAAAGAGGCAAAGGAATTACAGGAGGTTATAGGAAAAACCTTTAATGATCAATAACAAGTATTTCTTGGAACAAGAGATCACTTGGATCAGGGCCATCTTAAACACTTTCCTATACTTAAGGCCTAGAATACCTGATTTGTTCCACATATGTGGAAATGCTAACGAGTCTTCCACGCACAGGTAATTTATGTGTGTAACAGGGCTTGCACACAACCTACTTAGCTGTAACAGTGGTTTTCCCTTTTGCTGGTCTGTGAGCCAGCCTGCAGACATCCATGTCAGCTGTACAAAGGGCACTGAAGTTTATCTGTGTGCACTGACAATCTGTATTTTTCATTAGGAAAAATCACACACACACAAACAGTGAAGTATTTCAGGGGCTATTCTGATGTTTTTCTGCTAGCCACAAGATGGTGCAGAGCACCAACAAAGGTGGACTTATCATCTCTGCATTACCCATACCACGCTTTGACAGCGTGAGCTTTTATTGCTCGGCAGCAGAGGATGGGAATCTTTGCTGAGGATCAGACCGCTATACCCTCGTGCCAGCTCCTTGTAGAGAGCGTACTGTATAGTGAGGCAACAGCACGCAGGAGCTGGTGCTTTGCTCTCTGGTAGCCGGTACGGGACCCATTGCGGTTGTTTAACTGATTGTTAAGGGTGAGGTTGTGAGCAGTCCAGTGAGTGTGGAGCAGTGTGCAGCTCACAGGTACACCACCAGACGAGGCTGTAGATGACAGCCTGAAGCTGCACTTGTGGGCACACCAAGCAGCTTCCAGGAGAGAAGGCTTTGAGCGTCTTCTGCCGAGGGCTGTAAAACACTGTAAGTCGAATGTATCGTCACGCCCAACTCTTTCTACAATTATGCTGACCACTGATATTCAGAAAGGACAGTTTTGTTATTAATCCTCCTCCCCACAGGTTTCCTAGTGGCACTGCTGTGACCACAGTTATTGTTTTAAATAGCTAGCTGCTTTTGGGACCGCACCTCTGCCTCTGTATTGGCAGCTTTAAACAGCAGGGACAAGGAACCCAAACAAACTGCTGAGGAGGTGCTGTTTCTTCAGACTTATTTTGTATTTTTGAGTTTTTAACCTTGAAATCTGTGCATAACACAGGCATGAACATTTTGTCCTCAAGTTTGTATGCAGACAATAAAATGGAAACATGCTGAGGTTGTCTCCCCTCTGCAAGACTTGCAGTATCAAAAAACTTTAAGCTGAATCTTGCCCTAGTAAGTCCCTGCTGGTGTGAGAGCAGGGACCACAGAGGGGCTCGCATTGCTGCCAAGCCAGTGTATGCTGGACAGAACAGACTCTGCCCGTACTTTAGTGAGAAGGAGAATTAAATTGGTTCCAGCGTTACTCCACGGCTCCATGTGAGTAATTTTCTGCTAGAGTTGCAGACCGAGGCTGCCCAGCGCGCTGTTTACGTGCTAAAATGGCAGGTACTTTTTCCTCTAAAAACTTTAACAGCAGGTAACCACACTTAAATAGTCACAAGGAGGCACATGAAAACTCCATTTCCAATGCAGTTCTGCATAAAAATCGGTATTTTTCTTGAGACTAGGTGTGAAAATGTTTGCATGTCTCGGGAGTCACCCTGAGCTCTCACATAGTGAGAGCTCAGGGTGACTCCCGAGACAGTGCAGAGAGGACCAGACGTCCTGGAAGGCCTCAGAAGTGTCATTTTTTCTCAGATGCAGCACCCTAATGATATCAGATAGAACTTGAAAGTAAACACAAGAGGCTATGGAAAAGAACTTTCTAATCTTTTATACTGGTGACAGGGTAGGGCATTATATGAGCAAAATAAAGCCACTGTATCCCACTTCAGGCTTGAAGTTGCAATCCCTCGAGAGGCTGTTCTTTCAGTTTATGTCATTAGATTGCTCTGATCAAATTTGATTCCTGAATTATGTCAGGGCTCATCTATTATCCTTATTGCATGATAGATAATAACACCAGAAAAGAAGAACTGTTCTTAACAGGAAGAAATAACAGGGAGAAATATAAGGTAGATGTTGTTTCTTTACAGAAAACACGTTTTATAATAAATGTATCCTTTTGTTGAAAATAATATAATTTTCAGTTTTCACTCTATACATTCACTTTTTCATTTCGGGCATGTTTATTTCTATGAAATGCTACAGCAAGATCCTGAAGTGGTGATTACAGCCAAAACCTGTGATTTCATGTTCAGCTGATTGCTTTTGACCAGTTTGAGAACACTAGTAGATTGCTGAAATCCTTCTGGAGTAAGTTTAATGAATGCACAACAGCAAGTGCATATCTAAAATATAAGCAGTCTCATTTCTACCTGGTAACATGTACCAGTCCCAGAACAGTGAGAGAGACAGGATTAGGAAGAAGAGACATTACTTAGCCCAGTAAAGGATTTGGCTCAGAGTTGCCAAATTTGGAGAAAAGAAGGAACTGTCTGATGAATGGTTTATTATAAACAGTGCATCTTAAGACCAGTCTACAAAAAAGTAATCGGTCCTTTTAGAAGGCATGAAAATGTAAAGTAGAAGGTAATGTTTGCAGTTGTTGCTTTGTGATGCCAGTTATCTGTAGGAGTCACTTTTCTGGAGGACTTTGGTTTGGAGAGGAAGGTGATGACTTTGGTTTTCCAGATGTGCATTGAAGCACATGGCTCTCATTGCACAAAACAAAAGGTTCCCACTTACACAAAGTTTCTTGAAAGCATAAAGTCTAACAATATCCCCTGGACAGAGGACATCCAGCAACTCAATGAGAACAAGGAGGAACACAGCTTGCATACAAATGCAGCAACTCTCCCCTAGGCCCAGGAGAGGTAATGGAGGATTCACAACAAGCAACCAGGGGGACAGCCATAGCAGGATTGCAAGATCTATGCATGCAAATTTTCCTAGCTTTATCACCTAGAAAGTGAGCGGCTCCATGGAGTCTGCTCCATCCACCAGGCAAGATGCTCAGGTTGGATATTAGGGACGGGACCTTGGAGGCAGGACCCAGGTTTCTGCCCATCTGATGCTTTCCATCTGGAAGTGAAGGTACTGGCACACAATACAGCAACAAGAACAATGAGTTGGTGCACAAAGGAAGTAGCGGGCCTTGTCACTGCTCAGGCAGCATTTGGAAGACACCAAAGGAACACCAAGGTCTGCGCTTATCCTGCACACATACGAGGATTTTGCCTGGCACAAGGGAGCAGCAAAGGTATAACTTATCAAGGTGTAACAAACAAATTACAGCATTACTGTTTTCATGTGTGAAACCTGAGTCTCATGCCTCCCTGGATTAAATTACTACTCTGTGAAAGCAAGTCCTCAGATAGCCTGTACCCTCAGATAACCTAGCTGTTACACATGGGAACGTGCAATGGCTTTTATCAGCTGGATTTGGGAATGAAACACAGGCAGCCAAGTTCAGAGACTGCTGCTGCAGCAGTTTTCCTCTCCCCACTCACATCTCCCCTCAGGCTGCAGCCCCAGCCCTGCCTCTTACACTCCGGTTTCCACTGGGATCCTTGGGAGTGAGGGAAGCTGAAATGGGAAGGATGGAGTGTCCCACTGCACGCCAGTTATCACATCACTTGCACTAACACACAAGGAGTTTCACTCCAGATCCCCTTCCCCACGAGAGGGAACATTTCACAAGGGTCTCTTTATAGCTCTGCACCAGAGTTACAGTGCAACAATATGGTGCAAAATGGCATGAATCAGATCTGCTGAACTCTGATTTGGGCATTGGACTGCAAAAGAATTGGGAGAGGGTTGCAAAAACCACCTTTTTTTCTGTGACTCACAGGGACACATAACAGCAGTCTTGTTCAGGAGCGGGTTTCTTGTGCACGGGCTCCAAGTCAGACAGGCAAAAGGCTCTTTGTGAACACAGGAGAACACCACAGGACCAGAATGACCTTGTGCCAGCCTTCCCGGGCAACTGGTTTGCTCATAAAATCTCCATCAGAGACTTCCTTGCAATTAGGTCATTCAATCTTTGATCATTTTTCTGTTCCATAAGCTACAGAAAATATTTACATTCAACACGCAAGTTCTTTCTTCCATTCCTTGACAGCAGACTGCTTTAATTATACGTGTGCTGACAGGACTACAGAGAGATCCCATGTGACCGCAGTGGAAGGGAAGAAAGCTTATCATCAGGTGACAGAAGAATGCCCTTATTGTTAGTGCCAATACTTACAAATAAACCTTTCCAGTGTGTCATATACCGGTATAAATATACCACTCCTGTGGCTCTGAGCTAATATGTTAATAAAGTAAGAACCGAGGAAGAAGCATCTGAAGTGCTTCCCCTAGGACACACACACCACAAGATTTGGCATGGATTAGCTGTACAGACTGTGAGCTATGTGGCCCACAACACCAAGTATCCCCTTTAATAAAATGTTTGCTAATATATAATAAGTATTTGTTAGATCATGAATTTCTAGGCACAGGGAAAATATTTCCATCAAACCATCTCCTGCACTTCAGGAAATAAATTTGGACTTTTACTTCTTATTGTACTTCAGCAAACCAACCGTTCCAAAGATCAATACATTGGTGGTGAAATAGGATATTACCTGCATTGTAATCCTTGGGAAGTTAATGAGTGAGTACAGAGCAAAGCAAATAAGGAACTGGGGAGAGGCACAGAGGATCTTTGCTCCTGGCGGGAGATGCAGAGCTGTAGGCATGGGCAGCCCAGGCAGGCAGAGGCAGTGTGCTCTGCAGGCAGGGAAGAGGATGGGATGGAGGAAGGCACCATGCTTGTCATGGAGCAAAGGGGGATGAGTTGCCTCTGACTGGGCTTTTGTATACAAAAGGGTAGCAACCTTCCAGGAATCTGTGATTCTGCAGGTTTCCGTGTCATTTCTAGTGTTAGTTCTTTCTCATAGCTACCTCAGACACAGACAAAACGTGAAATTTGGGGGTCAGATACGAGCTTGGAGGCAACAGCTTTGCAGTAGCTGTGTGATTTGTATCACTGTGTATTACAGGTATGTCACTGGTGTGCTTTAAACTGAAGAGTGTGCAAATCATTTAACCATACAGTTGACCCACTCACAACTAAAGATATAAGGGAGCTAATACAGAACAGATTTGTAAGACAAGCACGTTTTGTCTCGCTGAACACTGCAAATGTGATCTCTGATTCCTTCTCTAACCCCACTGTTTTCTACAGCTCATTTTTCACACCAAGCACAAGTTTGGTATATGATTTTTTAAAAAAAAAAACCAACAATCTGTCCAAAACCTAACAGACAGTGAACCTAATTTCCTCTTGTGGCCTGCCCTTTTCTGGTTTATAGCATCTATCCCCCTGAAGCACTGTATCTTAATCTGCCCTGATCTTGCAAACATTTATGTGTCAATAACTACATCAAGCAAACTTTTACAATACATAGGTACTCGCAGAATTGAAGCTTTAGGTTAATTCAAAGGCTGATCCCAACATTAATGCAATACATAGATATTAATATAGTTACTTCTATGTTGCTACTGATGGATTTTCACTGCAGAAAAGAGACCAATTCCTACCAGCTAGACAGCTACGGATGATACACTTGAAAACAGAGCTGCTAAATATCATGTTGTGCTATTGCTTAGGGATAGTAACAAGTTCTTTATTCCTCTTGAAAGGATTTTCTAGTGAACGTAGAGCAGAGCACTGTATAGAAATTTCACAGGAGCCATGCCTTGGCTCTTATAATGACCTCTTCTTAACCCCATTCTTCTCTCTTTATAAAAAATGATGCTTCTATCCAGGAGATGGAGAAGTATGGAAGAAACATGTGTGTGGCTGGATCAAGGTATTTCTGAACTCATCACAGAATGGGGCTGCAGCCCGAGTTCCACATGGTTGTTATAAGGAACCTGAGATTTGATAGCAATCGCTTTATTTCCCCCCCTTGCTAAAAAGGGTCTAAGGGCATTTGGTTATCTCACAAGTCGAGCTGAAAGAGCTGCACTAGTGCTTGCCAAGCTCTTTCGGAATATAATGGTTACTTTGCATCTTGTTTCCTTTCTTAAAAAGAGCAAAGCCAGGAGGTGTTGCGTGGCCATTCACACCAGATAAGGTATTGAATTGATGTATCTTGTATAATAATTAACAATGAAAAAGCTTTCTTGTGTTTTTAATGAATCCTTCCATTTTAAAGTGAAAAACGTTTGCAGAAGTTTGCACCTTTGACAATGCTATTGTGCTCATGTTTGTAGACTCACAGAGCAAACCACCTTGATTACCAGGGAGATCTGGGTGGTAGACTCCCTTTCTCACTCTTCATAGAAAACATTTTGCGTTCTGTATAAAACAGCAAAACTTAAGAGATATCCAAAGGCAGAAACTGAATTATCGGGACTTTTTATACCTGACTGCTTGCTTGCTTGCTTGGTTTAGGGTTTGTGTTTGTTTATAGGCTTTTACTCAAAGAGTGATATTTCTAGTACACAGAGCTGCACTTTGAGCATATACTTCAGAGCTGTTGGAAATGGTGGGGAAAGTCTGATCATATCAGAAATCTAGAAATCTGATCATATCAGATCCAGGTATATTTAGGTCACCAAAACTGTATCGATTTCAGGTCTTGGCACACAGAATCAGAGAATAATAACCAGCCATTACTTTATCTTCAGGCTGTAAATACACTTCATAGGAATTTCTACCCACTTGGTATTTTCACTCTTAGGACAAGCAACTTCTAATCCAACATAAAGCCTACAGGTACCTTGTACACCCTGGAGACCAGGGAGCAAGGGTGGTGAGAAGGGGCAATTGCTCACTCCAGCAGTCAGTATGTGGGGGGCACCGGACTGCCATTCCCTTCTTTACCTCGAGGCTGCAGCCTGGAGGGTGTCAAGGTACCACCCCGGCCCAGAGCATCCCTAGCAACACAGCACCAAGAAAGCTTTCCCAGTACCTTGTAATTTCTGGTTGTACTCTGTCCTGTCCGACTGACTCCTCCGCAAGGTGCCGTGGTCCCCACCGGTGGTGGTGCTGTCCACGACAGGCTCCGTCCTCCTCCTCTCCCCCATGTACAGCTTGTTCCTCAGCAGGGCCAAATTCTTCCTTCTGCCTCCCACACCTTCCTTCCCCGGACAGTCCATGCTGGCCATGGCCAGCCTTTCTTGGTGGTGCCGGTGGCAGTGGGGCAATAGCTTAACTTTCAGGGGGGTGAACTCGCTGTCCGGGTGAAGGCGAGTTGCTTTGGGCTTGGCTTTGGCGCAAGGCTCCCCAGGGCCCTGGGCTCAGCCACCTGTGCCGCAGCGGCTCCACCCCCGGGAAGCTGACGCCCCGGGCAGTGTTTGCGTTCACCTGCCTTATGTGCAAGCACGCCTGGCTGGCCGGCTTCAGAGCCAGTCCCGGACCGCAGCCATTCTCGGCCCCTTTCCCTGCTCCAGGGTAGGCTCTGCACCCCGCCCCGGGGCCGTGGAGGCCGACACCCCGAAGTAGAGTCTCATCTTCCCGACTTTGCCTGGGCTGCCCCTGCCCTGCGCTAGCACGGAGGTTCCCAAGGGCAGCAAGGCACGGACACGCTTTCATCGAACACGTTCCCCTCCGTACACCGCCCTCTGTACTGCCGGGACAGCGGGAGGCAGAGAGCAAAGCAAAAGCCAGCCACCACCTTGATCCTTCTTCTTCCCCAAGCCGCAGCCTGCTCTGGACCCCAGCTCCTAGTGTACTGAATTGCATCCGCCAGGCTCCTCACCCTACCGAGAGGTGTAGCCTTCAGGCTGGAAACTCATGATCTACAGGTTTGAAGGGAGCCGCATCCCCCAGCACAAGAAAATCGCTGGGAGGGAGATGAGAACCCATCCAGGAGGTGGGAAGCAGCGTGGAGCTGATGTTTGTCTCAAACCAGGCTGTGTCCTGCTTTGCACTATGCTCAGAGTGATGACACAAAAATCTCCCAAGGACTCTCAGAGCTTTCTGTAACAAATCACCGTGCTCTCGTGCCCGATGAAGCGGATGGCAAAACAAGGCTTATAATAACCTCTGGATCGCGCCCTGAAAGGGATCTTATTATCCTGTCTGTCAGCAATGGCCTCTGGCATGCAGGCAAAGTCTAGTGATCCTCCATAGTGCCAGTCTAATCAAGCTCATGTTAAAACAGCAGGAGCTGCTGGCATCTAAACTTGGACCGGACTTATCCTGGGAAGAGCCCCAACATCCATCATCAGCAATCACTGACACCGCTGTCATACCCACCGCAGCAGCCCTGGCTGCCCTAGGAAACGCCTGATGGGAGCCCCGTGGTGCAGCCTAATCGGTGGCAGCCTCACGGCACGCTCATTGCCACAGCATCTGCCTGGGTTAGGGACGCAAGTCATGTCCCTCTGGCACACGCTGACGGAGCGTATTGCTTTAGCATTGCCATGCCACGTCCCCCTAGGACTGCGTAGTCAAAAACAAGCAGGGATGCAATAGAGTAGCGTAACCTCACTTCCAAGAGTTTCTTTAAGAAGCAGGTCCTGTGATGCAACCTCCTGATCAAAGCCCCTTGTTTCTACCCAGCCATGAAAGGAAAAGGTTATGAAAATGTTAAGCAATTTACTACGTCAAATGGCAGCACCATGCCAGTGCTGCACAAAGTGTCCAGCCCAAACACAGCCTGGCAGAGGAATAAAGCAGTGAGGGGGATACTGGGAAGACTGTGCTGTCACACAGAAGTCATACTTAGGCAAGTAGGCAATTCATGTCTCTCCTCCTCTTTGATAAGCCCTAAGAAACTCTTTGTTTTGCAAGTTTGGCCACAGAAGTTCCTTGAAAAGCAGAGAAGTAGTGACATCAGGGGACAGACCGGTGACACCCTTGTGACAAGCCTCAAAGCCCCAGCAACAAGTAAACAGATTAAGGTGGGAGTTGAGGGAAATCAGCCACCCCATTTCCTTACACTGGGGACTTCCTGAGGGGTATTTTTTGAAGCAATGGCTTGGCATTCAGGGAGGGTGGTAAAACTGGTTTGAGCAATCACTCTGACTGCCCCCGCCCCTTGGATTATTTTGTTCCCACTGTTGCTGCAGGGTGTAAACATCCGCAATTGAGATGAGATGAGATGAGATGGAGGAACTGATCTGGGTGAAAATTCCCTCCCGCTCCCTTTCCCCTGGGCCATTTTCCATCTGGATCTGTGCTCCTGTTTAGTTCATGCCCCAGCTACTCAAGCAGTTGGCACCATGAGGCAGGGATGATGCAGGAGCACATAGGAGCAGCTGAGGGTAGAGCTGATGGTTGCTTAAGCCAGCATTGCCCACAGAAAGTATTTCCCCTGGCCAAGATTTTATGGTGTCATGCTTTTCAGAAGGCACATTTATATGAGATTTCATTATATCTATTTAAATTAAGATGGTTTGGGAGAGAATTGGGGAACATATTTTTGCTGGGTGGAGGTGGAAGAACAAACTTTATAAAATTCTTGGCTTTGCGGGCTCTCTGCCTCATATGTAGAGTTAGAGCCAAGATAGGACGCAGCAAAGTTTGCTCAGGTGTTTGTTACGACAGCAATCTACCCACATGCAAAAGTTGTCTTCCTCTTCCTCCTTAACTCGGTTGCAGAGTGTGAAAAGCTGTGTTCGTTCAGCAAGGGAAGGGTTGCACGGAAAGTCGGCTATGGTTTGCCTTTGTGCTTGCAATGGTTTGCCTGCTTTCAGCAGGCAGTCAGGAGCCCAGAGCCAACTTACACTGCAGTTTGGAAACATAGATAAGTACTTTCTGCACCCTCAGTATCTCTCTTCCGTGCCACTCAGCATGGAAAAGGCTGAAGATAGCATATCCTCTGTAATACTCCAAGTGAGGAGGGCGCATTCAGGACCCAGGGCTTCCCCATTCCCCTCTGGAGGATCCTGGTTTATTCATTGCCACATTAAATCCAACAATTGTTTTATGCTAGTGGGCTGTGCCAGCGCAGTAGGAGGAATACATAAAAACAATCAGACACGTGTCTGAGTGAGAAACCCCTACAAAGTCTTCTTGCTGTTTGCTGCACTTTACTTGGACTACAGCAAAATGCTACAGAGAGCGCAGCCAGAGCTACACGCGAAGTTCTCAACCCCAGCTGCTACTTGCTATAGTACAATCAACCCCCTCCAAATTTCCAAATTACTCCTGCTCCCTTCTGGACTCAGTAACAACTGATGGCCAAGCAGTAGCAAAGCCACTAATCTGTAAGACAAGAGGGACTATTTGGCATCTATGCAGACAAAACGCTCTTCTTATAATAAACGTGAAAGTCTCTTTAACGGCTGTATGTTGTGCTCATTTAATTCTCCTCAGCGAACTGGAATCCAGTTGATATGAGCACTCACATCGGAGTTATTTACACGGAAGCCACCCTGCTTAAGAGACAGAACAGGTGCTGGTGTCAACATGGAAAATATTGGCATTGTGTTCCCAAGCAACTGTATTAGACACATAGAAGAGCTTGTTGTTGTAGGGTCAATGAGAAGCTTTATCTCGGTCCCGAGCTATAAATGAACTGGGAACGCCATCAAAACTGGTGGCCATTAAGTAAGCAAACAGTTATTTGTTTTCTTGCAATGCCTCCCAGCTGTTACGGAATATTTCTTTTTAGCCTAGTATCCCAGAGCACATATGTAAAATGCTGGTGTGTGTTGCCCTTGAGTGGAGGTACAGGCCACTGCTGGAGTCCAGATGCAATGACATTGTACTGACATTTTCAAGTTTGTTCACTGCAACAGCCAGTAGAGCCACCAAGCGAGGAGTCTCAGTACACAGCTGCAGAGTGACTTCACCAGCCAACACAAATTTTGCCCATGTAAATCGATTGCACATGACAGGTCGGGGGGAAGCAGAAAGGTAGGATGGTGCTGCTGCAGAAACATGTCCTACCCTCCTCACAGGTGGAGCATGACAGCAAAGAGTACCGACATCTCCATAGCTCCATATAAGGAAGCCTAAGCATAAAAGCAAGCCCCTATCTCTTGTCACTCTGCCTGTATGTGCAAGCAAAGATGTCTTCTGAGGGTCAGAAAGTTGAGGCTTTGATGAGAGACATCGCATGTAAGGCCCACCAAGGACTTGAAGCTCTGGGAAGTTGCTAGTACACACACCCTACCTGTTTGCAGCTGTACTGGTAAGACAAGAACCGAGTGACAGGTGAGGATAAAAGCAATGAAATGGGAAGGCTTAAGGACAGAAAGAACTGGAGTGTGCACATTGATTTTACACAATGAATGAATCAAAATTACTTTGAAATATACATAGGAAAAACCACTTCAAACACCTTTCAGTAGTACAAAAAGGAAAAAAAGCCTGTCTCGTAGGTGAAAAGTTATTTAGTGTGGCAGTGTCACCTTCACTCCTACTGTTGATCTTGCCAGACTGGTGATTCCTGTAGAGAAACAAGTCTTTAGAAGTGGGTGCACAGCGGTAATTTTTTAGCCCCGTCTGCAGTGTTTGCTGTCTAAATATTTGTAGGAAAAATTAACCCAGCATATGCCTGCCGATGCTCTGACTAGGCTGTGGATATTTTTTGAGAAGGGATGGCTCAACCTATCAGGCTGTGCAATCCATCTCTGACTGCTGCAACACTTTCTTACCCCAGACAATGTGTTTACACATACAGAAGGATTATGTGTATTCTGTTTTGTGGCTCTCCAACAACACACCTGCCAGGGAGAGGGGAAGCTGAGAGAAGGGTTGGTGGGGCTTGAATTGTCCTTGCACCGTCAGTGCAGATCCATCACTGTCCAGCCAGGGCTTTGTGTCAGTCTGTGAAACAGGCTCAAGCCAGGCCAGCTCCCAGAGGTGCACATTTCAGGGCAGTGCTGCTTTCAGAGGGCTAGATGGTGTGGGTGGAGAGGGGAACTCACTAAGGAACCCAGCAGCCCATTGACATCTTTGGGATTGCATCCACTCAGGTGTTTTCTAAGGAAAATAACCTGACTCTGTTGATCAAGTAGATGGCACTGTAATATCAAAGCTAATGAGGAAAGACAATAAAGCATGTGAGGCACGGATAAAAGAGCAGAAAGATGAATTATTATGTTTCAATGTAAAATGGGGGGAAGGGTGCATAGAAATTACTACAGATTAAATGTGGGATTCTTTGAGAACCTTTTATCTGTTGCAAGGAGCCTAAACATGACTTAACATGAGCAATAGGCAAGATTTTCCTTCTAGGTCCCTATTTTGAGTGATTAATGATTTGCAGCTCTTCACTAAAACTTCGTGTTTCCAGGCAGTATTTTTATACCTGAACTAGAACCCTTTTTTTCTCTTTTTGTGTATGTGGATGTATGTGAAAAAACAAATGGAGGAATGGACAGGAAAGAAGACTGTCTTGTGATTTCTGATCTGTGATGGGGAAGTTGCTTTGGACTAATAAAGATAAGAGGCATAAAAATAATTAAGGTTTAATGCACACTTGCAAACAAATTTTGGTGAGAGTTACAGTAGGCTGGAAATATTGGTTCATGGGGTTTAAAATGAACACAGTACCGATGCCCAGGAGGGAAGAAATGGGCATGTGTTACAAAGCTTGACTCGGCCACAGCCTCTTCGCTTCTTCACAGGTATATCACTTTCTAGGCAGAGGTCCAGAGAAGTTAATCTGGTGGGTGAATCCGCGCAATATATTATGGGGAGCCTAATAAAAACCGTGGTTAAAAATGAAACTATCAGCTCAAAGAAACAATTTACTCAGAGAAAAACAGGATGTAAACTTGCCATCTTCCTATACACAGTAGTGAATGACTAAAACCAAGTTCTGCATAAACACAGAGGATCAGTCTTTTTAAAGTGGTAGAGCTACTGAAGTGAGTTCTCTGATACTACAAACAAAGGTTCAAAATCTGATCCAAGATACATAGTTTCTTTGGGATAGGAGCCTGTCTTTTTGCACATTGAGATGGAAAACAGTGTAATCTAATAAGACTAATTCTAGTTATTCAAATACACAATTTATTCCCTTTAATTAGATGATGAAGTCTTTTGTTGTGTGAGTGGGCTGTGCATAGACATCCTGTCCTAAACCCTGTGACAGTGCTTGCTAACTCCCAAGGACCATCACCCAGCTCACTCACCTTGCTTGGCTTGATCTCAACTAGGGAGCACAGATACGAGCTGGTCCATCAGCACATTGGTGAGACAGTGAGGGCTGAAGCAAGTGCGGGCAGTGATTATGTTCCACCGATGTGGCTGGGTGCAAGGGGTACCCATCCATGGCTGCTGGTCTTTTGCACATAGGTAGCAGCAAAAGAGAAGGCTGTCGGGAATGGATTCCTTCAGATCAACGGTTTTACAAGCCATGGAGATGGAAGTTACATTACAGCAAAAGTTAATGATAATGATGTGATCACCAGTGAAGAGCAAATGTGCTCAAATAACACGTAGTGCTACTAATGAAATTCTTCAAAGCCTTATTAGCTGAAAAGATTAAAATTACTTTCATTCAGGAGGAAGGGGAACTGTTTTAGGTTTTTTTTTTTTAATCATAATGCAGACATTTTCTACATTTAATTTGCACAGCATTTTCATGGGAAAAACACTCTTTTTATATATACGTGTAAAACATTTGAGATAGACATATGCGTGTATGCAGTGTACGTGTAAATGTATATAAAAAAATGCAAATGTACACAGCGGAGTACAAACTTTTAAAGTAAGGATGTCCTTCAGGCTTAGGTGATTATACTGCTGCTGAGTTTTTGCTATACTCCAGTGGCATTCTGTTGGAATGAGATTCACCCCTGTGCAGAGGGCAAGCATAAAACCTAAGTACCATGTAAGTCCTACTTAAGTCTTAAAGACCTTAATTCCATTAAAATAAATAGCAATATTTTCATTGTCTTTTTCAGTACGAGCTGTTTCAAGGTCAATAAATGGAATCAGTCCCATGCACACCTTTTGCTGGCCCACTTGGAATGAGAGTTGAAGGAGCAGGATGTAAAATACTCAGGAATAATAAGAGGTGATGACTTTGGTGGCAAAAGTCTTGGTAATTCTGGGGAATTTGCTTTATGTAAACAGTGGAACTAAAACATTAATTTGCTTCAAAGATTCAAGAATGTTATGGAAATTTATTCCAAGCAGGAAACCAACTGGAGGAGGAAATACTGTGGATACTTCTGCCATGGTCCGTGTAAGATAATGTGTAATACTCAGAAATACAGTCAAATCTATTTTGAGATTGTTTTTATTATTTCCGCAGTACAAGAGAATTTTGGATAACTTAAAAGAGTACTAAAGCATCCAGTTCTGTGCCCTGGCAGAGGGTTATCAGGGTTTGTGTGTGCTTTTCCCCTGCATCACCTACCCTTGCTAGGTAACATGGTGGTACCTATTTATGCCTGCACAGAAACTCATTTATATTTCATATATCCCAAGTGTTTCATGGCTGATTTCCCATTGCAGGTGAGAAAGCTTTAGACAAGGCCATGTTGACAACACAAGGCAATGGAGAACTAACTCTGCAGCTATACTTCATGCATCTTATAGGGACCCCCCTGACCACAGCACTATATTTCACTTCTAGCCTGCATAGGGAAATACATATATATTGGACGCCTTCTAGAATGACCTTACACCAACACTGCAAGTGTAAAAATACAGTTTGCACGCTGAGTAGGTGATTTTCAAAGGCTCTGACTATCCACAAATGAAATCCAGACTCCTTAGAACTAAGCAGAGGCGGATGGCTAGGCCTATGGCACATGTCTGTGTTTAACCTCACCTGTTTCAGCATCAGACCAATGCACAGAAAGCACAGATTTTTAATATTTTTTTAATAGGAAAAAATACATTCTACTTGTAAAAAATTATTATTCCACATGAAAAACGATGATTTACCCCCTTTCCAAACTTTAAAAATGAAGAACTTCAAACACAGACCACACATGAAGAACTTCATCCATTGTGTGTCCATGTCCAGTTGAGAAGGTTGCTCATGAAAACTTTAGAATCCGGTGACTCAGTGAAGAAAGATGTCAGTTCCTCTGGTTAAACACCCCACTACTACTTTGAAGCTTTTCTGCAGGTGGGTGATGTGCCTGCAAAATAGTCTCTCTCTCTCTCCTGGAGATTAAGTCTGTTGTGACAGCAGTGGTACAAATCAGAGGTGACCATAGCTTCCAACCCTGAAAGAATTATTGACATGTAAAATCCACACATTATAATACAGGTCTCTCAAAGATCTAGAGTAGCAACTAACATATCTATATAACTAACACTTGAGGAGTGCATGGTGGAACAGCGACTGGGACCATCAGGAAAATCCCCCGCTCTGGTGTAAAACAATGCTGTGTCCTTACTGCACACACGAAACATAATCCTGATGCTTGTGAAGCCCGATCTACCAAACAGCAGAGGGGACTAGTAAAGAGAAAATTACATATTGTACTGTTTAAATCTGATGTAAGAGATTGACTAAGCCTTTCTAGTGCAAGTAAAGCATTCTCAAAAACATTTAAAATACTGCACTAAATAATCAGGGCAACACAGAGTTATCTGCAGAAATCTTTCAGGGTAGTTAAAATCAAGAGTTAAAATTCAAAGCTAATACTGACCATCTTTAGAGGTGAATAAACAAGATGACTGGCTCAGGATTTAAGAGTGACAACAGCCACACAAGTTGTTCTGGTTTAGGTTCTCCATCAATAAAACATAAACAGAACTCTGGTTATCTGCTCCTTTTCAGGAATTTCTGAAAGACCCACAAATAAGAAGCGCTACTCTGAGAACTACCACCCGTATCGACAGATGAAATTAATTTTATGTTCTCCTCAAGGATCAATATAAAGGGAATTCAAAGGAATCGGATCCTATGTAGGGGGTAATAAATTTTAAAGCCAACACAACCTGAATACAGATGAGAATCTAATTTACCTATCAAGAGGGTTCAATGTAAAAATGCATTTACTTTTGGACAAAGAGCCCACTGGTGAATGATGCAGACACAGACTGGCTTGGGAGACATAAAACTCCATGTCCCCCGAAGAAATGAACGCTTCCCTCCTTAGGGAGCAGCAGGAAAGGGTCCTCTAGGCCCAACCACCATCACTTCCCATTTCATGTCCCCACCTTTAACAGTGCAGGTGCCTGAAAGCCCTTCAGCATGAGTACAGCTGGGATACCATCTGCCTACGCTTCTGCTGGAGTACACCTGCCACCTCAAGTGGGTTTATTTGGAATATTTCACCTTAATGAAATCATCCCTTGAGGCTGGGCCTGAGCGGGTAGCCCTTCTTCCCCTGAGGTGCCGGCCCTGGCCGGAGCGGAGAGAAGCAGCCTCCGGGAAAGCCTCCTGCGCACATCCCCCTTAACAGTGCCCGCGAGGCGCGGCGCCGCCATCTTGGCCCTCTGGGGCTCACGGCAGTGCCCTCCCTCAGGTGGCACGTGCGGCCGGCTTTTCCTCTTGGCCAGTGAGGCAGGAAGAGACGGCGAGTAGCTGTGGGCAGCACCTTTCGCTGCCGTGCGAGGTTTCCCGGCGGGGGCANTGGCGGCGCGGGGGTGGGGGCGGCCGTGGCACCGCCGCCTCAGCGCCATGGCCCGCTACTGCACGGAGCAGCGGGGGCGGCCAAACTCTCCCGATTACCGCCTCTACTTTAGTAAGTAGCAGCCTCGATGAGTCTGTGCTACCCCATCTCGGGAGTGTGTATGGCGGGGAGAGGTGGCGGCTGTCTGCTCAGGAGGCTAGGGCTGGCAGAGGTTTGTCCTGGAGTCCCCTGCCCGCTCCCCACCGTGGGGTGAGGGGGCTTCCCGGCAGTCCGGAGGTTGCGGTGTAAGC
>VXBZ01006878.1:140316-275920 GCA_013399135.1 Heliornis fulica | reverse complement strand
TGGTGAGGGCCTGTGGAGGGTGGAGGAGAGGTGGTGTGGACGCCGGGGGCGAAGCGCTGTGGCGGTGAGGGGCTGTGGCAGCCCGGGCGCGGAGGCCGCGGGGTGCGTGGGGAATCGAAGCACAGCCTTGGCCCCGGGAGCCGCACCTCACGTCACCTCACCTCTGGGTGCGACGGCCCAGAGGGAGCATGGTAGGTCCTGTGTGACCGGCCAGCCCGCCTTCCAGAGACGTCATGGCAGCGAGGGGAGGAAAGTACCCCAGGGGCCGGTAGCAGCGAGTGGCGCTGTGAGGGCGTGGGCAGCGCTCCAGGAGACAGACCGACTCCCAGTGGGTCGTGCTGGGTGGGGGTGTGCAGTCTCAGTATTACGCGTTTTGGTAACGGCGCTGTCTGTTTGTATGCCGCTTCGCTGGCAGTGGTCTTGCACGTTTTTGATCCGCTGACTTACAGGCGGTTAATTCTGACGTCCGCTTGTGTGAGAGAAGCGGAGGCGTTGTGTACCCTGTCAGCAGCACCCTGCCAGGACGCCCTTGTGCTCAGTCCCCGGGGGCTGCCAGCTCAGGAGCGCGTCTGGAGAAAGTCACTTTAGTTGGTGGGAATTAGCAGCCTACCCGTAAACTTTGTTTTTCATTTGGGAAGCTTATCTGGGAATTGCAAAAACAACTGCGGTGTACTCTTACTGAGGTAGTCAAGTACAGTCCAAAGCTAGATGGAAGTCCCTTGTATGCTCTTCCCTTTTCTGTGAATAGGGTGTTAGCAGAGGAGAAACTCTGAGATTTCTGTTAGCGCCTTATATTGTTGTTGATGTTTCTGTTTTAATGTGGTACTCTGGCTTTTTAGTACCGAGTAGTTTGAAAAGCTTAAGCACCCACTCCAGTGAATTTTATCCCTTTCTACAGTAGGAGCAAGGCTGAGGTGCAGATTTGACCCGGGTTAAGTTAATGTCAATTTCTGCTGGTTTTGAGGTTTGGTGTTTCATTTCTAGGGCTTGAATAATTGTTCAATACTTCACTTATTCTCTTGGTCAGGCTGTGGCCTGTTATCAGGGGATTTTCTTTTTGTGGTCATAGCACTCAGTTTATTAGAAGTGCAGTAGAGTCAAAGGGGCAGCATTTGCTGGAAACCCTGATGAAATCACTGATCACTCCTAGCTCCCTTAGTTTGGGTTTGGTTTTATTTCCTTCCATTAATAGTTATGTGTTTTCAGGGAAAAGAGAATGAAAGTATCTTCTCTTTCCATAGCTTGTATTTTCATGTAGTTGGAATAGAAATATGGTAATGAATACTAAACCAATAATTTTGTGTCTATTCATCCCATGTTCCCTGTCCTTGTTGGACAATTGAATTCCCTGTCCTGTGGGTTGGTCTTGGGTTTTGTTTTGTTTGGTTTGGTTTAGTCTTTAGTTCTTGGAATTAAACTTCAGGAAAAGTTTAATAGTAAAGAAGTTTAATTTGGTAATAGTTGTCAATGCTAACATCTTGTGGCATGTCTTTAGATTTGTAATGCTACTTCTTGGTTTTGTTTTGTTTTTCAGAGAATGCAGATGGTAAATATATTTCCCCGTTTCATGACATTCCACTTTTTGCTGGATCTAAAGATGTATGTATTTATGCCTTGAAACACAGTTTGAAAAATAGAACAGTTTTGTTAGTATTTAGGTAAAAATGCATTTTAATTTTTAAAGCAATTAAGATATATGCATAGCACCAGAAACCACCATTTTAACACATGCCAATTCCTTACATAATACAGGCACAATAACACTGCCAAACTTTGTCTGATGGTTTCAGTAACATGCAGTGGAAGTGATTACTGTGTAGACAAGCCTAGGTGTCATCTCATGTTTCCAAGTGATTGAGGGTAGGGATCGTCACTATCTTGTTCTCTCTATTTAAGATTTGTGTCTATGTGCTCTTGAATTAATGTTCTGTTACTATTTTTTGAAGTGGATTTTTTTTCTACATGTGTAACTAAAAGTGTATATTTACTTGCAGTAGGAGAGGTACAGCACGTGCTTATGTAACTTAGGGTGTATTTCTTTAATTCCCCCAAGGAGCATTATAATTGGAAGCCAACAATAATGCCCAAGAGAGAAGTAGTAATCGCACCTTTGGAAAATTACAAGTCGTGAGATGCAGCTGAGCACTTTCACGTCTTGTTAGCCACACTCCCTGGAGTTTCATTATAGCAATAATGAAATGCCTGCTTTATATGTCACTGGTGGGAACTACCACACTGTGGCTTAGACTTAGGTTTGATTATTATGGTATGCTTGTTAATCAAACAGGTTGGGAGGGTTTTGGCTGTTTTCTTGATCTGTTACTAGATCTCTGTGGATGATATGAATGGTGAGACAGGTCAGCAGCTCTAACATGTTCAGATTGAGACTTCTGAACTCTTGAATTATTTAAAACGAAAGATTAACAATGTGTATGAAACCCTTTTTGATCAGACTTCATGTGTATTAGTCAATGGAAGAGGCAAGTCTCTTTCAGAGTCATTACTAAGATGCTATGTTCAGTGGGTGCTCTTGGTGGAAAAGCAGCAGGCATTTTCATCACATGTTTCCTGGGGACCTAGCTGTCCCCACATCTAGAGTTTAAAGTTTGGAGGGCTGGATTATAGCCTGTGATTCTTCTGTAATTAAGTTATAGTACCACAATGTCTGATCAATATTGAAAGGCTTTAATTTAGGTATGTGAGCAAGGAAAGAACATTGCACAGGACATAGAGACCTGAGGGGTGAGCAAGAAACAGAGTCCATGTTGAAGTGTCTCTTAATTTTGCCATCTTTGCAAGATGATGTAAGGAGTTGTATGTTAGATTCTTTCACTCCCCTGGTCCAAGTTTTATGGACAATAAGGCTGGAGTTATCCATCATACTGGTTTTGTTTGGTTTTTTTTTAATCTTTTCCAACTGAACAGGAGGAGGACTGTGTTCTTAATCAGTTGAGGAAAGGCCTAAATAGCTCACTAAATTTTCTAGTAGCTAGGAGAAAGTGGATGTATCTTTGTACATTTTGACCCTCCCCTGTTAAATTCTGGAAGGTTCTGATTTCACAATGAAATGGGACTGAGTACTTTTAAAAGTTATGTTTTAGGCCTTTGTGCTCCCAAAGGAGTAATTCAGTTGCATTGAAAACTATTGTTGTCTGCATTTAATTGAATACAGTATTGCTTACTAATGTTCTTTATACACTTCTTTACTTCACTTTTTCCCTGTAGGATAAAGAGATTCCTGCAAAGAGGTCAAAGACTACTGGAAGTGAGGTACTGCCAAGCTTTTTCGTTGTTACTGGTTTACTATTCTATTTCCTTTACAACAGCACTTCGCTGTTCCGTAAAGTGAACTTGCTCTCATTGAATGTAGTTGACATATCTTCAGATGCAAGTCTTGAGAGGAGAAAACTTAAAGGGATTCAATATTCTCCCCTTTGAATTACCCAGAAATGTCAGCATTCTTTTTTCATCAAGATGTTCTCAAAGGCAAAAACTTTAATACCACTCTTTGAAAGGTTTGTTATGATTAGTGCAGCATAGAAAGGTTTTCCATTTTTACTGTTGCATTCAGAAACATTTGCAAAACCCCTCCACTAATGAAATATTAATTATACTCTAATTATGGGTAATCTTTGGGGGTGTGTGGTATATATGTTTTTATATATATATATCTGTGTATATATATAATACATATATATTTTTAAAATACACCAAACATCAGAAATATTGAGTATGTTAGGACAGGAATTAGACTTAATATCTGCTTTTTAGAGCTGAGTCTATATTGTTTTCCATGCTCATGTGGGAAGCCCAAGGAGAGAAAAATAACTTCAGTGCTATTTAGTAGAGAACCATTAGCAGATATGAAGCCTAACGGTCCAAAACCCATGGAAGTTCTGCTCAGGGTTTTTCTGGGGTTTCTTATTTAAGTGTCTTTTCAAAAAACGTAGTATTTCTTGCAGTGATTTCCTTGGCACAGGAGTAACTAAAAATCAGTGGAAGAAAATGAAAGGCAAAAGTGAAATGAACTGTGCTTTAAGGTGGTGGTCTTTTAGCTGTTCTGCTGACTTGACTTGTAGTTCTGAGAGAAATGCTGTGGTATTTCTGTACAAACTGTTATAAAATATTGCAAAACATGGCTGTATGACTGTGATCTCAATGAAATTTAGCTTTGCAGTCACTGTTGACAACTGATCTTTTTGCCTTCACAGATGCTTTTTGGCTGTTTGAAGACTAGAGAAAAGTTATTTTGAGGGAGAAACTGTGCTGGAAGAAATCATATTCAGCTTCAGTCTCAATTATTACCAACTTGGAATCTGAACGTTTGCTTTGCCTTAGCAATGCAAGCACTTAGAATCCACTCCTGCCCAAATAAATCTCTCTGGAGGGTATCAGAAATTCAAGATATCTTTCTCGGAAGAGCGGATGTTCCCGCTGTGGCTGAAGCCAAAACTGTCAGAGACTGATTGTTGCATATGGTCTCCTGGTTCTAGGAGGGAAAGTTTTGAAGGAGTCATAATTTGCTTTTCAGTACAAACATGATGTTACTTCAAAGTGTACAGAGATTATAGTCCTCCAACTTGCAGACATCCACAAGAACATGTGGAACAAACAACCAATGAAAGCCTTTTTTATTTTTTGGGGTTGTGTGGGTTGGGCAGTGTTGGATTGTCCTTGCGGACTTTGGCTGAATTCCTTTCTTTCTCAGGTAAAATCTTTTGATAAATTAACTATTTATGTGAGTTTTGAGGGGTCATCAGAGTGGTTGTACAGCCTGAATAGGTGATCTGATAGCAGGCCTCATGCTTGGAACAATGCTCAAAACTGGTGTCAGAGGTGTCTTAGGATAAATTTGGTATGTTTCATAGGAAAGGAAGAACTGTCATCATTTCCTGTGCAGTACAGGTGCAAACTTTGTACTGGCTTCTATCTATAGCCTCTGTAACCTTCTTTGGCCATGTTAGACCTTTTTCTGGTATATGTAACCTGGGCTGTAGCATGTGTAGTGTGTTCAGGGTTTGTGTGTTCCAAATTTTAGATATTAGCGAAGCTGTCATCCCAATGCTTGGACTTGTCCAACCTTTTTCTATGGTTGTGTTTTATAGCTAAGCCTTGCATTGTTTTCTTGTAGGTTTACAAAGACTGAGAATAGAAGTGATCTTTACTCAGCGGTCCAGTTAAAATCTACTAAAGTAGAGTTGGTTTTCTGAGAAAATTGCACCAGTGACTTGATCAAGCTTAACTTCAAAATAAATGGTTCCTTAGACTTGAGAAAGTCACTGTTTTGTTTTCATTCCTGTCGTGGTTGTACACTCAGTGAGTGCCTTTGCAGGTGTATATGTCTATTAACTAGTTTATCAGAGGTTGTGTCTGACACCACTTTTGGGATACTTGTTCTTTTTACCTTTTAAACATGATCCTTTTTCACATTTCCGCTGGACTGCAGCTCATCTTTTTCATTCTTGTTAGTCCTCAGGTGCATGTTGCCATGTTCAGTTGATGGCTGATGAGAATTTCTGCAAGTCTGCAAATGAGCAGACAGAAAAGAAATGGAAATGATGGATCCTTTTTCTTCTCTCTGTTTAGTGAGCTCAGAGCTTTTCAGTGAGTAAGGGTCAGGAGCTCCCAAAAGCTGCCTCTATAATGCTTTCAGGTTTTTTTGGTGTGTTGTTTCTTTTTTTTCTTAAAGCACTCCATTATAAAAGTGACTAAAGTAACTGTTAGCTTCAGCATATCTTTCTTCCTGTCATGCAGGGGTGATGGTAGTCAGGCCTTAAGGAGTGGTGATGTTTGTAATTTTACGAGATTATACTGAGTTTGTGTTCCTCTATCTCATTGTACCACTTTTCCTCATTCTGCATAGGTTCCTCCACGTTTGCTTTCAATTAGTTGAACTTTCAGAGCTTAACATGAAGCATTGCAGCCCTTGGGCAAAATCCTACCTGTTCAAAACCCTGTTCTCTAGTTCTTTAGCTAAGGAGCTTGGGAAGCTAGGGAAAGGAAATAGCTAACAAGAAAGGGAAAGTTAAGTAAGGAAAAATTGTTTCCAAGAAGGACATATGGAACTCCGGAAGGGCAGGTTGTAAAAACAGTGTCAGAAAATGTGCTTTTTTTTTGTTCTAGTATTGCTGTGATGTTCAGTTTTTTAATAACAAACCCTGATCAAAATGACTTATCTTCTGTAAGAATCTTACAGCCAGAGCTAGCAGTTATTTTTGGCCATCAGTCTCAGTGGAGAGGATGCTGACTCACGGATTAACTGGGTTCAACAGTCTGCATTTTCCTTGCTTTTCTCAATGCTTGCTGTATAAATATGTTGAAGTATATCTGTATGTATGTCTTTTTCTGCGGTTTTCTTTTTTAAAAAAAATCAAAACCCGAGACACACTTGTTTTGCTGGCCTAAGCAAAACCAGTATCACTATACATTAAAAAGGGTGTACAGCTGAAACAGTGGGTAGTGTATTGCCTAGCAGTGTTAAAGAAAACACCCCAATAAAGTAAGTACTTTACATCCTTTGTGAGTTCCAATATAATGCACTTGGAATGTAGTTCTTGAGAAATAAGGATTAATTTTCATTCATCTATCATTTAGACATACTGTTTGTTCCTTCTAATATAATTTTCTGCTAACTTTCCTATTCAGTTTTAGGAATTGGCAAATCTGTGTTTAGCAAATGCTTCCACTTCTGTGCCCCACTCCCCACCTTCAAGGTATAATGGAGCATAAGTACAAATGTCTGTCTTGTGTTGACATTAGCCTAAAGTAAAAAAAGCTATGGAATATCTTGGGATGAATGTCCCTCTGGGCTCTGTTAGGTCACTTCTCCTAGCAGATGGGTTATGTTCCTTTATCTTAATCTAGGAAACTGCTTCCACCTGTCTTCTTGCATGCTCCAGGAGACTGTCTTTCTGAAGAAACTGTCAGCCAGCAAAGTTGGGAGTAAGGCTAGCCTGTAGGAACTATGCCATCTGGCCTGTTGTACCATCTGCTGTTGAGGAATCCCTTCTACTGTAGGTGCTTGTAGAGTTGGATTAAATATGGACCGCAGCAAGCAGTGATCTCATAGGCAGTCCAGTTGACCGCTGTCATACTAAGGCAGTTAAGTAGTAAACTTTTCAAAGCAATATTTTTTTTATTTCATGAGAGATCTTTTTTCCTTTCTCTGTCACTGGAAGGTGTATCAAATTGGCCATTGAAACTGTCTTGCTTGAGAGGGTTGAAATGCTTATTTGAGGCTTTGCTGAATTTTTGGTTTACCGATTTAAAATAAAGATGAAAATCTCAATTACCAGATGCATTCACCATTCAGAACCACTGAATGATTACCCATGCAGATGGTAATCTGTGAATGCAGGTGGTGTCTAACACTTGCATTTCTGCTTACAGATGGGGGATGGGAGAGAACCTTCAAGTGGTCAGAAGGAATAGGTGGGAAAACAAGAGTGGTGGAGTGATTCCTGGGTGATATTTAGGCAGGGAGGGGAAACAGGGTAGGAAAGAGGAGAAAATGGCACCACCTTAGAACAAACAAACAAAAAAACCCCTCCAAAAACCTGAAAACAATGGAGGAGTATACTGCTTTTCTATTTCTCTCTGTCAGACTATCTAGTATGTGTTCTCCTTTCAACACCAGTGAATCCTGTCTCATCATTGTGAAAATATGATTGCCCTATAAATAAAACTTTTTATTTCTAAATATAAGCACTGCATGAAGTTATTAATCTCTTGTAAGTGCTTGTGGCAGCTTAGCATTAGAGAGAGTACTTTTGAGGATTTATTTTGCATACAAATTAATCTGTCAGGTTGTCATATTTGAAACTCCTGACAATTCACATTTGACTGATACCACAAATTATGACGGTCTGGTCTTAGAGTTGAGTTAAATCCAAGTGATATTTTGTGAAGTTTGTGGGTTTCAGGTGGGGTTTTTGTTTGGGTTTTTTATTTTTTTGATGGTTTGGGTATGGGTGTTGGGCTTTTTTTTTTTTTTAAATAATTCTTTTCAGTTGAGTTTTTTTCCAGCCCTGAGAAGTTTTCTTCAAGATCTGCAGCATATCTGGACCAATTACAGCTCAAAACCAAGATTTGCAGGATTCTGAAGCCATTGCGTTAGACATGTTTAGATGCCACTGCATGTTTTCCTGAACAACAAATATACAGGATTGTGGTGGAGGGCAAGACATCTTGTGTAGTTCTAAGAGTAGTTTGTAGATTTTCTGCCTGTAGCTATCAGTCAGAGTAATTATTTGACCTGTTTGGCAGTTCCCTAAGAGTTACTTGTCAGCACTGGCTTTCGTGCTGTGCACTTCCAAGTATTTCCCAGATGGATGTACAGGCTTGATGTGGCCCTCTTCCAACACTTCCCTTACCTGCTGCTGCATGATTATTGCTTTAGGCTGTCTGCTTCCTTACTGTTGGCATCTTTGAGCTCTCTTTCTGATTACTTCTGCCTTTATTGCAGTGGTGTTAAAAGTCAATGCAAGTCTGATTCAGTTGATACTAACAAATTATTTTCCTACAAATTTCTGCAGAAACATACTTTGGCCTTCCTGAACTGTTGGCATCTTAGATACCTATGCATGGTTTTGATTATGAAGAAATGTGGGAGGGAATGTGATACTTTGTTGTTGTAGCAACCTAGGAGACAATAGGTTGTAGGTATTGCTGTGTGGTTTGGTATTGTTAACTGTTTCAGTTAATACTCTACTTGGTTATGCTTAACTGACAGCTTCAAAAGAGTAAACCTTACAGCGGTTATGCAGTTTTTCTCTTTGGAAAATGTAACTTTAACCTCTTCAGTAAGAAGAGTGTAGATTACTTATTTTTCTTTATAAGCATGAAATTTTACATGGTTTAGGCTTATTCCCACTGCACACACACCCTTCTTAAAACAACTTTGACTTTATGTCTATTAAAGTGGCTAACACAAATATGAGACATCTGTGTCCCTATCCTTCCTCTGCTGTCACTTTGGGATTCATTTGCTCTCAGTTTTAACGGATTTGATCAAGAATCAGAATTGTCCGTGGTGGTCGTATTAGCAACAAGGCAAAAGAGGGAAGTTCACTGTCCCATAGAAGCATCCAATTCTCTGACTACTAGATTCAGCCAGTGCCTTGTGGCAAGTCATTCCATGGGCTTCCTGAACATTTTGTGAAGAGTTAATTTTGATATGGGAGTAAATATTATAATGTGGAGTTCCACAGCTTGTAGTTGGTCATATTCTCAAAGGAATGAGGAGAGAATGAGCCAAGGAAGTTGAGTGTCATTGTGTGGATCTAAATGAGTTGTACATAACAGGAAAACGGCTGGAACGGGGTGACATCATGTATTCTGCTGCTGAGTACAGAGGAGAGATTTTGGTTTATTGCAAAACACTAAATTGTGAAGTGGATTTTAGTTTCAGTTCTGTTCTTGTTTCTTGTTTTAGGCCCTGTTTAATATGATTGTAGAAGTGCCTCGTTGGACAAATGCAAAAATGGAGGTAATGAAAAAAAATACCTTGAATATGGAAGTATTCATGAAAGTTATGACAATGCAGTAGCTTCCGGTAGTTGGTTTAATCAAATTGTAGATTACTCCTTGCACATCAAATTTTCTCAGTTAAAAAAAAAAAAAAGCTGTGCATGTAGATACTTCCCTTGTGATTACAAAGAGTTGAGGTTCTAATTTTGTTTCCATTGTGCAGCTGAGCACTCGACAACTCTTTGACTGTAGAGTGCAGCATACCTGCATCAGAGTCCTGGAGTACTGGTTTGCAGTACATTGCCCAGCATTTGGTGCTCATAGAGCATTTCACACAGAGGATTTAATTCCTCTCACTTCCTCTATGTAGTGTGGTAGGCCAAATCCTGACAAATGGAGTTGTAAATGGAAAATAATTCCTTGTGACTGAATACTTGGAGACCTCACTGATTCTAAGTACCTACCCCTGCAAGGAGGTATTTTAAAAGTAGAGCCTAGTGGGTTGTTCCTCTGCAGTTGCAGTATAGAGGCTCAGTAAGGTTTTGTCAGGCATTCCTGAACATTTGCTTTAATTTTAGGGATGCTTCCTGGATGTTAAAGATGTTTTGTGGTTGAGCTGTTAACTATTTTAATTATTAAAAATGACACCAAAGAATCTCTCCGGCCTGTAAGTGCAGAATTTTGTTTTCTCCTTTCTCTGATGCTGGAAGATCATTTGAATTGTGTTTATCACCACAGTTGTTATTCAGCAAGCAGAATTACCTTGGATATTTACCTCTTATTTTAAGATAATGCTTTGTTGTGGAAGCTGAGGGGTTTTTTTTCAGAGTTTTGGCTTGACAGTGCTGTTTGAAGTCGTTTGATAAAGCTCAAGTTGCTTTCCCTCCCCCTTTTCTTGACACTTTATGTCAAGGGCAGAAAAGATTGTGGTCCTCTGTAGGTTCAGAAATCGGCAAGTTTAGAGTTTTTCTGGTTTGATAGAGGAGAGCAGATGTCGTTCGCTAATCAATTAAACTTTCTAACATGCTTGAAATTTCCTGTGTTAAAGCTGTTGTCCTGCCTTGCTGTTCTTTCCTGGCAGTCCTGCAGTCTAGACTGTGCTAAGGTGCCTGATACCAGGTCTTTTCTGCCTCTCTGTGCTGAGGCTCCCTCACATGGGCTGGAGACTGTAGGAAATTAAGCCTTGCTTTAGAATGAGTGTTTCCCATTCTTATATCCCCAACACCAGATCTCCTGCTTGTTGGTTTGTTGTATTTCTGTTGTTCTTTCCTTGAGTGTACTGAAAGTGCCTTTCATGAGACTTTTGTCTGCTGTTGTCAGTTACTCCTCTTGGGTTTACCTGAAGAAAAAGCATTGCTGATCTCTTGTCGGTGTCAGGCATCATATTCAAGGTCTTCACTGTTGATTTATGACCAGATGCAGGTAGAAATAAATGTGAAACCAGAAGTCTCTGAACCTTGATCTCAGCTCTTGGGAAGGGTTTACTTTAGTAGTGCATGCTATTTACTGTTTGGTGTTGGTGCTTTAGGTAAATTACTAGGATGTTGTAAATTGAATATGGACTAGGGGCTGTGGGCTTAGGCATGTACCACCTAAGCCAGTGTGTGCACATAGCTTGTAACAAATAACGGTAGTTGAGCGTTTGTAAGCAAGAGCCAAGCTGGCATGGATTGGGTTGTGGTGTGGAGTGTCCAAAGGATGGTTACAGTGGAGTAACTGATGTATAGTAGGTACTTACACAGCAGTGGGTTTGTATTTGAGGTTTTAGTGAGGATGATAATAATGAACTGTTCAGCTAGAATTACTTTGGTCCTTCTGTGAGTTCTTCTTTGGGAATAAGAATGCTGTCTTCTAATACGAGCTTTTAACTTGTTCCAAATATGCGTGAAGTTGGCATTTGGTGACTGTGCAGAACTTTCCTTACTAGAAATGCATTTGTATGCTAAGAGGTGATGAAGTGATGTATGCAGTAGGAGAGCAATGAGCAAGGGGTGAGAAGATGGTGAAACATTTCTCATCTTGCTGTCAAAGCCGCTGCTGTTGGAAGAACTTGTGCCACCATTTGTATGTCTGTTAAACTAGTACTATAAAGTGCAAGAGCTTCTAACCTAAGTTCTTTACAGTATTTATATGTGACCATGACAGTCTCCTTATAAATTTATGACTTTCTCTTCTACATTCATTTTTTTCTTGCATACTTCACAACATTATTTAAAACCTTAATAAGCTGCTTCTTGAACACGACCCTTGAGATTGAGAGTAAGGCCATCATACTTTTAATACTTCTCAAACCACAAACACATGCTCCCAGATGGAGCTTTCTAACTGGTTGGGTGTAGAGTTGATTGCTTTCCATTTTACCATTCTCTTTTTCTGACTGTCTCTTTTTTTTCATGATCTGCTTAGATTGCCACTGAGGAGCCGTTGAATCCCATTAAACATGATATAAAGAAAGGCAAGCTTCGATATGTGGCAAATATCTTCCCTCACAAGGGTTATATATGGAATTATGGTGCCCTCCCACAGGTAACATTTTTGTTATAATGGTGAAAGTTTTCTGTCTTCTGTGTAAATTGCCTTGTAAATCTTGCGTAGTGCCTGAATGCAAATCCGTTGCAGGAGAGATGTTTCTCTTTGATACATTTGTAAATTACGATGTTTTTTATGTTGAGCTTTATTGTGTCCATAAATTTTGGTCAGAATTTGAGTATGGGTGTAAATACGTGCTGTGTTTCAGGCAGAAGTTAAATCATCAAGAAATCTCAAATCTTTGTGTCTCTCTGCTGTAGTGACAGAATTGAACTGTCATGGCCTGCCATTCAAGAGTACTTTTTCAAGTAGCCCTCTTCTGCTTAAAACAAGATTCTTAAAAAAATAGTTAAAAAACTGATTTAGGATTTTCATGTATTGAGACAAGTTTTAATTGGGATTTCTTAGTCCCTCGTTAGGAACACAAGGGTTGCTCTTTTGTAGATTAAACCTCAACTGCCTTAGTTAACTTTTCTCTGAACTGAGACTTTACCGATCATGACACATCCAAAACTTTGAGCCTTGAAAAAGCCCAACTAATGGCTGAATTTTTGAGCACAACAAAAGGTTTTGAACTTTTTTTCATTTCTGTGAATAACACATTGGAGTTAAATTAGTACTGAAGAATAGTACTAATGATGGAGCTGGAAAGAAAGGATATTTTCTTTACCATTACCTGCATAAACAATGAAAGTTTACTCCTGAAAATCTTATGTATTTGATCTCTGAAGAGTAGATACTAGGCAGGTGCTGAAGTATAGCAAGGAAGTTCTTATCCAGTCAGCGGTCTCAGTAGACACAGTTTCAAGTAGGTTTAGCTGGGAACCAGCAATTCTGTGTAGTGTTTTGAAATTTGTGTGTCCCTTAGTACAAAGCCCTAATTAAATGTTTGACTATTTTCCTTTGCAAAGGGCTTTATTTTGGACTGATGACACTTTTTCAGAAGAAATGTTCAGCTACCCTTGTTACCTTGTGAGTCAGAAAGGGCTGAATATAATTGTGATTTCTATTCTCTGTAATAACTTTGACATACCAGTCAGATCATTACACCTCTAAGTGTTGAAGTTTAGGTGATACTCCAGACACCTACTAGCAGCTTTAACAAACAAAATCCAGTTCACTGTCTCCATTATCACAAGAGGACTTTTCATCAGGATAAGCAGTTCCCAGAAGTTCAGCTCCAGTATATGGCTTAGATATGTGTTTGTGGCTGCTGGTTTATGCTGTGGAATAGAAAAGACAGGCAGTAAGACTATCATTATTGCAGGAGTTGCTGTAGTATACAGATTACAGTACCATTCCTAGCAAGTTTTCCTTCTAACCTACAGGTAGAGGGTTGCAGCTGGACAGGAGAATAGTACTGGTATAATGCAGCCTCTAATAAATAGCACTTTGCAAGAATATTGGAGTAATCGGTTTTAAGTTGAAATTCTCTCTTGACTCTGGCAATGTTTTGGTAACGATTCTGCTACCTAAATATCCAAACATTTGCTTTTGTCTCTTCTGCCTTTTAGTGTCAAGTTCTCAAGAAGAAAGTTTGAGGTGGAGGTTTGACTGAGGAAAGCAGGAGCTGATGGTACAGCTCCTTGGGAAAAAATGTTTTCTAACACCCTCTCAATAAAACTTCGTTAGACTCAAAATGTATTACTAGGAAAATTTCTCAACTTTGAAATGGGTTGCTTATTACTAGCCACTAAGAGACAAAGTGAGTTCTGGTTTGGTAATTAAGTATAACTTGGCTATGATTCCTTGCTTGTACCAAGCTCAGAGCAGGGATTTGTACTTGCCTTCTGCAGAAGTTTCTTTGGTCTTAAGCTGGTGGCTGTACTTGAGAATGTACCCATTTTAAAAGACTTAGAAATGTTTTGTACCTAAATCTAGAAACTTTAAAAAGCTAATTGTGTGCTGACAGATCCGTACGTAAGAGCTTGGTTAGCTCAAAACCTAGATGTTTTTGAAAGCAACTTAGGGAAAGACACAGAGCTGGTGGAGAGAGTCCAGAGGAGGCCTGTGAAGATGATCAGAGGGCTGGAGCACCTCTCCTATGAAGACAGGCTGAGAGAGTTGGGCTTGTTCAGCCTGGAGAAGAGACGGCTCCGGGGAGACCTAATTAAGATGTACCAGTACTCAGAGGGGTCCTACAGGGAAGTGGGAGAGGGACTGTTCACCAGGGAGTGTAGTGATAGGGCAAGGGGCAATGGCTTCAAGCTGAAATAGGGCAGGCTTAGGTAAGATATTAGGTAGTAAAGGATTTCTGTGAGGGTGGTGAGGCCCTGGCACAGGCTGCCCAGAGAAGCTGTGTCTGCCCCCTCCCTGGCAGTGTTCAAGGCCAGGTTGGATGGGGCTTTGGGTAACCTGCTCTAATGAAGGTGTGCCCGTTCATGGCAGCGTGGTTGGAACTAGATGATGTTTGAGGTCCTTTCCAACCCAAACCCATCTGTGATTCAGTGTTAGTGCCATCGTATTTAAAGAGTACGAGTGTGAATTTTGGGTGTTTGAGCTTAATCGGTAACCAGGAAAATACATTTTCAGGGTCCTCTGATGCCTTAAGCACTGCATTTTGATTAAGCATGTCTTTTGGGTCAAAGATGGAGTTAATACTTTTGTTACTATGTCATTAGTAATCCTTACATTACTTGTCTTGAATATGAATTACTCAATGTCAGTCCATTGGCTGTTTGTTTTTTTCTTTTGCTATTAAGCAATACTGTTCTCAGAAAGCTGATGTTTTTATTGGTGTTTACTACTCTTAATAATTTAGTGGTTAGATGAATTGTAATAGCAGCTGGTAACTGATAATTCTTTTTCTTTTGACAGACTTGGGAAGATCCAAACCATACGGATAACATTACAGGATGCTGTGGGGATAATGATCCTATTGATGTTTGTGAAATAGGTTCAAAGGTTTGTCTTTATCAGGATTAATTTGATTTATCAAGGTTAATTTAATAATTTGGTAACCACATTTGGAGGAGAAGAACAGATGGAAAACAAGTAAAAAAACCCGAGGTACATCAAACAGTAGGTATAGGGGAAAGGTTAGGCTCACTGGAAAAAAAAAATTACTTATGTGGAAGTAGCAAAGAAAGGAACAGTCATCAGTGGTGTCAAAGATGGAGTTGTGAAATGGATGAGTTTAGAAGAGGGATGTCTTGGGATATTTTATGTAAGGAGAAATTTATTTGGTGACTTCTTGGAAGATAGCTTTATTTGAGGAAAGGAACCTGAACTTCAAGGGATCCATAAAGATTGGGAGAAGGTTCCAAAGAAAATGCAGAATAGAGTTGCACTTCTATTTCTGTAGAAGGTTTGTTGGTCTGTACATTAGGGACTGGAGAAAGGAAGAGCAGGACGTAAAGAGCAAGAGTTGAGCAAGTGGAGTCAAGAGGCAGGAAGGAGTTTAAACAAATGAGTGTGAGATACTTTTGCTTTGCAGTTAGGAGTGAAGATAGAGAAGTGGTGTGGGAAGAAGAGGAGAAATTTCCTACCTAATGTTGACTTAAATGCTGACTAGACAACTAAAGGTTGAAGATTAGCAAAGGTGGGAGAAAGGCTAGTCATGTTAAATAGATGTGTACCGGTTTACAGATCTGTCTTGCAATTGTAGTAGCTGTTGGTCACAAATGTAGTGTAATTATTTCATCTGTAAGGTAAAAGAAATTTCATGTAGTGTTTTACAAAACTTTGAAACTATGTTCTGTTTCAGATTCGTTCTTCTGGTGAGATTGTTCAAGTGAAGGTCTTAGGTGTTTTAGCTCTTGTTGATGAAGGAGAGACAGATTGGAAGATAATTGCTATTGGTGTGGATGACCCAGAAGCTCAGAAAATCCATGGCAAGTATTTTAATCTTAATGCAAGTTATGCCAGGAACTCACACAGTAGAATGTTCCCTGAGTTTATGCTGCTCAGGGCAAGAAGAGGCAGAGAACAGCAACAGAAGACTTTTTTTGTTTAAATCAGGTGCTTCCTTCAAGAAAGGCATGCATGCTTTTCACAAGAAGCTTTTGAAAAGGTTCATTTGGATTTTCAACAGGGCCTGTCATGCAGGAAGTCTTTTGACTTCTGAAACACAACTGCCTTAGAAAGTGACCTCTTGAAATTACAGGCTTATCTCCTGTGTAATAGTGCATATTTACCACTCCAATTACGTAGTGCACTATTATTTTCCTTATTCAAAGTGTTTGTTCCTTTTATATTTTGTGTTGCATTCTGAAAAGGGCTGTAGAGTTCCAGTGTTTTGTCACTTGTAGTGGTTATTTCCAGGGTTTGTTTGCCTAGTATGAATGGTTAGGTTTCACCTTTTAGCTTGAATATTTGCAACCTAAACTGCTAATGCAGCTCACCCTAACACCAGCTTTGATGATGAGTAGTGGGGTAAGGGGGAAATACCCTGTCCAGACTTGTCTTCCTTGTGACCATAGTGCAGATTTCTAAATGGAATTGAAGTACTAAAATGTGTCTGTAAGAGTAGCATGTGAGGTATAATTGTGCTTGCAGACCCTTCGTTAAGATGATGACACAAACGTGTTAAATCTGCAGGGAGTTAGGTTTTGCAGCATGGGTAAAGTGCTGTAAAATGGAGGCTCCATTCTTAAAGATGTTCCTGGAAATCATGAGAATTAGTTGAAGTTTGTCTGAATGTTAGTTACTGTTATGAGACCAAAAACTGTGTGTGCCATCAGATGTGTATGATCAGAGCCTGCTTTTTTGTCCATAGGGAGCACCAAGGCAAATGGAGTGGTCGTTTTGTGGGGCAGGGTGGTCCAGTAGCTCCTTAATGAGTTGTGCTGCTCGGCCATGGAAGCCTTTTCCAGGTTCCTGAATGTTAAGTTAGTTACCGCTGGATGGGCCAGTGGTAACTTCATTCTCAGTTTTCATCCAGGTTGCTTTAACATGCAGAAATATTTGGCTGGTGGGGAAAGGGGGGAAGAGGAATTGAGGAAAAGGGAACTCTTGGGTTGATACTGATTAAAGTCATGACTATAAAACCATAGTGTTTGTGACTCTTGAACTACTTTGACAGTTAGAGATTAAGAAGTTCAGTAAGTAAGTAATAGTTCTTAATGTCAATATCGATTTAAACTTCTATAATGGGCAGTGAAATGCAGAATGTGTCAGTTGTGAAAGGACAAGTAATTACCAACATTTCTATGCACTGTTCTGTTCAACCTTTTTTTTCCATAACAGTTTCTGAGAGGGTTTCATCTGAAAGGTGAGAGTGAGAGCTTAAAAGGAGCCTAAGTAGGGATAGAACTGGGCTGATTTATGCTACTGGGTTAAGCAGCTCTTAACTGAAATCCCTCTGGTTTGGTTTGGTTTTATTCAGGTAATGATTGATTTGTTAGCTGTGTTTGTTTGGGAAGGGAGTAAGAGTTTTAGTTCCATTAAAAAAAAAAACCAACCAAACAAAAAAACGGGAAAAAAGTGCAAACCTGTAGTTGACTCCTGTGTGCTTCCTTTCGTATCGGAGAGTAGGTGCAAAACCTCAAGAAGAGAACTGGCCTTCTGAGGTTCAGAGAAATGGAGAAATATTTATCTGATTTAATATTGCTTCCCCTTGGGATTGGACTTGCAGTCCAGGATTTACAAAAGGAAATAAAAAGGAAAAAACACAAACAAACAAATAACCCAAACCCATCTGCTTTCACAAAACATGACTAGCTTGTAGTGTTTACCAGCAATCCTTTTTCAGTCAGAAAACAAACAAATCTGTTGGAGTAGGCAGTACAATATGTCCTTCTTTACTTGTTTTTCCCCCTTCCCAGAGATGTTAATTATTTCAGCATAAAGGGATAGCAGCCACAGATAAAAGTGGTATCTCCCTCAGTAATTGACGTGCCGCTGTGTTACGGTGGTGGCCTCCTAGGGAAAGATGAGGCTAAGTGTTGCCTTCTAAGTCTGTCCAGTCATTTTTGTATCATTTGCTGAACATTTCGAATTGGACTGAGAATCATCACATTTGCTTTCAGCTCAGTATGTGCACAGCCCCCAGTGAACATTTGGAAAAGATAATTCCGAGACACCAGAGTGGTGATTACTTGCAAACCCCATCCTGAGCCCTCGCAGTGTGTTAACTCCTCTTGCTGCTTTAAGCACCCCAGGTACTCTGTATATTCTCCTTCCAGGATTGTGATCATTCTCATAAGTGCAATTGATTTTTCTGAGACTTCACAGAACTTAAAACTGAGCAGTCCCAACTTCTGAGCAATTCTCATTGTTTATTCATAGCACTCCACTGCACTGTGTCCTGCAGGCATTTATTGATAAATACTGGTTTAAATTGGAAGCCCTGACTAGAACTCTCTTTCACACAGAGCAAAGAGAAACTCTGGTTTGTAGTGACAATACACAGGGATGATAAGCAGTGCTTAGCACCTATTCAAGTGGGAACTGTGTCATCAGTGGGAATAGCAGGGGTTTACTGTCTTTTTGGTCTGACTTTGGAAGGCAATCTGTTTGAAATAATAGTACTTAGTACTGGTGGGCATGGGGACAACCTCACTCCAAATACAGTATCAGATGCAGATACCAGTATGGGACAGTTCCTTTTAGACTATATTTAATGTATATGAATTCACATCTCTATCTGATGTGCTTGACAAGGTTGGAATCAGAACAGATGATCAATATTTTTGAACTGTGATTTGGTCAAAATGTATATGACATCTTCATGTTGGACTAGAGGTTTTGAAAATCACTGAAAGTTGAAGCAAGAGGTGTGTTTTTAAGCAGCTCATGGAAATTCAGATTCTCAAAAGGTACCTTACCTTCCCCGAGCAAATTGGACAAATCACATATGCTGTGTGGCATTTTGGAGGTGATTTACTGGCCTGGAATCTTAGAAGCTGGGTTGTGGGGTTTTTTTTGCTATCACTCACTGGAAAGATGCCTGGATGCATTCAGCAGCAGTTGGTGATTCCTGTCTGCTTTGTTGCACCATTTGCTGGCCCTGGTGTAGTTAACTGTGCTATGTTATCAAGCTGCTTTTCCAATGTGCAACTCTAGATTGGCTTTTTGAATTAAGTGATCAAACCCTAAATGGCAAAAGCAAAGCATATTGCATACTTTCTACCACGTATTATTATAGGCCCTTGCATGTGAGTGTATTTATATGCAGAGCAGCAGCAGAGGCCCTGAAAACCTTAGTTGTGGGTTTGTGTAAGCATTCAATATAAAGAAATTAATTATCTGTACTAAGGCTCCCCTCCTACCCCCTCACACCATGCTGTGCAAAATACACCAAATGCCTTTATATGGAATGTAGCTGCTGCTTCCTGTAAATGTTTATAAGATGTTATTAAAAACATATGTCCTCTCTTCCCACAGACCTTGTTTAGAAAGCTTGCTGTAAGCATGTTGTTTTAGCTTTGCTTGCAAGAAGCGGCATCTGTTGTTCTAAAAATGGTAGTTTTGTAGAAATGCTGTTGCTCTCTCTTCTAAAGCCGGACAGAATTGGGATCTGCACTTTCATTGGCTCACTCCCTCGACAGAGCCAGCAGCAATTGTTTGTGCCAACCTCTAGAGATTTTCCTTATTGAGACTTAAGTGCGACCCTTAATGTGATTAGCCATTTCTTTTTAACCCTTGGCGTTTATTAACTTTGGTGCTCAGAAAAATGGGACCTGTGTTTGTATGTGGGCAGTGTAAGCAAATTACCACCTAGAGCCCAGTGAGTGCGTGCTGATAATGTACTGCCGGAGCCTGAGCTTTCTGCTCTGTCACTGAGCAGGGCTTGCACAGTTTCAGAGATGAAATGGCTTCAGGCCAGGTACATGCTTGCTACTCCTGTACTTGCTCAGCCCCTTTTGACATCAGTGTGAGTACATAGCTTTAAGGGAAGGTGAGCACTCAGGATCAGAAAAGTGTAACGGTGATTGCTGCAGAAAGGACATCCAAGTATTTTTTAAATCATAATATGCAGTTAGCTTCTAGATATTAGTGCAGCAAATCACTGTGCTGCTAAATCTTAATCCTTTATCTTTCTTTGCTGGTTTGCTTCTGAGCATATTTTTCTCCTTGTGCCCCAATATCCCAAATATGCTGCTTGGATTTCAAAGTGGAGGATGTGCTGTTTTTCAAGCTTTTCTATGGCACCTCTTAGTGAACGGAAGAGGTAGCTGTTGAGTGATGTGAGAGCTGCAGTTTTCCTTATATTTTGTACTGTGTGCTGACTCCACAGCAACAGGTTTGATTGGTTTTGGGTTTTTTTTTGTTGTTGCACTATTGCACTCTTCCTGCTGCTTGCCACTAACTCCCATTATAATACAGATGATCTGGTGGTGCGTTTTGGGGTTTTTTGTTGTTTTTTTTTTTTTTTCCTTCAACCGTTTAAGTTTCACTTTTGCCCAGTAGCTGTCCTTCGTAATAAATACTGTCAGTAGACAGTAAAGCACTTTTGATGAATAGTTTTTATGGAAATAGGAGGCAAATAACCAAGTGAAAGGAGTAGAGAAGCAGAGTTAGGAAAGACGTGTGCTGGAACAGGAACCAGAAAAAAGGAGCATCATTCTGAGAAAACATGCTTGATTTTAAGTAGTGTCTAGAGATGGAGACCTGGATTCCATCCACTGCTGGGAGCCAAGGAAATTGCTGTAATGGCCTGGTTTGGTTTACAGGCTTGAGGAAATAAGGTCTTTTCAACAAGTACTAGAAATTCTGAGTTCAAACCTCAGAAGTGGAGGAGATGACAAGGGTTCAAGTGGGAGGAGGGATGTTAGAGAACAGGATGATGATACACTGAAGTCCTGATTTGAATTGGAACTGCAGTTTTACTACTGCCCAAATGAAGCATCCTGTCTCCAGCTAAGACTGCACCCATTTCTAAATAATTCCTTCTTGGTTGGTCTCGCCCATCCCAGTGAAAGGCTTCTTGTATTCTTAAACCTGTATTCCAGCTAGAAACCCTGCCTCTAGCACAGCCTTATGTGCCCTTGCTTTTTTTTCTGGGATTCTGCCAATGAAACTCCCTAATCTTCTACAGATGGCCAGCAGCCAACTTCAGAATGTGTTTTACTCCAAGTGCATAAACACGTAGCCCTATTAAGTGCGTGCAGAAGCAAAAAATTAAGTGGGGTTGTTCAAAGTTTTATGTTTTATTCTTTGAGTAGTGTGTGATCCAGTGGAATTTGGGAGTGGTATCTATTAGATGCTTATGAACGTTCAGTTTACCTTCTCAGATAGGTTTGGTCTGGCAGTTCAGACCACATGGCACCTCTTGTGATAGTCTATGGAGAATTGAATGGTCTGTAGCTCAAGATATCTTTCTAAAGAGAGCAGTAAGAGAAGGAAATACTTGAATGTCTTTCTTTGGGTTCACAGATTAGATTTTAAAAGGACATTTAGGCACTTAAAGTTGGAAAGAACAAGACTAGGTGTCAATTCTGTGGACTAAGCAATTTGAAAATCTGTTGTATAGAACTGGATAGACAGAAGAGTCAGGAGTCCCTGCCAACCAGGAGATGTCAGTGAGTGAGGCTCATTATGCAAAAAGAGAGTGAGATAGCCAAGCAGTATGAGAGGAAGCTAGAGACAATCAGGGAGGGAGGAATGAGTGACTTGCAAAATGCTAAGGGAGGAGAGTAACATCAGGGAATGTGGCCTGGGCAGAGTGAGGTTATGAAATAGCTGGGGACCGCATACAAAGCATAGCAATAAAAAAGTCAGCTCCCATTTCCATCAGAAGCAACTGTAGGAGGCAACTAGTTGGAAAGAGAAGAATTACATTATCTACAAAAAGTATTTGGCTTCTGGAAAGGACAAAATTCATTATTATATCAAAATCAATTAGAGCTGTATTGAATGCTTTTCCGTGTAATTATTGCCAGAGAGTTAATTTGCCATGGGGCTGATAGGACCACCTCATTGCAAGTGACAAGAGTGATAGTAGTCTCACAGGACAACCTGCTAAAATCTGATATGCACAGAAGTAAATGTTTAGGATCATGAGCTGCGTCTTTGCTCTGTTGGTATAGCCCTTGAGCAGAACTACTCTGTGACTGTTCAGTGTCTGTATCCACTGGGGCAGTGTTCATCCCTGCCTCCCAAGGGTGTCCCACAAATAGAATGCATTCCTCTTTGTGTACTGTTCCATCTTTGCAAGGTAGGATTATAGAGATAGAATTGGCTTATCACTCTGAGCATGCAGATTACGAGCGTGCACGGGGTTATCAGTAGAGTTAGTGTTTGGTGCTCCTGGCACATATCTGTCTTCTATCTAATGGGCTGAACTTGGAAGTAATGTGAGCAAAGGGATGCCTTTAATATAACTTTGAGAAGTCAAGTCTGTATTTTGTTTTGAGGTGCTGTTTTAAAAATCCATATGTTGAAATTGTTTTTACTAGCTATTCTTTCATTATCAACAAATGCCTGTGGTCCCTGCAGTTGCTGGGGGGAAAAAATTGCCTCTGAATAGTCTAGGTATTGCAAGAGGTATCTACTGAAAGCTTATAAATACAGAATTTTCTTCCTCCTGTCACAAGTATGGTATTTTATTCATTGTTCCTTTGGGTCTTAATTAATGAAGGGCAGGCGGCAACTGGTACACCTGTTTAGTGTGGTTGTGAAATCATATCAACTATGGGCAGCTAATGTAATAAAGTGGAGTTCCCAAATGACTGTGAAAGTGCTCAGTGAAATCAAATTGCTTGAAGATCCTTTATGAGACTTTAAAAAATGAAAGTTACAAAAAGTGCAAGTAAAAATGACCAGTCTGTTTTGTTGTTTTGTTTTTTTTTTTCCTCTTTCTATTTAACCTACAGATATTGATGATGTGAAGAAGCACAAACCAGGTTACCTTGAGGCTACAGTCGACTGGTTCAAATTATATAAAGTCCCTGATGGTAAACCAGAAAATCAGTTTGCCTTTAATGGAGAATTTAAAGACAAGGTGAAGATAATCCAATATTAAAGATGCGTCATTCAGTCTTGTGCCCTCTTTAATACATCCCAGAATTTTTGGAATTGCGAAGGAGGTGGTTCAACAGAAAGAGTTGTTATACAAAGCATCTTTGAATACAATTTACTAGTCTAGGAATAAATAAATGTTTGCCATCTTCCATTTTATTTTGGGGAAAATGCATAGGTTATTGAAGGAAGTCTGCCAAAAAGCAGTCTTAATTTTGACGAGATTTACACATGCATCTATGTGCTTGGAGAGGATTTTCACAGCATTTTCATTCTCCTTGTCAGGACAGTGAACAGATTGTCTTCTCAGGTATTTTATTCAGTCTGATTTGATAAATATTACTGCTTTTTTAAAGGCTATGCAGTTTAAGACAGATAGTGGGTTGCAGATTTTTTACTTATTTGGTGTTTGCTCAAGATACTTTTTCTTGCTAATTCTGTGTTAAAACATTTGAGCTGGTTTTGGCTTGAAGACTGAGAAAGTGTTTTCTCCTCTTTTAGAAAAAAAAAAAAAAAAGGTGTTTTAAAACACCAGTATAATAAAACCAGCCAGTGTTTAGAGGGAGAGTGGACCTAGGAAAGACCTCACTGAAGAAAATACCTGGATTTTTCCAGAGGAAACTGGGTGTAATTTGAGGAAAAGTGCTCTGCAAATTATGTATTGCACACTCTCTGCAAGTCTATTTTTGTCAAAGAATCATGAATTGCTAATGAATGATGTCTGTGTGTCAGCTAGTTCAGCCTTACAGTGTGCTATCAGAGTTTTAAAATGCCTTCTAACCAGCACAGGCATCTTTACATGTTTTGCCTGATGAAAGAGATGCCCTGACTCCCCTCTGCACTGAACCTTTTAAATCAATCAAATGTGGTGTTGTAAGGTATGATAAACCTGAGTTCTCCCTGTTCTCTCAGGAGCCGCTCTTAACCTGTTCTTCAAAGCTGAGTGTCACTCTGTAGCAACACTTTTAACTGTATATCCCTGTCAGGTCATTGGAGTTCAGGATTGAGGCACTAAATGCCCTGAGATAGCTGGTTTGGAGCACTTGACTAATTCTCCAGGTTTCTAGAGACCCAGGATGTGGCAAGGCAGCCCTGGCTGCATTCCAGCAGCTCTGGTGAGGTTCACAGTGTTCCAGTGGCATTTTGCCAAGTCACTCCTTATTAGGAAAGTTTCGGCTGGCAGCATTTTTTTGCTAGCCAGTTTAGATATCATCATCTGGACACTGTGGTCTTGTTCTAGTCTTTTAAAAAATCAAAAGAAACCACAAAACAAAACTTGTTCATGCTCACACTTTCCCCAGTGTTACTTTTGTTTTAAACAAAAACTGTTAAGCAGCTGACAGGTTATGTGGTTACAAATGCTAAAGTATATGATTGGGCAATTCATGAAGTAAATGCAAATTTTTTCCACTAGAGGGGAAACCTTAACTCTGACCCTGATGTGTACCTGTAACAAAGGAGCCTTAGCTCTGGCACTTTGTCCGGTTCAGGACCTCATACAGTTTTCTGCAGCTGTAGGTAACTGCTTAGCATCAAGTGGTTTGAGGTTTGGGGGGGGGTTGGTTGTTTGGTTTTTTTCTTCTTTCCCTTTTCCATGCAGCCTTCATATTTTCTGGCTATGGACTAAAAAGTCAGTGTGTTGCCAGTGTGTTTGACAGAGAGTGAAGTTAGCTTCTTTTCATAAAAAAAGGTGTTATGTTTTCCAGAAATGTAATGAGGCCTCAAAGGAGACCCCTTAAAATAACACATGAAACAGTATGTTTTAATAAACTAGTTCTGTGGACTTTTTTTCTGTTTAATAACATTTTAAATCATAAAATTTCTCCTTGATGTGACTAGGATTTTGCTGTTGAAATTATTAAATCCACCCATGAATACTGGAAAGCTTTGCTTCATAAAAAAGCTGATGGAGGCACTATTAAGTGGTAAGTATCCAGTCACATTTTTTCCTCTTTGTATTGTGCTAGTACTGGGCGTATTCATCATGTGGCAGCTGCACAAGAGCAGCTTAGATCTTTTTACTTTGAGATGACAGGAATATTTGAGGGTTTGATTGAAAATTAATTGATAATGGACTATGATTGATGAATTGCACTTTGGAACCACTTACAACTGCTATACAAAAATATATCGATTATATAAAATGACTTAAACTACTTCAACTTTCAAGAAATGGCCTCGGAGTGTTTGGGGTGATTTGGGGAGAATCTTGTTATCTTGTGCAAATTCTCTTGTCACTGTTTATTCTGTCCTTTAGTGCTGCATTGCTGTGTCGCAAACTTTTTTCTACAGCTTATTCCATGTGTTTTAGTTGCTCTGTGGAATAAGAGAACCAAATTACTGTTCTTTACTTGCCTTTGGCCTGACATAAATTAAAACCTGCTTTCTTAAGCTCTCTGGATGGTTTTGCATCAGCAGTTGTGGCCCTGCAGAGCAGGTAGGCAGGTGTCTTTGCCTAGTGCTTTTCCAAGGGCTGTAGGTTGCCATCAGCTAAACCAGAGGGCAGAGGCTGTGGGGGAATCTGGACCCAGATAGTTATGGTCTTCTGCTTTTTACTGGGACAGTGTGACTTTCTCAGAGCTGATTGAAAACCTTGGCAGTTGGAGAAGTTGGTAGTTCTTCTGTAGCGTGGCAGGAATTCTGTAGGATAATACTAAAATTTTGATCACTTCTGAGGCACTTTGAGATTCATGTTGATGAAATTAAAAAATTAGTCATGTTTTGAGGGATTGAACTTTTTGCCATTTACTGTGTAGGACCTTAAAAATACTTAAGGTTCCCTACTAACTTTAAGGTATACCATCTCCCTGCCCGCCCCCCGCCCCCCCAAAAAACCCCAAAACCAAACCAAAACGACAAAAAGCAAACACAAACTCTGAAACCCTCAAATTCCCAACACCCCTCTTTCCAGCGTTCAGCACCTATTCTCCTTCCAGAATTACTGGTTACTTTGTGGTTTTGACTTCTTCATTTCTTGTAGATACGCTTTTCTGAGCTCATATTAGGTGATTTTTTTTCCATAGGTACTTAATTGTGTGTGTGTCTCCTTCACTGATGGATAAAACATGATTTTAATTCTATTTTAAAGCACAAATGTTCTGGTGAGTGGCAGCCCATTTTGTTGCAGTGAGGAGGATGCAAGATCAATTGTGCAGTCGGTAAGCTTAATATTTTCCTTCCCTCCCCCCCTCCTTTTTTTTAAGTGATTATTAGGAAAAGAAGATTCAGACTTCCATAACTGAAATAAAGCTGGTATATTGAAATGGTCCTTAAACAAAAAAAAAAAAAAGGCATAAAGTAAAATGAAGAACACAGAGGTTTTGGGGAAATGCAAGCATTCTAATAGAAACCTTTCTTTCATTGCAGTGGTCCAATTGTGCTTTCTGGCAGGTTCATTACTGTTCTGGTGGAGGTTTTTTGTTTTGTTGTGGGTTTGTTGTTTTTTTCTCCCTCTGCAGTGCTGTTTCTTCTGATCCTGAATAGCAAGATGGACTGCTATTTGTATCTAGCCTGCTGTCTTCTGCTGTCTCCCGTTGCCATGAGTTACCACCCAGTGTACCACTCATTGACTGTAGTCCCTAATCACTAAAGGGATCCTTTGTTTGTCTACTTGCATAATTAAATGCATTGCTGTAAGAGAGGGGGATGCCTTTTTGAATGTTCCTTAAAGAATGCTTGTCATATTCTGAAAATTAACATAAAATTAAAACACACAGGTTTCCTGTTCAGGCGAGAAAAATGTCCCGCAGGTCTGATGCTTTCATGTGCAAATACCAGTGGAGGAGAATTTTTTCCATTTAAACATATGCTAGTTTGGATGCTAGAAATTAAGCAAAGTTACCAGAAATTACATGGAGAAAAGTACCCCCAAGTATTCTTTAATTTTTTATTTAACATATGCAGTAATTGAGCCTGGACTCATGACCACATGAGTGCAGCAGGTGTTTTACCTACGTGCATAGCTGCTTGGACAGCCAGTGTTTTGCCCCAGCCATCACAGTAATTATACAAGTTCAGGTGTCAAAGCTTTGACAAAGCTTGAGAAGCCATCCACTGTCTGTGAAGTTAACATTCAAACAGTATTTCTCCAAAGAATGTGTTGTCCTGGGTGGTTTTTTGTCACAAGTAAATTAGACTGTCAGTAGCAAAGAAAAGTTAGTTTAAGTCATAAAGTGTCAAACCTGTATTTTTCCTGTTCAGGGTGTCTTGCTTTTAGCACTTCTTGGAAAGTACCTTCATGGTTGCACTTGTGAGTATTGATTAATAGGACTGTTAAGTTTTAAACAAAAGAAAAACTTATTTTGAAATGCAAATGTTTTTAGATGTGTCAATCTCAGCTATAAGCAGATATTTACCTTCTCTATTCTTTCAAATTTATCGTAACTTCTGGTGAGTGTTTAAATGCAGTTGAATTTTCAAGTTCAAACATAATTGGATGGTGACAGACCTGCAAAAGAATATTTCTTTTTTGCAGTCTGTGGTGCTTTTATTTTGAAGCATATAGAGTAACTAATTATCTATTTAAATCAGCAGTAACCATTATTTTGTCCTTTAATAACAACTCATATTTTTTCTGGACTTTTTTGGGTTAGTCAAACCAGTTCATAAAATAACTACTATTGAATTTATATGTCTTTTTATTATAACCATGTACCTTCTTATCAAATATTATCACTTTCTTATTGTTTTGTGCTTCACATTATTTTCCACAAGTGATACTGTTTTTTGTAAAGTTGTCATCACATCTTCCTTTCCACCATTCTGTTTTATTTCAGTCTAAATATTTTGTGTTGTTGTGGGCTACATTTCAGACAGGGACAAGTGCAATGCTCCTTTATTTCTGCATGCGATTTCCAATCTACAATAAGAAAAAAAAGCAAAATGCTCTTGAAATATGGATGGTGGACAGTTAAGCTCTAAGCATAAGCAGGGAGGTTGACTTGCACATTTTAAGCAGGTATCTTTGTCTAGAACACTACACTGCCTACTTTGGTTGTCAGGCATTCTCAAATGAAGTGAAAGTACGTGAGTGTTGGCTGCAGAATTTTAATGGCTGTGGTAATTTTAAATGAAAGCTGCCTGTGTTTGGGTTTTTTCTGTTTGTGGGTTTTCTTGGTTTTTTTTTAAATGAAAAGCAGATACATTTTCTTCTAATTTATGTCCTTTAACTTCCGGATAAAAACAGAAGGAGATCGAGATTTTTATCTCCAAGTGCAGTAAGAAACGCATGTCGGCTACTGCAAAATTTCTGAGCTACTCTTCAGTCAGAGTAGGTTCCCTTCAGTTTTGTTTCCTGAGTCAGACTGCAGTTACAGAATTAAGTGTATGGTAAATACCTTAAATCAGGTATATTACGTTCTCAAAAAAACCCCAACCAAACCAAAAACCCCTCATAAAACCCCACCCAAAGATCCAAACAAATTTAAAAAAAACGAACCTAAAAGCCAGTACTCAGTATTGTTACAAACCATTTTTTCAAGGGAGCAAGAGAACTATAAGAACCAAATAGCAACCAAACAAATCTTTACCAAATACTTAGCAAACTGTGCACTGATCAGAATTTCCTATAGATTTTGACTGTGTAGTTCCCAAGATTGTCTTGTTGATTTCACTAGGTTTTGTTGTGCTGTTTGACCTATTATTAGTATATTACAGATGTGAGTCTAGAATGGCTTCAATGTGGTGGGGAATTTCCACACCACCAAGTTAGTGCCTATGTTCACTGCCTGAAAACTTATCATCTGCGTTGGTGGCAAGGTAGGGAGATTACAGCTGGTGAAGTTCTGTGTCCAGTCAATCCCAAAGAGATAGAAGATAATCAGAGGATATGGGAACACAAATGGAATGTTTTAAACAGCCAAAATTATGCCAGCTTCCTGCAGTTACAAATCTAGTTGAATTTTAACACTAGGTCGTGAAAATACTTATTGTTCTCTAGCCCCTGGAAAATATTTCATCTTTGTCAGCAACAGTGTTAGTGTATGTTGCAACCTAAAGCCAGGACGAACAGAGCTTTGTAGCTGAACAGAGCTTTGTAGCTGAACGTGTCAGTGCTAAGAGGTACTGTTTATTTCAGACTTTTAAGTGTTGCCATCTGTAAAACTGACCAGGACAGACAAACCTTCGTTTAACGTTAATCCCAAGAACTGCTCGCTCACTTGCTCTGTGAAGAAGCTGTTGAGGACTTGGCAAGTTGGAAAATCTCCAAGACAATCTATATATAGTTAGTAGAGCAGCATTTCTCAGATTTAGCACATAATTCTTCCTTTATGATGCTGGAAAGTTAACTAGGAAAGCTTTGCTAGATTAGGTCTCTTGATAAAATGCAGAACAGTGTCTTAGAGGGGAAAACATTTGACTTTTCCTGATAACTTTAAAAATCTCCAACAAAGTTTGAATCTGCACACATACTAGTGTGTTTCAAATAATACAGATGTAAGTAAAAAAGTCTGTCAGTAGCCTTTCTCCCTACATTTTATTCTGTGAGGAGATTTCCATTTGGTTCTTAGTAGAAGAGAATTTTCTGTTCAGTGGCCAGTTGTCAAACAGAAGGTTGGAGTGGGGATTGTCTGGAATTAAGGGTTGGAAGATGCTTTCCATGGAACACAAGAGGGCTTGATTGCTGTGTGCAAGAAATCATGAAAGTATGACAAGAGCCTGGCATGGATGAATGAAGACCTGCTGGTCAAAATGAAGACCGTGCTGTTGCAAGAAGGAAACACAGAAACTGGAAGCAGGGACAGGTATCCTGGAATGTCTGTGTGGACATTTTTGCAGTGAGGGTGGTGAGACATCGGAAGAGGTTCCCCTGAGAAGTGGTAAATGCCCCATCCCTGGAAACATTCAAGGTCAGATTTGGCAGGGCCTTGAGCAACCTGATTTAGTCGTAGATGTCCCCCCTCACTATAGGGGTGGTGGTGTAGATGACCTTAAAGGCCCTTTCCAACCCAAAGCATTCTGTGCTTGAGTCCTGGATTACATTTGTCATGCTGGCACATCCTTTCAGACCAGTCACTTAGTTTGCTTCAGCAAGTTTTCCTGGGTAAAGTGGGAAAATTCCCTTTTCTCCTCACAGACACTGACCTGCTCTTCAGTGGATCAAGGCCTGTGCTTGCTCTGGGGCAGGCAGGCCTGTGAGGGAATTCCATACCAGTGGAGCTCAGGCTGAGTGCTGCCCTGTGCCGAGCCCAGCAGTCCAGCTTGCAGGTCACTTCGCCTTCCAGCAGAATACCGCCAAGTTTTAATGAATGTCTTCATGTGCTGTTCCACTTGTTGGTGCGCAAGACACGGGTGGTCACTGTGCAGCCTTGTTCTCCTGAAACGTCAAAAACTGCCTTTGAGTTTGGGTGCTACCTCTGAAACTTTACCTAAACACTGATATATTGGTTTTTTTTTTAATTTCTGTTTTGTTTTAGGCACCAGCACCTGTGAATGGAGATTCATTTTCTCCAGAAGGTACGTTTTTTTCCCAAATGTTATGCAATTTCTTTAATGATTTAAAGCTTTAAAAATGGAGAAAAAGCTGTTGTGTTGAAAAAAGGTGGTTTTGTGCACATGAGGAATGGTAATAGTTATATTCTGTTAGACTGTTAAATAAAATGTAGACTTTTAAATAGTCTGTGCCCTGTAGAAATAGAACATGGGCAGAGATTCATGGATGGTTCATGGGAGAAGTTACTTTGCAGCATAAGTAAACAACAGTCTACACAAAAATATGAGAAGACTGAATTTTTCTGTCACTGATCATGGAAGGCAAATGCATGACACCTTTGTTAAAGGAGAGAGGCTGCTTTGCCTTACTTTTTGTCATTCCTCGCAGTACCTAACTAATCAAACAACCACCCCCTTTTGCTAAAAGTGACACAACCATACTTAATTTTCAAATGTAAGTTCTAAAGACAAAATTCTTTCTTTCATTGTTATGACTGTTTTTCATGTTAACAGAACATATGTTTTTTATCAAGGAATAATAATACATCCTGCATTTTCTTTTTTGTTGACTGCTTATAAAAAAGATTTTTCTACTGGCAGGAACTATAGAGAAGATTTTTTTCGCATTTTTGAGATGGAGAGAGTTAAAGCAACACTAAGAGAAAGTCATGAGTCGAGTTCCAGGTTGTTTGCAAAGTAACATCTGTGTAGTGTGTCATGGGAAAGCAAGTTGCATTCCATTTGCCTTTATATGGCATGCTAATAAATAGCATTATTTACCGAGTATTACATCTCAGACCTCTGACAGAGAGCTGAACATAATGTTTTCCAGGGAAGGTCCTGTCAATGTAACTTGTTGCAGGATTCTTTCAGCTGAACTGTTACAGTGAACAGATTCTCTTTTGCAGCGGTGCTTACGCTGGAGATAGAGCTCACCCAGGAATATTATTATGGGAGGGGAGATGGGTGAAAGAGCCTTGCTTTTTCAAGTGTTTGTGCCTGGCTGGTTGGATAGAACTAATGTCATTCTTGACTGGGTTGTTTTGTTTGTTTGTTTTAGTTGATTCCTGGCACTTTTTCCCCAAGTGATCGTCCAAGTGTCCTGAAGTCGCATCAAATCTTAAAGTCATCTCTTTTTTGAAGACAGGCAAAAGCACTGATTATTTGGTTTCTGTTGAAACAACTTTTCACCTTGTGTAAACCTTCTCTCATATAAATAAACAACATCATAAAAATGAATGTTTGCTTTCTGTGTCTGTGCAGGGTGGAGCAGAGGGAAAAGAAGGACTTAATTGTTTATTTCTGAACTCCAGAATCACTCTTATTCACTCATGAAGTGTAGCACCAGATGAGATGGGAGATAAGGTGTCTTCAAACTTGTTCTCCAGATTCAGGTGCATAGAAGATTCTGTCCATATTTTGGAATAATCTAGCCATCAGGTGCATAGAAGATTGTGTTAATTTGTATCTTGGGACTTGTCTGGCCACCCTCTCTGTGACTCTTTTCAAGTAAACAGTAATCTTTATGTAACAGGCTTAGCAGTTTACCATGTTCTTTAATATGCAACAGCACACTGATTCCTAAGTTGTATTCAGTTTTGTGCCCAGTTGTCTTTGCATGCTTCCTAGAGTTATGAGCAGAGCATACTTGCATTTAAAAAACAAAAAAAAAAGAAAAAAAAGCCACAAAAAATTCACTCAGAACAACAATTCAACTAGGAAGGGCTAATGCCCTAACAATTGAAGTGAGGATGCACATGTGCTCTTTGTAGTACATCCTGTTTTGATAACTCCTGTGTTTCATTGCACAGGAAGGACTTTCCTTATGGTAAGCTTCCATTTTTAGAGTTGTGTATGCCTGAAGGCTTTTGATAGTTCCTCTTTCAGTGAGATGAAGTTAATAACATGTATTGAACAGTGCTTTGTGCTTTCATGGTAAAAATATCTGCCACATTTTCTACTGCAGGATCATACCTCACCTGTCTGTACCAACAGTGTTTAAAAACAGAACTGAAAAAAAACACTGTTAAGTAGGAAGAGAGGAAATGATAATTAGACACAGCTTTAGCTTGTTACTGAGACCAAAGGTGAGAGTTGTCTGCTTTATATGTGACTGAAACAAAAGGTTAATTTTGGTGACGTGATGAGAATGGAAAACAGAAAACTGAATAAATTAAACTGTGGCTTGCCATGATGGACTAACTTTTTCTTACAAAGGATAAGTTATTAGTAAGAAAATTTTTGCCTGTGGGAATGTTTCTTGGATTTTAGGGGATTATTTTCCTGGTTTAGAGACTTTGCTGTCCTGTGTATAAGCAGTAGTTACTTGGGAAATCTCTGTTTGGGTCTCAGCACTAAGGAGTAGATGGAGTTCTCTGGTCTGCACAGAGTTCTGCATTTTTTTATACAGAGATTGTGTGGTGTGAAAAACACAGTGTAAGCTTCAGATATCAAGGATTAGCATTTTTTTTTAAGTTGAGGTATTACATCCAATATACATTTGCAGTACTGATTTTCTGTACTTTTACACTTAAGACTTTACACTTCTACGCTTTATTTTACTTTAAGTACATGCAGTATTAATTAGTACATTACACCTACAGATACAATAGCCTTTTTTTAGATAGAGTAAATGTTTCCCTAGCATCTTGGTTTCATGTGCAGCCTCTCAGTATGAGATTACTCCAGGTAGCAGTGAGTGCATGTGTTGTGCAGAACAGCTACTGTATTTGCCTGTCTTGTGGTACATCTAGGGGGCTTGCTGTATTGTAAAGTGCAGAAGGAGAGCTGCAAGTGCACTGTGTAAAAGCAAATTATCTTCCACATACAGTGGTCACTTCTGTTTTTTTTGAGACCTAAAATGAGAAGTTGTATGTGTACAAAAAGCAAGTTTTGATCCCATACATACGCATGGTGAACTATCAAGAGTAGGTCAGATGTTATTTCATTTTTACTTTGAATGATTTTAGTAGTGTTCTAATTTATAACTGTATTGATTACATATGATTAGGAAATCAGAAGGAGGTATATGTGCATCAGATTAGACTTTGTGCAAGAAAATAAAAAAAATAAAAATTAAAAATTTATACTTTGGAATGAAGCATAACGCAGTAGCTGTAGAGAGAATGTCTGCTAATAAGAGGATTTCAGGGGGGGTAAGACTGAAACTAAAACATACTTTTTTACAGATCTCACCAAGAAAAAACCTGTGCAATAAGAACTTTTTATTTTGGGTTTTCTGTTTGTGTTTATATGCCTATATGTGGTATTTAAAAAAAAAAAAAAAGGTTGGGAGGTTTGTTTGTAGCAGGAATCTTGGTGTATCTGTGTCCACTTCTTTATATCTCTTTTATACCTGATACTAGTACCTGCTGGAATGATGTCTTTAAGAGAAATAAGTATCTTTCCCCCCTGTCCGAGACGGGAAATAAAACCATCTTAACTGTATTTTCTGGGTTGAATATATAATACATGTGTATATTTGTTTCATGGATAACTTTGCATTTCAATTTCCTTTTTTTTGTCTCTTTTGCAAAGAAAGGAGGGGTTACTTCTTCCCTCCCTTTCTATTGTGATGGTGAAGGAGTTTTTTTTACATATGTAGATCAGTAGCTGCTGCTCAGAATAGTACCTGAACTGACATGGAGTATACACATCAGACCCCCCAGTCAAAAATGCAGTTTGAATTCTACTTTGGAAATAACGTTCATTATTCTTTAAAGTGTGAAAATAAAAGGATTGTGAAAATAGCATGCTGTAGTCACTGTTAGGATGTTATTTTCATGCTGTTAGTAACAAGAGCCATCCTCTGAAAACCCCCAAAAGAATAGAAAGTAATTCTGAAACGTGTCTGGGAGAAGTGTTCTTAGATGGTGTGCAAGGAGAGTGCTTTACCATAACTTTCTGTGGTTGTCACTTACATTAACATGAGAGCTATGGTATGAAGCAGTCCTGAAGTGACTGAAGTATTTTATGCTTTTTTGGTTTGTTTTGTTTTTACAGGGATCCAGTCTTTTTAATGGGTTGTAGTTCAGTTTTACACCAGTTAAAAGGTAAAACCAATACTAAGTCAGTAGGCTTAAAAAACATAAATACTGTTTTTTCTGCCCTTGCGTAAAGTTTAAGGTGATTTCTTCCCGGGTTTGGTAGACCTGGTTCCTTCTCCTGAGGACAAGAGATCTGAGATTCAGAGAACAATGAGGTGAAAAGTTAGATGGAAGTTAATAGAATAGAAGGCAGATCTAGGAGGGTCAGGCAAATGTAATTAGTGGACACAACATGAAATAGAGTGACTTCAGTGCTTTAAAACTATTTTGCCCAAATATTGCAGCAATACATAACAATGTTGATTTCACTGGCTTGGAGAGGTCCATAGCATGCACGTGCCAAGGAAGAACATTTACTACCAGATTGAAGTTTGAATTGCATCCTCCTAAGTGCCTGGAAGTAATACTTTAATCTTTGGTGTCTCCTGAGTGTTGGAAAATGGTGGAAAACAGCAGCTGTATTTATCATTATTTTGACTTTCTGGGAGTCTTGGGTCCTGCAGAGATGACCTAGGTGTGCAGCAGAATTCTGGATATGTGCAATGCTCTCTTCCTGAATGTACAGATGGGGTCTAGAGGTCCAAAAAAAGCCAAGCTTGCTACAGTAGATTGTCACTTTGTGCTTATTTCTCAGCTTTGGCTAATTAATTCATTGCTTATTCTTGTGGCAGAGCTTTGACATGTTCTGGAGATGGCAGCAGACCTCAGATACTGCTGCGTGTTTTCTCTCATTCTTGATCTAATAAGTTACACTGAATCAGTCTTTCAGTGAATCAGTGTCCTAAGTCAAAGAAAGATTTTTGTTGATGATTAACCTACTGTAAGCCTCAAAAAGTGTTTCCCTTCGTAAGGGAAAATGCAGAAGCCAGAAAGAATCACACTATTTTATGCATGACGAATGTCTTACATGCCTGAACCTGCTCTTTTTCTCTTAGAACATCAGAAAGTTTCTAGATTCTTCACAGGTGTCACTGTATTTAATACTAACTTCTTTGTTTCTTACCTTTGGAAGAATAATACTTGCATTACCCAGGTATTGAAACACATATGTGAATTTGTGTCCAGCTGCACTCCTTCTGGTTTTACTTATGTATATGCATTAATGCTTGACTGGAAAGAGTTTTTCAGACCTGAAGACGTGTGTTTGTGGTCCAGTGCTCAGTGCTAACAGATCACTGGATGCTCCTGTGACCTTCTTCAAGATGAGGAAAGTGAGTGTAGTGACTGAAATGGCTGCACTTTGTATCAGACTTTAGCTTTATGCTTATTTACTGATGTGTATATGAAGACAGGGATGTTGGGATGTTATTAAACCGTTTTGTCTACTCCATGTGTCTGACTGCTGTCTGCTGCTGTTATACCAGCTACTGCTTTGGAGTTTTTTGTATTTCACATTTCAAATATGTTGAAGAGTAAACTTCTACCTGGTGTCAAAAGCCCTGGGTTGGAATACAAAAAATTAACTTCTAAGTTCTGCTTTTCCATAGTGCACTTTGTGGGCATGGGCAGAACATATAATCTTAATGCTACTTGTGAAATGGGTAGAAAAGTTTCTTCTGTGAGTGGCTGGTTTCTAAGAGAGACCTGACACTCCCGACCATTGAGAGGGGAACTCCTTCCAGCACCTTGGAGGATGCTTTCAGCTTTGTTTACAGTAAGAAGTTTAGCTATGCTGACAGGCTTTCTGAAGGACTTGGATGAAGAGGCAGACCCATCTGTCTGGAGGTTGTTGATGACGTAGTTCAGCGTGAAAAGAGCACCAACAGTGGTGAATGTTCAAGGTGTAAATTGGCGGCTTCCTCATAAGTTCAACAGGAGACTCAATTCTTAAGCAAGGCTTCAAGTCCCCTAATGGTCAAATCCTGGTGTTTCCAGAGTGTCAAAAAGCCCATTGCAAAATGTAACTCCTAAGTAACCACCTGGCATTTCTGAGCTTTTTAAATAAATCATAGGAGGCCTGGAAATGAAGCTGGTTTAAGAGTCTTAAGTGAAAATACCTTGCTAGTTCCTGCTATTTAGAGGGCCTGCTGTGTGGTTAAAAAAAAAAAAAAAATCCCGTCTAGCTGAGTAGTATTTGCCAGCCTGAACTCCCTGGAGAGCTAGGATGAGAGGGAAGGTGAGGACAAAATTACCCTGACAGAGCTGTTCATTGAAATTTGCTTCTTGCCTCGTTATTGCACTGGTTTAACTAGATTATTTATTCCTTGTATGTGATAATTTGGGAATCAAAATTTAGGAATTCCCAGGGCTGTACTTGGGCAGTTTTCTGAGTCAGATAAACCACACAAATCTCACTCTCTTTTTGTGTCTATAAATAAGGACAGTATCTGCTTATGTTACAGTAATGTTGTGGGCATTAGTTGCTTAAAAACTTTAAACATCAAGGAAGTCTTAATTACTAACAGATGTCTCTCTGACCCTTTAGGTTGGCAGCACAAAGCTGCTAAGCGTTCACACATGGAGTTTTGGAATCCTGTCAAAATTTCTGTATCTCTGTGTGGAAGGGAAATCCTGCAAGAGAAAAGGAGGTTAAGAGCAGGGCAGCTGAGCAAGGGTCACTGTGGAATGCATATGAAAAAGTTGTAGCTTGTCCTGCAGCTAACTAGGAGAACAGAAGAGGGGACCCAGATGACGTAAATGGCAGCTCTTACCCAAACACAGGAAGAGATTGGAGATTTCATGTTTCTGGGGATCCAAGTGTCATCAGAACTCCTTTGTCTGTTACCTACAAGCCATGTATAGGTGTTGCTCCCAGATTATGATATGCTTTGTAAAAGTAGTTCTCTGATTTGCTTAGCTGTCTAGCTGGAGCTGGAATGGGTTTTAGAACCTGGAACTGAAATGTGGATTAGTCTTAGATTCACAGTTCTTGGAAGAAGTGACACAATTCTTGAAAATATCATAATGATGTTGGTGGCGTGCAAGCTTGTTATTTTATACGCATCTGAATCATTTCAACATGCTCGTGGTCTGCCTGAAAGTGTAACGCATGCCAGTTGCACAGCGTGTGGTGTTTTTCACGGGATTTGTGATCTGGTGATCTCATGTGAAAACAAAAGTTGCTTTTTTTTCAGAGAAGGAAGAAAAATGGGCTGGGGGGTGGGAGGTGGGGTGAGGTTGCCTTGGTGCCCTTTACCAGGAAGGCACCAAGCAAACTGTAGCAGTTAATGAACTTACACATACCAGTTCCTAAAACTTCATGGGCTTTTTTCCTTTTAACTTACAAGCCTGATTCTTTTGCAAATATAAGTCTATTAAAATATGTGTAGCAATTATTGCTTCTTTATGATGCTTAGTTGTAGTGAATGAGATAGCTGACTCATTTCCAGTTATTTTCTGTAAAAATAAATTTTGGCTTTCTGAAAGTTCAATTTGTAAATTTTCCTATTTAAAAATGCCTGATTTTAAATACTTCATTTTGAAACAATGTTGCACTGAAGAGGTCTGACTGATCAAGTGGTACAGAGTAGCCATAAAAATGAGATGCTTGTTTCATCTAACAACCAGGAAGTTGTTGTTTTTTTTTAAATGTCTTTTTTAAAAGATGCTGTTTTCCAAGATGTGAATAATGAAAAAAACAGCCCTAATTTTGCAGTCATAACTGTTTTCATCTGTTTGAAATCCTTGTAATCATGATCAGAGAGCATTGTAGTAGGTGCATCGAAATACACATAGCACCTCAAAAAGCTAACAATCTAAGTAGAGAAGACCGATGAGAGATGTGAGGAGAATTAATTAAATGCTATTCCTGTGTTCCTGTTCAGAGAACTTGAGGAGCAGTGGGCATTAGTGTGTTACTCAGGGGCGGTGGCTGATAAAGAGGTGAACTCTATAGAGACTTATCCTGACCCTTCAGCCTCCCTACTGTAATAACATAGTGTTATTTATTGTCTGACAGTTATGTAGAGTGAGAGTAGCCATAACACAAAGCAGTCATGTAAGCATGACTATAGTTCATGTGATAAATTTAGCATACCCTAAAATAGTAAAAATGTAGGGTATTGGGACCTTAGATCATAAAATCACAGACTGGTTGGGTTTGGAAGGGACCTCAAAGCCCATCTAGTTCCAACCCCCTGCCATAGGTAGGGACTCCCTCCCCTAGCCCAGGCTGCCCAAAGCCCCATCCAACCTGGCCTTGAACACTGCCAGGGAGGGGGCAGCCACAGCTTCTCTGGGCAGCCTGTGCCAGGGCCTCACTGCCCTCAGAGTGGAGAATTTCCTCCTAAAATCTAATCTAAATCTGTCCTGTTTCAGTTTTAAGCTATTAACCTTTGCCCTATTGCTACACTCCCTGATACAGAGTCCCTCTCCAGCTTTCCTTTTTAGGTACTGAAGGGCTGAGGTAAGCTCTCGCCAAAGCCTTTTCTTCTCCAGACTGAACAACCCCAACTCTCAGACTGTCTTCATAGCAGACATGCTCCAGCCCTCTGATCATCTACATGGCTCTCCTTTGGACTCACTCCAACAACTCAGTGTCTTCCTTGTACTCAGTATTCCAGGTGGGGCATCTCGTCACAGCAGAGGGACAGAGTCGCCTCCCTTGACCTGCTGGTCACACAGGTTTTGATGCAGTCCAGGACACAGTTGGCTTTCTGAGCTGCAAGCACACATTGCCAGCTCATGTGGAGCTTTACATCAATCAACACTGCCATGTCTTTTCCAGAGCACCTTTCAATTCATTCTCCAACCAGCCTGTAGTTGTGCTTGGGATTGCCCCAGCCCATGTGCATGACCTTGCACTTGGCCTTGTTGAACTTTGATGCAGTTTGCATGGGTGCACCTCTCAAGACCGTCAAGCTCCCTCTGGATATCACCCTTTACCTTCAGGGTGTCCACTGCACCACACATCTTGGTGTCTGTCCATGCTATTGTGTGTTAATATCTCTGTCTGCATGTTGCAAGGCCTAGAAAAGGAAGCCTTCTATTCACAAAGGAAAGAGAAGTAAACAAAGTACGACTCAAATTGAGGAGTTACTTTTCCCTGGACTAAAGCCTGTTTATCAGCTGAATCCTGAAGTTTCTATTAATGACAGTAGCCAACGTGTATTACTGTCACATGCAACGAAACTGTGAAGAGTTGTTACTTTCCAGGAGTTAAGTGATCATCACTTGGATTGTTTTCAGAAACCTTTTGAGCTGGCCTTTGGAGATTACTGACCTATGCTGTGTTACTATAAAATGCATCTACAGGGTTAGCAGAGAACTGTCACCTTGCTGCCAGCGCCAGGGTAGGCGGTTAAGATTCTTTATTCCCTGAAGAAACTTCTAACCTACTGAGATCTTGTCTTTCTGCTTACCTTCAGTCTTGTCATGTTGATGAAGATGCAAACTGCAAGCAATCCTTTTGGCAGGGTGTGTGAGTGGGACTGGAGCCATTTAGGTTGAAATACTTGTACAGTCCCAATAATTAACTATTATTTGTTAGTAGTTTTCCATTGATAAGACATTCTGGTGTAGGAGTCTGTGTATTTGGGTTTTTATTCAAGCTGACAATGTTTGTTTCAGTAAAAGTGTGGTGTTTCGACCATATGCTCAAATGTTAACATGTTTAATGCCAGCAGCAGAATATTTACGTTAAAGGATACAGAGCCAAGTTAAACTCAATTGCAACTTTATTAACTGGATTATAGTATTATCAGCAAAAACCAGCTGTGATAATCAATTGAGTGGTCTATCTTCTTTTTTTTTTTTTCTTTTCCTTGAATTTTCCAAACAGGCTCAGGCAGATCTGCCCTTGTTGGAAGTGCTCTAATGACTATCCTGTGCCCTAATGCAGCAGGGTAGAGGGTGTTCCAAGGGGTGTTACGCTTAGACCTGAAACCCTTGAGAAGGAGGGACAGGAGGGTAACCACTTCCAGGATTTTATTGCATACTCCCTTACTTTTGTTAGGAGACTAGAAAATGTTACATGCTTTCTTCTGACAATGTGTGAGTTATCTATGTTAAATTAAGTGGTAGTTCTGGAAGAGAGATTTTAGTAAGACTGGGACAGTTGGGAAGATTATCCCCAAAAGGCTGTGGATTGGCAGTATCTAATGGTAGCAAATGCCTCATGAGGTTCCTACCTTGCAAAGATTTACGGTTTTGATGTTATAACTGAACCAAGGGCATTTCTTGGCAAATGGAGAGACAACCAGGCTAAACCTGTTAGCACATTTCAGCAAGTGGTAACTGAGCAAAGCATGGCGTGAATGGTTAGCGATGGACATCTCATCTGTTGCAGCCAGAGGAAATGGTCTGTTCGTGGATGCTGTCAAGTCTGGGACTGCAACACAGGAATAAAATCTCTGTGCTTTATTTCAAGCAGTATTGAGCAGGTTGTTGCCCAGCGGAGTCACAGCTAGCAGTAAGATGATGTGACCATGAAGCTCAGAATTTGAATGAGCATTCAGCCTTTGAAATAAACACCCTGTAACAACAGCCTTATACCCTAGATATTCATCATGCCGTTTTGGAAAGAGGATGAGAAGTCTTTCATTTTACAGTTCCCCTTTCCCTCTGAAAAAGAGAACCATCTGAAGAGCACAGAAGGGAGAAGTTCAACGGCATTTTCATGGTTTGTTTTTTGGCAAACACTAGGCCATTTTTGCTTGTTTTCCTTTTTCTCAATTTTTTTACCCTTTCTGAAGTTATTAATTAAAGTTAGACCCATTCCAGATGATCCAGGTACAAGTGATTTCTGCAGAAGAGACCATTGTCATCCCGTGTGTATTTTGTGTTCAATCTGTCTGCCCTCAGAGGAGTTCTGCCTTTTCATTAAGGCAAGAAGGCAGCAGAAGGGGTGCACAGTGGTGAATGAAAAGACAAGGAACGAACTTAGAGGAAAAATCGATCTGCTATAGACAGTTTTCTCCCTCCAAAGCTGATGTTTCTGAGGCTGGGGATAGTGGGTGTTCAGGCAAGTGAGGGTGTGTGCACTCCCTGTTGGAGAGCACAGATTTGTAGGAGAGTGTGTTGGAACTGGAGTTGTATGGGTGCTAAGAGAAGATGATATGCACTAGGTAGGAAATGATAGTGTGTTCTAAGAAAGCTTTGGAGGTGAAAGAAAGTGTATTTTTTTCAGGGATTTTTTTTTTCCCCACGTTATATGTCACTGCTCTGATCTTGTACTCCTGAGCAGGAGAAAATGAGAGGTCCCTTTCCCTTGTTTGTTCCTCAGTGCCCGCCAGCTTTTCTCTATCACTCAGCACAACCCTGTGACACATGCTTTGACCACAGCAGCTCGTTTCTCCTTCTGAGAATATGGTCAGCCTGTGGTGGTGCTTAGAAAGGAGTTAGACAGATGGTAGCCTCAACTTCCCCAGTTACTTCAGGCTTCAACCACTTCTGAAAGGAGGATGAGCTCAGGGGGAACAGTTGATTCATTCACTTGTTAAGGCCATCAAGCTCTCAAGCTATCTTGTATTATTTTCCTACTTACAATGTTTTCTCAAGAAAAGATCTGTGTGCTGCAGGCACTGATCCAAGAAAGAAAACTAGTTGGAAATGTCAGGAGGAATGGAAGGTGTACTTCCATGTTTGCAAAAACTGTAACATTTGGTCATGTATTTGCCGTGGTTTTCCAAATATTTTTAATTGTTTTTCCCTGTATTAAGTGACTTTGTTCAACTTCTTGTAATGAGTTAGAACAATGTTTTGGTTTGGGGTTTGTGGTTTGTTTTTTTTTTTCTCCTTAAGATCATCAGGTGGGGAAGTTGGTTGGAAAGCATAGGTCAGTGGTGCAAGCAAATGAAAAGAAGCTCAAACCTTAAGAAAATATTTTTTGGGGAGAGAGAGCTGCTTAAAGATTAAGTTAAAATGGAAACATTATCCAAAACAAACACTGGGTTTAAGTCTGAGTTAATTTTTCCCCTTGAAGTAGTTGGAAGATTCTCTTGCATTCCAAATCACAAATTTGAGGTGCAGTCATGCTTTGTGAGACAGAAGACGTATCACAGATGCTGATTTCTGTATGTCATTTAGCAGTTAAGGCAAGTGGCAGACTTACAGCATCAGGGCTTTAAAGTTTTATTGCAGACTGAGTCATTTAGTGACCTTTGAGTGACTCTTGGTTAAACCCCTGCATAGGGAGCCTGTTGTTGAGCAGTGAGGAATGGCTGCAGCTTCTCCGGGCTCCCCTTGAGTTTGGCCACGACCCACGCAGAGGGGCAGGGAAGGGCTGCCCCGTAACGCCCGGCACCCCGCACTTCTGACTGTCATCAGCAGGGGTAGCTAAGCTGCCGAACTGCCTTCTGGCGGTCCTCTTCCTTCGCTTCCTTCGCTCTTCCTTGCCCGGCAGAAGGGGCTGAGGGAGTAACCACAGAGCTTCTCCCCATCGCTGCCTGCGCTGGGAGTGGGACAGGAAAGGGGAAGCGGGCCGGTGTGTCAGCGCAGAGAGCTGCTTCCCTGGAAACGCGCTGCTTCCTACGGAGGTGTACATGGGAGCGGGAGTTGCTCTTGTTGCTTTTTCTTTCCCCCACAATGCAAGAGTGGTTTGCTTTCCTGATGTAGAAATGAGTTTGTGACAGATGTTTCAGTGCCCTGGGTGGTAAGATGCCATGTGAATCTCTGGGAGACTTGCAGGAGGGAAGAGAGAGGGTAAGAAAAGGAGAAATGACAGTTTCATTAGCTTCCAAGTTAATGCCAAATGGCAGTCAGATGACTGAGCCACGGCTGTGTGGTCACGTTATCCACACCCTCACTGAGTTGTTTGTTGGTTACTTAGGAAGGACAAGTCAGGGAAGGGGAAGGCAGAGAGAGACTGCTGAGGTCCACTGTCATGTGGCAGGTGCCACATGCCATAGTCTGGTGCTTCACTTAGTGCTGGAACACATGGAAATAGTGAACAGTCCTAGAGGGCAAAGCGGCACAAAGAGTTCCTGTGCAGGATGAGTAAATGCTTGGAGGTCGCTAACTTCCACCTCCAGCATTGGCTTTTTCCATGCAGAGAGGTGGTGGCAGGCCTGGGGCTGCTGGTAGGCACAGGAAGGAGCACTCCACTGCACGGGCAGTATTTACTCTCCCCGTTTCCTCCAGAGAAACGGCTGTGGGTGGGGCTGCTCTTGGCGCGTAATCTCTTTGAACTAGCTTTGCACATCATGAGTGATTCGGATACCACACTTTGGGAAGTCCTGATCTAGATGAAGAGAAGCCAGTGAATTCCTGCTCTTGGTTTGTTTCAAGCCCCAGTGCCGTAAGGGAATGCTGCCTCTAAAAGGAGTTGGCAAGCTGTTGGTGGGGTTACTTACCAGATTGCAAGCAGACCTACTGAGTCAGACCTGCTATTTGCAATCTCTAAACCTTTTACATTTTAAAAAATGTAAAAAAAAAAGGTAAAGGAGACAAGGAAGTGGCTAGTTCAACTCTGTTGCTGTAATCCTTTGGCTTAATGGAACACTTAGTAAAGGTGGGGAGAGTCATGAGTGGCTGGATGTGGTAATGAAGCGACTCATGGAGAAAGCGTGTGATTCTGAAAGCTGTGGAGCCATTGAGACATCAGCTCTGCTTCCCATAACTACAGGGAGAGAGGAAACTGCGATAAGGACTCAGATCCTGGTAATAGACGAGCTCATCTTTTGCGCGGCACAGGGTGTGAGACTGTGCTGGCAGTAGGGCTGGATGCTGCCCTGCCATGTCGGGCATGGTCACAGCTGCTGTTGTGGAAGGGCAGGAGAAGCGAGAGGCTCTTCACTACTGGCTACATAACAATTCTCTGCCATTCTGGAAATGCTCCAAGGCTAATGTACCTTGTTCTGAATGTATGTAAAACAGCCTTGGTTATTTCATGAGGCTGTTATGACAAGCCTTCTCTGCTATTCATCATTAAAGACTGTGATGTTTTGGTAAAAGGAGAGTGGAATTATATGAATTTGAGGCATCTCAAGTTGGTTGTGAGCTCTGCAGGTTTTCTTTCTCCTTTCTTGAAGAAACCCAACACTCCACCAAACAAGCTTTGCCCCTCCAGCCTCTGGAAACAAAGGTTATTTTTTCATTGGGGAATTTTGAAATGTTCAAACTAAGCAGCTGTTTTTTCAGCTGTTGCAGGTATTAAACAAGAACAAGAAAAATCCTCTGCTATGACCTGTCACAGGAAATAATCCTTTCTTGGTCATGGTAGACAGCTGGGTTCATTGCTTCTCTTGCAATACTAATTCTCACCTTCTCGACTTGTTACCTGCACAATGGCTTGTCAACATATTAAGCTAATGGTATTAAAAAAAAAAAAGGAAGAATGAAATTGCAGATGTTTAAGTGCATTCTTGGGATTCATAAATTATGAGGGCTACAGTGAATTGCTGTTAGGAATGAATTAGGTCTTTGGAAGTGACCTACTTTGAAGATATTTTTCCTCTTTTAAAAATGCTAAATGCTTTTGACCTTTCTCCCTGTTTCAATGCAGGTGATCACCTAACAACACCACTTCAATTTTCCTGCTTTTTTGTGATAATAAATAATGTTTACTTTTCAGTGGTGATACTTGAATTATGCAAATCAAAATCTCACTAATAGCTTTGCTTTTTTTTTTTTTTTTCAGATCCTGTAAATCTGCAGTGTAATTTGTTCCTTAGTAAATAGGTCAGGGGAAATGCAACAATGGTGGGCAGACACGATTTAGATCCTCTGTTTAACTACGTCTATGCCATGTAGCATGTAGTCCCTTAAAAAAGCAATTGCCATAATGTCCCCAACCATGTGGCCTATATAAATGTTAACACACGGAAAGCATGATCAGAATTGCTGTTATTGTCAATAAAAGGGCTGTTGCCAATTGATTTCACTAACAAATATCAGTGGAACCAATCCAGAAAAATGTTACTCTGAGAATATTCTGTAGGCTTCCTTTTCTTAGAGACCAACATGTTTATTTCTGACTTGAATCTGCTTATTGTTTAGATTAAAATCTCTTTTGCATGGTCAACATAGTTGAAAGCAAAGAGATTGCCTTCTGACTCTTACGTTACCAACACCAGAATAATTGTAATCACAAATAAAAAGGCAGGAAATAACATGCAGTACTTCTCTTTCTCCTGCTTTCAAATCAAAAGAGAGCCCTGCCCCTGAAAAGCACCTCAACCTCAGGAAGAAGCTGAGAAGCAGGCAGCTGCTATCTGTAATTCCTGGGACAAATAAAGCTGGACTTCTGTTGTATTGTTTCTGGAATCATATCTGAGATTGGCACTGTGATTGAATTGTGGCTGCAACACAGAAATAAAAGCGCAGGGACGTACTGAGGCAGAGTTACCCAGCGTGCTGCAGATAGGTTTAGATTCTGTATATGGCAGTAAGAAGCAATTTCTGGATGATGTCTCTGCTCTCACATGTATACCAGCCAAGGCCCTTTCAGCTGCCTGATTGCACAGGATGGGAGTGTGGAAGATAATATGAGGAGAAGCGGAGGCAGAATCGTGAGGAGGGGACTAGAAAGGACAGTAGTGCTTTCTACCATTCTGCATACATTGAGAGAAGCGGGATAGCCACAGCCCAACACCCTGCATTTTAACAGAGGGGTTACGATGTTCTCCATGCCTTGCTGGTCCCTTCCCTCTACTTATTGTGATATTGTAAGTCTTTATAAAGAACGTTAGGGTGTAAGAGTCTGAGACTCCTTAAAGAATCAGTAGGTGAACATCAGTTCTTTGAAGATAAGCACAGTCTGTCTCAGAGGCCTTGTTGATTATCCAACAGCAATTTGATCTCTTGCTCTGTTGGTTCAGTGATTTGACACACTGTGTTGGCATTGTTAAACCAGCATGAGCTGGTTTATCCTGTTTAGAGCATAAGCTAGTTCTCCCATTCCCACCACTGAATCTAACCATTTCATGGCAGTGACTGCTCACCTTACTTGTTTCTGTACTCTTAGCCACGGTCGCAGAACAGCTACGACTTCTGTCTTTGATGTGAGGTTGTCAGACTTTTCTTAATATAAGACAGGATACTGCCCTGCCTGGCTTTGAAGAGTTTTTCTCTATTATCTTTGGATATGAAATGTTTAAAAATGAAATATTTTTTAAAAGGATAGCAGTATCTGAAGAACCTTCCTTACATCGGTGTTTTTTGGGTTATGATCCTGAACTGCTGGTCAGCCATAAAACATGGAACACTATCCCAGGGAGGACAGAAAGTAAAACACTCAAAGTGGGAGGAAATGGCAAATAAAAGCAGCAGACATGCAGAGTTTTAGCCTCTTTTTACATTGGGAAATTTTAGTAAGTAACAGGGCAACAAGCATGGCTTTGGATACTGTTAGTTTCATTTCCTGCAGAGGCAGATAGTCCTTTGATTGATTTATTTCTCAGCTGTTAGGAAGCATCACACCTGGGCTCTTCTGGAGGGTCTGGTTGTTGCAGACAAGAGATGCCATCTCTCCCAGCTGTGTTCTGGAGCATCAGTGTCACAGGCACTGGTCTGCATGAAGAACTAGTGCACCTCTCCTTGCAGACAGCTTGTGATCTTCTAAACTTGGAACCTATTTGATCCTGGTTTTTCACACCTACCTCTTCAGACACCGACAGTGCTGCTATTGCCATTCTCAGAAACACCTCCCTGTTGTTCAGGGCAGAGTGGCAGGGCACATCTGTCTCACCTAAGCCACAGACAGGCAGCTCTCCCTGCAGTGCTCAGTTCAGACAGCTTTCAGAGCCGTCTTTTTACACAATGGCTCAAAGGTCAGAGTCTTCAGGTCTCACATTTCTGAGGAATTTTGGCCCATGTGAAACTGAGCAGATGGATCTGAGTCCCAGCAAGTAGAGCAGGAACTATGTTTAATTCCCACATCCTGAATGAGTGCTCTAGCCACTAAGGAAGGGCAAGGAAACTGCTGCTTCCTTTGACCGCGCTGTGTAGTAAAGATTCCTCTTTGCGCTTCCTCATGAGGGTAAAGAGGTAGGCAGAGCAAGTGCAGAGGGCCCCCTCTTGCCTTGCCTGAAGTGTCTGGGCCCCCAGAATAGGTGATTTTAAGGTGTTTCTCCTCAGTGCTCCAACCAGCTAATCCTGCAGTGAGCTGTTTTGCATGGATCGTGCTCTGAAGCATCAAGCCTTCACCTGCTGCAGAATCTAGAGACTAAAACAGTTAAATGCTTTTGTGTAGCCAAAAATCTAGGTCCAGAAATAGATTAAGAGCTTGTTCCTTAGGGGCCATTAACACTGTGGTACACTTGAAGTGTGTGCTTGTACAGAAAATAGTAGCATTTGGTACTGCTTTCTTCTCAATCCCTCCTCCCAGCAGTCTGCATATTAACTACAGATTAACACTCCCCCCCTTCTCTAATAACTACACGGTTACTACAACGGTGGAAACAGAATTAGAGGAGCTAGCATAAAGCCAGGCCCTGTGTCCCATCTGCACTGCAGGCTGCTGTCAGAGCACCTGTCAGTCACGATTTGCATCTGTGCGACGGTTTCTTTCCTGAAAAAAAAGCAAAGCAATAAGCAGGCTTCCTTCCAGCCTGCTACCCTGATAAAGCTTATCAGTCACAGCAACAGCCAATGGCTTATGATGCTTATAATGCTTGCATCACTTTGCCCTTAGAAGCATAGATGACACAGTGCTGAAAATCGGTTCCTTACATCTCGTTGTGCTTCTGCTCTGGGTGGGACAACTACCAGTAGTTACAAAAACACCCCAGCTGTAGCATATGCAAAGCCTGCTCTGATACTTCTGCATACCTAACAGAAATAGCAATTTCTCAGTGTCCTGCTTGTATATAAACACATTATAAAATATTTGTACAAGAAACAGTCCAGTTTCTCTAGAAAGCTCTAAAATGCCTGGAGTAGTCTTAACACCTGGTGATCTACATGCTACTATAATTCAGGAATGGATGGTATCTCTCCCTTGAATAAGCAGCATGCCTAGGAGGAGGAACAAGAAAAACCCCACCTTTCCAAAAGGCTGGTGTAACACACTGGCGTTTTCAAAGGTTCTTCTGGACTTTGAGCGTTTACTCTGGTAGCTCTGAACCCTGAAACTTCAGGCTATGGCATTCATGGCTGCAGTCAGACGCCTTCTCTCTCTCCAGGCACCAGGGCAATCGTGGTTTCAAGATAATAATGATAATAATTAGTTAAATAAGCCCAAGACTGCCATTTTTTTCAAAATGTATCTCTAACCCATTTGTTACAAGCGACGGCTTTCTGTGTTTGCACTGCTGTGACGACGACGGTTCCTGATGTGGGCTCATTAATAGATTATTTCCTTGTTAGCTGTAGGTAAAGCTTTGACCTAGAGCTGATTAGGGAGAAGAACTTCTGTATCTATTATCTTTTCTCTCTCATAATTAGTATAATTATGCTCTGGGCCCTAGACAGAAATCTCAGACAGCCTGCTATGGAGCCACACAAACCATCTGGACTGCAGGAATGGGAGTTTGCTGCTGAGCAAGGGACGGCCGGGCTCTGAAGTGTCAGGCAAAAGCTGAATTACAGCATTACACAGAGAGCAACCAAACCAGTGGAGAGAGAGCTCTCCTCCTCCCCACCCAGTTAAATCCAATTAACCAGGAGGAACGCAGAAAGCAGGTTCTGTCATTTCCACTTCTTTTAAGATAAATTGGTATGCCTGTGGGAGAGAAGCATTCAAGGGCACAGCATGGCATTTTGGTTTAGAGGCGGTGGTGAGGGGAAAAAGCATCCAAAGGAAACTGCTCTGGTTTTGAGGCAATACTGCAGCTTTTTGGTAACGAGCTCAGCTGCTCTCTGATGACTTGGGCTGGGCTCCACAGGGTGGGTGAGGTTGGGACTAAGCCCCCACCTGGGTGGGGGTTGTGAGCTGCTCTCATAGGTGTGTGTAGGGTTTCCCTTCCCAGGGTGCACTGGCTGGTCTCTGAACCTAGGTTACAAAGAAGAGTGGAGGAGAGGAGGCTTCTTTTCAAGGTAGATCTGAACAACCTTTAGGAGGAAACAAGTTCAGAAGGTGAGTTCAGTTTAATACCTTTGGTTTTCATAAAGCTTCAGTGGATTTTGAACACCATGCTCTGTTTCTGAGGTGTCAGGTCAGCCTTGGCAAAAAGTTCAGCCATACCCTTTTTAAAGGGAGCCTTAACTACTGGTGTGTCTGGAAAGCACTGAGTGCCTTAACTGGCAAGCAGTCTTGGAGCTTAAGCTTGAAGGTGTTTAAGTGTAGGTTGGTGAGCACTAACAGTTAGCTGTCTTTGTTTCCTCTTACCCCTACCACCACGTTTGCACCTTGGAGTATGTATTGTCCCAGTAGTGCAACTGGACTTGCAGGATTCAAGAGGACTGTCCTTCCCAGCCATCTCAGATACCATCCTTGTGGTAGTGTGGAAGTGTAAATCCCTTCCTAAAATGGCAGCTGTACCCAGGTGCTTCCCAGGAGGGCTGAGATACAAAGCTCAATAGGAGATTATGGTTGTAGGTAATTGTGAGGGCACAGCAAGTGTAAGCTCTTCCTTGGGCTCAGGGGTTGGAAATCCCCATCTTGTGCCTCGCAGCAGAGTTTGCCAGTGAGGTGGGAAAGGGTTGTTGTTCAGTGGGAGCAGCCTTCAGCCATCCTTTTGAATTAACATGGCAACTTGAGGGACCTGCCATCTGAGTCCCTATATGCGACGTCAAGAAGGAGGCTCTAGTGTTTCATGCCCTTCTCCATAGACCTACAAATGTATGAGCAGCCCTGGGAAAAGAGGAGAAAGCTCAGGCTCTGGGATACTGTTAGCTGGTGTTAGGATGCTTGCTTGGGAACTAAGAATTGTAAGTTTGGATTACTTCAAGAAAGAGAGGGGCTTTAAGGCTTAATCTGCCACATCTCAGCTAAATGCTGAACTAGTTGTGGTCTGAAGGAAATTACTCCCTGCTCTGAGAGCAGGCCTAGAGGTGCTTACTTTTAATCAAAGGATGTGCAACATGAACCGGTGATGCTTCTTCCTAATAAGCCCTCAAAGGCCTCAGGCAGGCTGTAGGAGCTTCTGCCAGAGATACTGGACTCTGCCACTTCTCTGGCCCTGCATCTCCTCTTGACATACCTGATTGTCCCTGGGCTTTGGGTAAGCTCAGTGGTTGTGTTAATGCAGTCCCACTTTACACTCAAGGATCCATTAGATCCTGCAACACTACCTGTGGAGCTGCTTGGGTTCCTGTTTGGGTTAAATTCCTTGCTGTTAGCTATCAGCCTTGCCAGGAGAGAAACCACTGAAATGTGTGGAAATTCTTTGTGTAACAGCAGAGCTGATAACTGGCAGGAGACAGTTGGGTTTGGTTTATTTTCTTACTTTTTTCCACTACACGAGGTCTTAAAGTCTGAAACAATAATCCATTTATAAACAACAAAAGCTCTCTGGGTTGTGCTGCCACATCCTGTGGTGTAACTATCCACGTTCTTTCTGTGTTCTGTGTGGGATAGGATTACATGGGAGAGAGTGGGGTGTCTGTAATCCCATGTCCCTGGCTCCCTGCCCAGAGGTGTTCCATAAGCAAAACCAAAGATGGGCCATGATGTGGGGTGTGCAATGTGATGTGGTTGGATGGGGCAGGAAAAAAAAATCCAAGGCTGTGATTAAGGCTCTTGTGATATGCCCTGAGAAAGTAAAAGGCCTGTGTGTTACCGGTGGGAACAGGAAAGGAGCTTTGTGATGTGTGGAGGAGTCTGCTCCTGCGTCGAACCACTTTCGGCTGTGATTAAATGCTCTTATAGCTAGTGACTGTCTGATTTTTTTTTTTTTAATACAGCACTGATAGAACTGTTGTGTTAGTGCAATAATTAATGCAGTTTTGAAGTAAATGCGCAGTTGAACACAAGAGCTTGTATGTCTAAACTGTGTTAAGTGGCTTGGGGCCCAAGGAAACAGGTAAAACCTCTTGTCAAATGGAATGATACTGTTTAATCTGGGGTTACCAAAGAGACATTTCAGATAGCAGGCAAAGGAGAAACTGCTGATATCTGGAGAAGTTTCAGCCTTCAGCTAGGTTTTTACTAATTTTAAGAGACGGAGTTCCAGCTAAGAAGCACAAATTGGTTTATTAACTGGCTGTTACTGACCTTTCTCCCCTTTTACTCACGTTGCTAGTGCTTTCTGTGCGTTACAGCAAGAAATCATAGCTTCTGCTTCCTTTCCGTGGAGCAGCTTGCGAGCATTTGCGTTGCAGTGTGAAACCATCCAGCCGATAGGGTGCGAGCCGCGCTGCAGGTGTGCGGCTGTCCGAGCCAGCACACCGGCCCCCCGTTGTGCTGGGTGCAGGCTTAGGAGCCCGAACTAGACATGGTTGGATCGGCCCAGGGAACCAGCCCAGGGTAAGCAGGGCTGGTACGGAGCAGGTGGAGGAACTAGGCCATCTAAACTTGTTTAGACAACTCACAGTTTACCAGTCAAATAAACAGACTGGCATGCTGACTGTATCCAGAATGAGTCAGGTCGTTTTACAAGAGGTCTGCTTTGGTTACAGAAGTGCACGTGTTTTCTTCTTGTGAAACTGAAAAAGAGTGAGACTGACTTTCTTGTGATGCCTGTGGAAGCTCAGGCATTCACTCCTGGGAGTTCCTTACCTCCTGTTTGCATGCTACCTTAAAGGGTATTTTTTTTTTCCTGGACTTTTTGAATATACTTTCTTTTTTGTTAGTGATCTGGTAATTGTGCCATCTTCCAGCCTAAGGGAATTAGTCATCCCCAACTTCATTTTTCCCTTCTTATTTTCAAGGTGCTGTAAAATCAAGCACAAAACCTCACAGTGTGGGTGTGACTCCTGGGTGAGAGGGCTTGAATTGACTTGTACACTGACTTTCCTTTGAAAGTACTCAAATTGAGGGGCTTTAATGTTCATATTTTTGTGCTTCTCTTAAATAAAAATGTGGAAGGGTCGCAATGCATATCAAGAAATGTTGACTGCATTCTCAGTTTAGATGTCATTCCTTGCTGCTCTGTGAAAAAAAACTCCAAACTTTCTAGTAATTTACTTACAGACTACATCTATTTTCTTTACAATGTTGGCTTCTATAGGCATGGCAAACGGGTTATTGAGTTGCTGTGAGGGGAGGTAGAGTGGATTTAAAAACACTACCAGGAAAACATCATGCAGGTATAAGCAAGTCTGTGGTGGGTTTTTTTCTAGGCTGATGGAGGGCAGTGGGCAAGCATACAGAGTGAGACTTCAAAACAAGTTACTAAAATAATCTGCTGTGAACAGAAATAATAAACAGAAGTTACCCAACAATTCTCACAATACCTTTTTGTTTTTTTTTTCTTCTTGTTTTCTTTGCTAGCTAATGCTGTTGAGTTATTCAGGGTGGTGAGCTGCTGAGCTTCATGAAAGAGTGGAGAGCTCTGAAAAGGGTACTGTGACTCCTGCAAAGTGGCAGTTGGTGTATGATGAGGTCTGAAGTGTGGAGAGGGATGAGGTGAACGTGATTTGTTAGTAGGAAGAAAGGGTCTTATTGATGTAGAAAAGTCTGGGTCTGTAACAGGCTGGGTAATGGTGCTGACTGAATTCTAGTTTTAATGAGCTCAGCAAATAGATCCCTTCAGCACCTGTAAATGGCTGTAGGGAAGCAAATCTTCACATCCCTGGAGGGATTTGGAAGCTGCAGAAACTCATGTGGCCCTGAAGAAGATTGAGACTTTCTGCAGCCATTACTGACATCTTGGTACTCCCATACCAGTTATGGTGCCTGCTCTGAAAACTCAGTTCTGGCTGCACAGATGGATTTCTCTGCCATTCCTGTGAACCCACCTTACACCCACCCTCCTCACGCTCCATTCCCAGGAGTGTGCTTTGTAGGCACTATCATCTGCTTGTGGTTTGGGCTCGGTTCCCAGTTTGTGGAGCCTGTTGGATGGAGGCTGATGTTACAGACAGGAGCCAGACACTTGGTACGTTACCTTTACTGTGGAAATGATCTGCCTTGTCTCCAGCTTGCTTCCTGCAGCATTGCAACAGGCAACTGTAAAATCACATCCACAGCAAGAAAGTGTTGCAATCTCTCTCCTCAAACTCTCCTTCCTCTTCTCCCCCCCTCCTCCTATATTATTCTGGGTTTATGCTGATTTTCACTATTTCTGGGACTTTTTTCCTTTTAAGGAGGAAATTGAATGAGCTGAAGTTTCCTCCTTTGTGTCTCTCTCAAGCCAGTTTTTAGTCTGTCACATATGATGCATTCAGAAATGCCTTGATTGGTAGCTGTTATAAGATGGTGCTTCTTGTTTACTGAAGCTTGTGTGCATCTTTGAGTAAAATCTGTGTTGAGCTTGACTGGAGATCTGCAAAATTTGTTCAGTTGTTCTTCTGCTGACAAATTGCACAGGTGAGCGCGGTTCACTTGCTTTTGTGTCATTTCTAACACCTTCACAGCTGTTCTGTAGTACTCTGCAGAATGGCTGCGTTGCCTTGCCTCGCCTCGAACTTTTCCACAAGTCCAATATCCAGAGTGATCTTAGTGCTTTAAAGCTTTATGAATTGCCTTTTGGGAAGGACCTTTGGAGAAGGAAGCTGTTGTGAGGGTTTTTCACACCTTGAAAGGGCGAGAGGGTCAGGGCAGCACTGTCTTATATAGCTCTCATGGTCTGAGCTCAGCCTTGTAAGCAGGGCTCTGAGAGAACCATGCATTTCCTAAGCCATCTCCAAGGATCTGTGCTACTTATAGCCCAGGTTTTGCAGCCTACCATTTGCTTTGCGAGCAATCAAATATTGTATAAACAAGCTCTACCTCTGTAAATCTGTAATTGGAGGAAGAAAAAATAAAGAAGATGCTGTAATGGAAATAGATGTTTATGTAGTCTGATCTACAGTTGGTCTGCACTCAAATACTTCTCCAAGTGGCTAGCTGAGTCTTGGATGGTTCATGTGAGCTGTTAAAAAGCTAAGTGCCCATCTATGTTCCAATAATCATGTGACTCTAAAAGGTTTCAAGCTGTGAGCTCTAAAAACCTTAGAAGGCTCCAAGAGCTGTTAGCGTATCTGGCCACACGCTTTCTAGACTTCAAGACGTAGTTTCCTTCTTTCCCTTAAAACTTAGGGATAGTGGGGGGGTCAGGGGCATTGGGGAGGAAGTGAGGGGGCTTGCTTTCTGCATATATGGTGTTAAACTAAAGGAAGATTATTTAAGTATCTTCACCTCTGATGGGTGTTGTTAGCAGTGAGTCTGAATAAAACCCACCCTTTGCTCCAGGGCCATTTGCAATCCCCAGCAGCTCCTTAGGGATCGCTGCTGGATTGCTGGAATGTCATCCCTTCTCCCTGCAGAGCTGGAAACCAGTGGCACGATGCACGTGTTGGCTTTGCAGTTGGGGCAGTTCACTGAAGGTGGCTGGGAAGAGGTTCTGTGCAATGGGCTGTCTTGCGAAGCACTTCGTGCAGGTGTTTCTGACCACGGCAATGCAGCGTGCCTGGAACGCTGACAGCTGGTCCTTCTGCATGGAGCCTGCTCTCTGAGACAACCAGAAGTGTTGTTGCTGAATTGTGTAGTGCTTCTCTAGCTGAAAGTTGATTCTGAATGGTGGGATTTGGTTTTTTCCCCTTGCAGCTAGCCAGTGCTTCATGTGACATGATTAGAATAAGAAAAGAAATTATTTTTTTAATGGATTTTTGCTGGGAAAAAAAAAGGAGTCAGCAGATCTACATCTCTGGGTTTTGGGGTTTTTTAATTTTTTTTCCAGACATGACGACATCTTTCCTGTCTCTTGGTGATGCAAATAGGATTTTATGGTTCAGAATGAAATATTTTATTGATCATATTATGAAAAATCAATGAAAAGTTTGCCCTGGCTGTCAATTCTGTGCCACCTACTGTATGTGCAGTGACAGGTTTGACTGCTCACCATTGTGGCTGAGCAGAGGATATCTCGGGGTGCCCAATTACAGCAGCAGGGAGAGGAAATTCGGAGGAGTCATTTTGGCTTCCCTTGTTGCCTTCACGTCGGCCTCTGACGAGTGGCTATTCCGCTCCTTTCAGGTTTCACAGCAGCAAGAGCAGTAATGGCAACTCTCTTCAATTTTGACTTCTCATGTCCATGAGATTGAATCGATGCTTTTCCTGACACATTTAGGAAAACAATTTTCCACGCACGCTGGGCAGCTATTCTTGTCTCTACCTGCTTCAAGAAGGGATGGATAGGCTGGAAGATTTTATAGAAAGTTCACTCTGTCTGTCTTTCCCTTCCTCCCAGTCCAACCCATTGCCCCCCCCTCTTTATTTTTTACTTATTTTTATAAACTGCAGATCGACAATAGAGCAGTTTGTGTAAAGGAGGTATTTTTAAGGCAAAGACGTGGAAAAGCCAAGTGTTTTAATAGGGCTTATCTTGGGAGGGGTGGAAGTCTGAAGCAGGAACAAGAAAGTTAACATAGATATAAAGCAGTTGAGCTCTCCCATTTCAAGGATACATCACTCAGGCACAGTTACCATAGTACCTGAGCACTTAAATTGTTAATGTATTTATTGCTATACCGTTCCTGTGTCTGTACATTCCCTGTTCGGTCACCACGTAGCCCTGGAGGTGATGCATCTCCCTGACATCTATGGGCAGCTGGATTTTGCTTTCATAGCTGGCCAGCACCGCTCGGAGCAGGAGTCTCACAGCCTAGCTCAGAGAGAAGCATGACCTGACCCCAAACCGAAGTGTTCCTCTGCTGAAGGTCTGATCAAAGTGGGCTCATTGCTCAGGGGAACGGTGTGCCTGACAAGCATCACGCCTCTGCTTTGGCTGCTTTTAAAGCGTAGCTGGGGAAGGAGAGAGACTACTGGGGAAGGTGCTTGCCTATGAAGAGGAAGGCAGGGGTCAAGTGCTATCTCTGAGCAGTCTTTTAATGTGCTGCCTAATATTAACATCACATCCATAAGCAGAAATGAGAACAAGCAGCAGAGCTCTTCATTCCCATACTACAAAGTCACGCTTCCCCTCAGGTGTAGCTCTCTCCCTCTGGCCCAACAAATATGTTGTTATGATTTGGGTTGAGTGGCAGGAGGAATCTCCTTCCTCGAGGGGGACATGCCTTAGGCTAATGCCTGCATGCTCTGCTCTTCACCGAAGGTGTGACTCTCTTCAGGTAGTTGTTAAAAAATGGTGAGTGTGCTTCCTACTGGGAACAGAGCTGCATTTTTTGAAAACGTTTGTATGCACAGTAGGCAAGAGATCTCTTTCCAACCTCTGTGGCAAGAGGTCCCTGTAACGTATAACCTCTCTTCTTAACTGTAATTAATCCATCAGAATTAACTGAACAAGCAAGAACTTTCTTTGCTCTCTACCATGAGCTGTGAGGGAATCCTCACTAGCTGCAGGGCCCTCCACAGATGTGTCTGCTCAGGGCTTAGCCTGTGCTGTAGGGGCAAACAGGCAGACACCAAATATGCAGCAAATCCCTTTGGCTTGTTTCTTATCAGCACATGTCTAACGGGCCTCACGCTCCGTCCCCTCCCCAGATAAATAAAAATAAGGGGGCAGTAGCTTTCCTAGAGTGACAGTCCATAAATCATGCTGTGGAGATCTACCTGCAGAGAAATCTATAGCAGCCATGTGTGATTGGTGGCTCTCAACCGGCAGCAAACTGCTGCCTCAGGAAGCAAACAACTGCTCGTGTTCCCGGCTTGTCGAACGCCGGCTCTACCTGACCATGCGAGTGCTTGGCCACGTACCTGAGCAGCGCTGTAGCACCAGGGCACCACGTAGGAATACTTGTTGGATTCCCGGGAACTCACCAGGTCCTCTGCAGCCTTTGGCAAGTTCCCTTTTTTCCCCTCACACTGAAAACGTGGGGTCTGGTATGTGTGAGCAAGCTGCTGGCCCACCTCTCCCAAGGAAGCAGCTGCTGCTCTGCAGCCATAGTGAGCACAGGGGAGGAGGCAGCACTGCTTTCTTCATGGAACTGGCACAGCTGCAGGAGCTCTGAAACCTCGTGGCCACACTTGACCTGGTTTCCTTGACAAAAGCACATCTAGTTTGCAATTTGATTTAACCTGGAAAACATGTTTGTGCTGGGGCTAGGAATCCTGAGTCACAAATCCTCCTGTGCAACACCAGTGTGGTGCTGCTGGGGAAATTAACCGAGATAGCAGATCTGATCCATTTCCCACGTCCTCCTCATGGTCCTCTGTGAGAGGCCACGTTTTGGAACAGGCTGCCCAGGGAAGTGGTTAAGTCCCCATCCCTGGAGGTGTTTAAAAGACGAGTAGATGTGGTGCTTGAGGACATGGTCTAGCTGTGGACTTGGTGGCGGTAGGTTAATGGTTGGACTGGATGATCTTAAGGGTTTCTTCCAACCTTGACAATTCTATGATTCTATCTGGTTTCCTAAACCATCTGGGATTTGTGCCCACCATGGGAACTGTCAGACCCCCTTTTCCTCCTTGTACTGCTTCAGTTTGAGTGGCATCTCCCAGCACCTCCTCCCAGTGTCATTGTCCTGAGAGAGATGAGTTCCTCTGTGCTACCCTTTGATCAGCTGGCATTTGTTGCCTGGGGTTCTGGGTGTGAGGAGCCCAGGGTGTCCTCTGCCAGGAGTGTGGCCGTTGTGAGACAGCCTTGGTCCCTCTCTTCTCTGGTCCCCCGTCTTCCCCTTCTTCTCAGCTCAGGGAGGTCTGCAGCTGTAGGAGGCCAGGTCGAGGTGGAAGTAGGCTGCTCTTGTTCGCATCCTGCGCTGGAGGCTTTGGAGTGCTCTGGCGCAAGGGAGCGGTGGCTTCCATCTGAAACACTGGGAGTACTGCGGCGTGCGACCCTCTGACAGAATGGGCGTCGCGCTGGTATGGAGAGTGTTGGCGGCGGAGGCGGGAGATTTGCCAGGGTTAGGATTACAGGCCTGTATCAGCTCTTGAAGAGCCGGCACACCCGAGGCTTTAACATTCTGCCTCACACAGTCCCTGCCAACACCCTGCCCTCCTGCCCTAGGGAGGCTGTGTGGATGCTGCAGAGCCTGGAGCTTTTACACCAGGGCTGGAACTGAAGGGCTGTCGTGCGAAACAAATGTGCTGGGGGTAGTGGTGGAGGAGGGAGCAGTTAATAGATGTTTTCCCCTTGCTTGACATCTGTCACCTCGCCCCACGCCAACTCTTCCTCTGTTTACAGCAAAGCGTTTGCTCCCGTTAATTAGGACTGGATTAATTCCTGCCATCCGACCGGCTTCACGCCCGTACCAATGTCAGCAGCACCAGGGCCACACAGGTGGGGAGAAGGGCTGTCGGAGGAGGTCACCTCTGTCTCTTTGGGAGGGATAGATGGGTGGAAAAATGCCACCCCCTTTCCAAATCGGGCATGTTGGCTACAACAAAACCCAAACCACACACTGGGAGCCCCAGGATGCCACTTTCCCCATCCCTTTTCAGAGCAGACCGCACTTCAAGCCATCCCCTCCAGTTAAATCTCTTTGCCGCAGTGGTCTGTACGGGGGCTCACATACAGGGAGAGAATGGTGCTGTGATTTCTACGAATAATCACAACGGGAGCAGGAAAGTAAGAGGAAGATGAATACACCCAAAAGTCCAATGAGGTTCCAGTTGCTAATGCAGTGGAAGCTGAAAGGAAGCAGAACCACAATCCCAAGCTGTTCCTGCCAGGCACCAGGCTGGCTTTTCTGCTGTACAGCTGTGTTGCCATGACATTAGGAGGAAATGTGCTTCCCCTGGGATGGTTTTCCTGGTGTAAAATACTAAGAAGACAGAGTATTTAATGTGCTGGTTGGAGCAGATCTCATGTGGGAGAAGCAGGTTACCCGTGATTAGCTTGGGTAGGCTGTAAAAAACAGACCTACAAGCCCTCGTGGCTGCCTCGGCAGCGAGTGCTGAGCTTCTGCGGGGACTGGGACTCGGGAGAGTGGCACTGGTTTTACACTGAGGATTAAACCCTGTCTGAAGAGGAGGTGGAGTAGCAAGTTCTCCCTCCCCTTGCTCCTTCATGTAATGACTGGAAGTTTGGTTTTTATGTGATGTGTAAAGGAGGGGAGTGATGTGATATGCCTATGTGTAGCCCAGAGTATTTTAAGCCTTTCACCTCCCGTAAGATGGTGCTTTGAGTCTGTTCAGCAAAGATTCACAGCCCAGATGTCATGGCTGTGGGTACTCAAACCACCGAGCTGGTGGCAGAATGGTCTGGGGGAGAGTGGTGCCTTGCACCCGCATCTGAAAGAAACCGCTTCAGGCTTCAAACCTGGAAGGCAGACGACCATTTGAAGTCAAGAATGAGATTTCAAAGTTGAAATGCCTNTGGGGGGGGGTTGGGGGGGGTGGTGGTGGTGTAGGAAGTCAGTAATTCCCTTCCCTGTGGCCTGGCATCTGGGGGTCCCTCCTGTGTGTTCCCCTGTGTGGACCATCAGAACTCTGCTTTGCTGCAGGGTGGCTACAGAAGCGTGGTGTTTGTCTAGGGCTTCACTGCCTTGTGCTGCAAGGTTGCAAGTCAAGAGCACGGCTTCAAGCCCCCCATTTTCCCTGATGTCGGCAAAGAGTAGAAAGGACAGCTGTCGATCTGTTATGGACTGTTACCTCCTCCTTTATCACTTTCTTTTACCCCAGCACAAGGTTTTTCTTCCCTCTGAACAGAAGGTTTTTTTTTTCTTTTCAGCAACACTTTCTGTGCTGACTTCACACATATCAGCTATTCCCTTTGCTAGTTAGAAGTGAAGCAGGTAAAATGTGGAGCAGACTTATTTGTAAGTCTTGCAAGAATCTCTGCTAGTACAGTATTTGCCCTAATTAAACAAACTTAGGAATCATCTACAGGTAAAGGGACCCACTTAACACAGAAGCATAGGTGAAGCCTGAAATGTCTCGCAGAGAGTGATGGAGGGAGAGCTGTCATTGTAGCCCATGGGGTAGGGGGGGTAGAACTGTCAGTCCTCTGAGACAAAATCATCATTGATTGAGTGCCTCAAAGTGACTAGTTGTGCCTGCGTTTGCTGCACTCAACAGTTGTTTACCTGCAGCTTGACAGGCGCAGGTTTTCTTAAAAAAAAACCCCAACACTACTGTCAGTTAAGTAGCAGAGTATTAATCTACTGCTGAGATGATGGTCTCTACCAACTCTGGTCTCGGTGCTGCCAGACTATCTGCAAGCTCCAGTGAGTCTGGCGCAGTGCTTGTCGTGCCAGGTAGTGGAGAGCCCCGGAGCTCTGCCGGCAGGCCTGGTGCTGTGCTCTTCTCAACAGCCTGCGGGCCAGAGGACTACAAGCCCAGTCTTGCAGCTAGGTGTAAACTGCAGGGCTCACCTTTAGGTTCAGGGTCATTCCCCTGCTCCAAGTTTTATTTGAGAGAAAAGATTTGAGGTTTTAAATTGTTACCTGATTTGTATTTGAAACTAGTGGTAAAAGTGTGCGTATGGAGTGAACACCGTTACCCACCACTTCTCAGTCCCTGCCTCCCTCTGCGAGGTGCTTCTCCAAAAGAAATCCTTCTGTTTGACTGCTTTGTCCTTTTCCCCTGCTCTTCCATGCTGGATACTGTTCTGCATCTTGGAGCACAACCCCTTGTTGCTTTTAAGTTTTGCCTGGGGTTCGTTCACCCCAGTTTGGCTTGTCATCACGGGCTTTTCAGTCACTCCCATAAAAAAATCCATATCTCCTCTAGGTGAGATGTCAAAAGGTGGGGAAGGCCAGAACAGATGGGTAAGAGAAGAGGAAGGACAAGGCAGAAGCCACCTCTAGGAGCTGGGTGCCCTGCTGGGCACCCCTGGTTGTAACTGGTGTGTTGGGAGGAGCGGGCCATGGTTTGGGTTGTGATGGTAAGCGGTATGTTGGTCACGGCCACCCGCAGCGCACGAGCAGACCACCCTTGTCTTGGGAACAGCCCGTCTCAGTGGGAGAAGCGCGGTTGGCAGCTGTGGTTTGACTTGCCAGTGGCCTTCGCTGGGGGTGTGTTGTGCCGATGTCAGCAGTGCCTCCGCAGTGGAAGTACGCTGGAGAGAGGGGCACTTGCGTTACGCCAAGTGCCCCTCTTAACGCCAATTAATGGCCAATTTCTTTTCCTGGGGAAGGCCAAAGGGGTGACAGACCCTTGTTGAAGCGAGTGCATCTGTTGGTTCCAGCTGCCTAATGCCTCAGAGTGCACCTGCGTGCAGAGAAGAGCAGCGCTTGGCCGCTGAGGTGTGCTAGCCAGCTGCCATGGTGTGCTAGCCTGCCTCACGCTGTGCCCGTCAGGGAATCCAATGAGAACAAGGGGTGAACACTGCACATTCTTCAGTTATAAATCTCCACTTCCCTGGGACGCTTTGCTGTATGGAAGCAGGGAGTCAGGGTGGGGCTTTCCCAAGGTGTGTGGCATTGGTGGATGATGGGGTAACCAGGGCTGCCGGCGAACTCGGGGTCTTGGGAAGGAAAGCTTGAAAAGCTTTCAAGTACCAATTTGTCACAGAAACGCTTTTGCAGCGTCGGAGAGAGCAATTTCTGCCTCTTCCCACAGAAGGGACAGTGGTTCAGGATTGAAACGTCTCAGTCCTGAGATCCCATGAAGTTAAAAGAGGGGAGGATGAAAACACGCCCTTGGCTGGTGACTCCGCAATGTGCGTCCTGGTATCGATTCAGGTGCTTCTGTTGTTTGTGTTTCTCTAGATCACGTGTGATGCAGATTCCACGTGAGGGTTTAGGCTCTTATAATTTTGCTTTTTCTTAATCGCAGAATCATTTAGGTTGAAAAAGACCCTTAAGGTCATCGAGTCATAGAGTAAAAGTAGCACTACCAAGTCTAGCACTGAGCCATGTCTTAAGTGTCACATCTGCATATGTTTTACACCCTTCCAGTGAAGAATTTTTCTCAAATATCCCCTCTAAACCTCCCTGGCACAACAACGTGAACTGTTGGATCATCCCACTGTTTGAGAGTAATTTGAAATCAACTGAAAAATGCATGAAGAGGTAGGGAGAAATACCCCAGTCTCCCCCTTGTCCTGCCTTTGCCAGGTGTGTGTTTGCAGCTGTTACTCCAGCAGCAAGGAGATTGAAGCAGTGAATATGCCACATTCATCGGTGTCCACCAACACCAGTAGGACACCAGCTGTGATGCTCTACACCCTCCTCCTGCCCATAAAAATGTCTCCCCCTGCTCCACTGTAGCACAGATTTTGTTGAGCAAGTAGCTATCGCATCAGAGGCAGGAGTCAAAGCTGACCTAGGAATGAATGTGGTGCCTGGATCTGTTGTGATGCATTTTGTTGGAGGCCAATGCTTGAGTCAGGGAAGATGGAGGTGTGCTAAACCCACGTGGTGGGGGATCAGGGAGCTGCTTCGCTGAAAGGTTTGGGTTGTCCTGGAATGTCACCTGATATGGTTGGTTTGGAAGCTACTGTGAATTATGTGACTTCCTCTGTTTCCAGTCAGGCAGGTTTAGATTTAGTTTCCCAGGGTTTTCCCTGGGGCTCTTAACCTGTGTCTGGTACAAGGGGCCGCATTTCGCTGTGCCGTCATTGCTGTTGGCTGATAAAAATGAGTGTGAAAGACAAGTTTCTGAAAGACAGACTTAGAGTGCATTAAATAAATATAAATTTTATTAAAAACACCCACATCTCAGCGTTATCAGGAATGATATAATAATAAACAGCTTTCAAATAACCTGCATTACATTACAATACTTACAGTATTTATAACCATCCTCAGATTCTTTTTATAGACATACCAAACATTTAATGAAAATGAATGAAACTAAAGTAAAATAAAAAAAAAACCCATAAGCATAGAAAACGCACACAGAAGTTCATTACTTTAGTGTCAAACTGCTAAAGTTTCCTACACAAGTTAACCACTAGCTTTAGAAGTGAACTTTATACCACTGTGCGTCAATCAAGATGAAAGATTCATTCAAGTAAAGTTGACACCACTCAGAAGCATCTTCAAGTATGGCTATAGTCAACCTGATAATCCTATACAAGCGATCTGATGTCTGCTTTGTCATTCGTTCCAACTGAGGCAGGGATCTGTACACCAAAAAAACTACAGCTCAGGTATTTACAATACAAAACTGATTCCCAAACTAAGCTTCCTGCTCCTGCTGCCAGCAGTTTGGCAAATGACGGTGCTCGGCACATTAACCAAACGTCTGCTATGATTACATGAATAATATAGGACTTAAAAAACAATCACCTAAAGATGAAGATTTATAATGACTTAATTAATCTGACATATAACCATCAATTATTTATTTTTTTTAAAGATGAAACTTTTGTTTCAATGCAGTGGGTAAAGTCACAGACTGAGAATTAAAAAAAAAAAATTAAAAAATTGCCATAATAAATATTTGACCATTAAACCCAAAGGCCTCCTTTGATTTCCTCGAGTTAGGTTGTGATTCTGTTAGATAAAATTTCTCTTGACCGAACTTAAATCTTACAGTATATTGCACAAGATATATCTGGGACGTGGAGGTTTGCGTGTTTAGGGAAGCCCTTGTACAGACTGTACCTTTTTATATTTCATTTTCTTCATTACAGTATCCAAGAAGCCTTGTTTAGAGAGTGACTTGAAGAACTCTAGCAAACAGTCACTTGCCAAACCCCTGCCTTACGTTTTTCCCTTTAATCAGCTCAGTGCATTCTACTTTCTTTTTGTTTATTCGTTTGAAACAGGCAAAACATTCTAAATCTCTTAAACACTTTCATTACAATAAAAAGAGCTAACGAATTTACAAAATTAGTTTTAGTTACATTGATACATGTACAAGAAAAATTAGAGGAGGGATTCGAAAGAAAAGCGCTAAATCCCTGAAAGGAAAAAAACCAACCCAAACAAAATGAAACAAAAAAACCCCCAAGAATAATATATTTAACCTACAACAGCTTTACATACACACAGGTGACACGTTGGCATAGGAGAACATGAGCTGAAATATCCCTGAATTTTTAGAAACAACAACAACAAAAAAAAAAATAGCTGAAGTTCAAGTTATACTTGCTAAAATGTCAAGTATTGAGAGAGGGTTTTTTTTTTGTTTTCTTTTTTTGTTTGTTTGTTTTTTTCAAAGGCTATGGGGGGGGGAAAGATGGTATACAATATATAAACTTTCACACTCAGTTCAATATCCTATTGCCAAACTAGTGTTGAGGTATATGACAAGTAGGAACATCACTCAAACCTTTTAATGTATTTTTAGCTCACATTATGATATATTTGTAGCAGGCTGAGTAGCACCATGATGTGAATTCAGCTCAAAACCCAAATATATATAGATTTAATATTTTTACAGTACTAAAATACTAAAGCATTGCGTTAAAAAAAGTTTTGTTTACAATTTAATTTACTATACAACTCTCCTGCTTTTTTTTATAGAAATTAATGATTTAAAACCACCACAGCAAGCCAGCTGCCTATTTTTATTTTTTTTTTCTATTTAATCAACGGAATCACACAGAACTAACCCTGTTTCATTCATCTTGTGTAGGCATCGGTCTGCTCAATCTTCCTGGAAAAGAGGACACTTGCACCGAGAAATGACTTACACCACAATGTACATAATTATCAACACAAAAGCAATCTGCCATTCAGTACTTGGAAAGCATACAGATCTTTAAAACCAGCAGAAGCCCAAGCTAACTAGTTGTAGTCTGTCACATGCTGCTAATTATTACCTGTGGTTAATATAAAATTCTTTCCTTAAAACTGTACATATTTGAGCAATGAACTTGTCATAATAATTGTAGAAAACAGTTTACAGTATAGCTGTGTGAGATGAGCACCAGAAAAACATGTGTTTTGTGTACTAAAGTATTCCCTTATATCCAGTAAGCCCCATTTTTACCATAACTGACTGTATTAAAAATGGATATGTAGCCCACTAGCAGATGCACGGCTAAAACAAAGGTATTTAAAAGCTTTTTTTTTTAGTTTAAAAAAATTATCTTTGCATTTTAAAATCAAAGTAAACTCTTTTTTTTCTTTTTGTTTTTAATGTCTTAGTACCTCAGCATTGTTCAAGTTGTCAAGCTTAGGTAGACAAAGTGCTTTTGAAACACTATTTAAAAAAAAATATCTCTCTATTTTATTGTCCTTTTCTAGGACTTGACTGGATAAGCAAAATCCAGAGGTCTTTGTAATTCTCATATGTTAAAAAGTAAGCTTATTTTAACACCAGGTAAGTTCAATACATACATGAATGAAAAGGTCCTCCCTGTTGTTGAAGAACATTTGACTACATCATTGACGATTCGTTATAAAGGCATTAACTGTTCGACTGTTAATAAAGACACCGTTCTCTTAGATAGCACCATGGTTTTAGAATATCCAAACAAATTCAGTGTTTTGCTGTCTATTCATTATGTTTTATACTTATCTACTTTGTTAAATAAAATCAAGAGACTAGTAAGTTTACAGTAAAAACTGCAAGTTAAAAAGCCATAATTCCAGTATTTCAGTACATCACAGATTCAGCACCAGATGTTATTTTAAGATTCCTGCAGTTGTAACACTACGGTATTATTCATTTAGGGTTTGTTGGGTTTTTTTGCTCCTGTTCCATGACCATGCATACTCGATGACATTAAAAGTGGCCACAGATGTGCAAGACTGTAAGGAAAGGAAAAAAAAACACACAAAACAAATGCAGATTATCTCTTTCAGTAATGGAGCCAGTGTTTTCAAATGTAAATCGTGAAACACTTAGTTGCTTTGTTGTTGCATAGGATGCTTTGGTCTTGTTTCCTACGAGCCATCTGTGGCCACTTAAAGATCAGCGGAAAAGAAGTGCGCTAGCGAGTTTACCTCTTTGCTGGTGTGCCGAGGCTTTTCCCACTGACAAGTTTCGTAAAAACACTGTTTCCTCCTCCACCCTGGCCTTCCCCAAAACCTAGAGAACTGCCCTACTGATAAGGTGTTTTTTTCAAATGAGGTAACCAACAAAGGTGTGAAGTTAGATATAGCGGTTGTAAGGCCCTGTAACCCGTGTAAAGGCATATGGAGATGTAGTTACTGTGGAGTCTGTGGTGACCGACAGTGTCCTTTGTGCAAGAGACTTGATGAAGCGCATGTACGTTGGCTCCGAGGGTTCGTGTGGCTCAGCAGGCTCCCGCTTGCCTTTTTTGCTGTAGGATTTCTGAGGCACATAGTCTGGACCGTACTTCTCGCATTCCTCCTCCTTCTCTCTTGCCTTCTCAGCCATCTTTGCCTCCCAGAGAGCCAGACCATGTTTTGGCTCATTCATGCTCTTGTGCTGGTAAAAGACAAGGGATATTCTGGTGGGATGGTTCCTGTTGGGGTTTTTTAAGGGGGTCGTCGCGTGGAGCTCACGTTTTGCACACTCTATGAGAATTGACCCGTGAGATGGAGCAACTGCCACTCCTCCAATTTCTGGATCCAGAAAGCTCTGCTCGCTATCTGACCAGACTTCATCGGGGTCCTCTGCTTTTTCTGGATTCAGCACATCAGTCTTATCTAAGCCACCCTGGGGAGTAGTCCTATCATGGTTTTGACCTGGAAGCATGTTTGACGAGCCATTGACTGCGTGTGAGATCATTTCACTATCCTTATGTTGGAGATGCAGTGAATTAGGAGGACCGCTAAACATGCTTGGGGCAGAATGGTAGTCATGTGCTAAATGAGGAGGGGGTTGCACGTGGTGATGGTCACTGGTTTTACCCATGGAGCCATACTCCATGCTCGGATTATTAAGGTTAGATTTCAATCTTGAGGCAACCTCCATAAAATGGCCATCAGACTCATGGGTGGAGTAAGAGGAAAAAGACCCTACGTGGTGTATGTTGGGTCTGATGGTGCAGTTACTGAAGGAGTCTACCTGCATATTTTGGTTTCCATAATTCAAGTACTTGGGACCAAAACTCTGTCTATTCCCAAACCTATGCTGGTATAATGTCTGAATGGGTGGCAGACTTAGTTTAGACATGTGGTCCTGGCTCTGGCAACTATACAGGTCCATGTGCTGATGCTGGGAAGGGTAGGACCCCAAGTACGAGGGGCAGTTGTCCATAGGTATGTTTCCATTGCATTGGTAGGGCGGATACTGGTTATTCTGACTTAATGATCCCGAATAAGGATTGATGGGACTGGAAGAATTCAAATAAGACCCTGCAGGCTGTGATGAGGTTGGATAAAGGTTCATGGAACTGGACCCTCCATAGGGATCTGAAGTGTATGAAGAGTTTGGGTAAGCATTGGCTGGATTAGGCAACCTTACATAGAGATTTGCAGAACCTGAACCCGAGTAAGAGTTAATAGGATTGGACTGAGGGTTGTTGGGGAGAGTGCGCTGTGGATGCTGCTGCTGCTGTTGTGTGGCTGGTCCTGAAAGACGTAAGAGATCTGTAATGTGAGAAGAAAAAGCAAAAACAAAAAAACACACAAGCTTTTATTTCTAAAAAAAATAAAATACCCCACAACAAACACATCCTTTGTAGACATTTCATTATATGAATCTATTAAATTTCTAAGAAAAGTGTATCTTGTGATATGTTAACAGAAGCTCCCTTTCTCATATCTCAAATACTATCCTTTAAGAAGGTGAGTAAATACTAAGGCTCCTCATCCTTCTTGGCATGTACCCAGTGAGATCAGATGCTAGTGGCAGTGGGAAAGAGGAGGAACAGTGCAATCTGTTCAGTCACATGCACAAAATCCAGAGAGTGGAATCACGTTTAAGTAGCCCATGAAATGGAGCATCAAAGTGCTCCCAACAGCCATGCACAAGGTGACCTCCTATTTCCCAAGAATAAATAATTCTTCTCATCTATATTAATAGAACTGTCTGAAAAAAGTCCCTAGCTTTATGTGATGTTCTCTGAGAGAACAGCTCAGTAACAAGTGAGACGAACTGAAGATGCAAGAGCAAAACCATCATTCATTAAAAGGAAAGAGTATTGTTTAGTGGTTACAACCTCAGCCTGGGTCATGGGACAGCTGACTCTGATTCACAGATACTCCAGTCACCTTCTGGGTGGCGCTGGATATAGCGTTTTTTACTTGTGAGAAAGTTGCTCTAACAATAATATAGTCACAATGAACTCTTTTGCTCAGGATTCGCAAATCTACTGATGATTGGGGTTGTTAAGTGGCTTTTTAGACTCTTACTCCACTATGGGGAAAACTGCTCTGCTTTTGGTCTTGAAGCACAGTATAAATAGTGGTAAAAAGGTTAGGCTTGAATTCCCTCAAATTAGGAGGTTGTCTGTAACGGTGGCAGACAGTGAGTGATGCATAGGTCATTCTTTGACAGCAGCATCACACACATCCCTTTATAGCTCCTAGCACCTACTACTCTTTTAAAGGTGCTTTACAATACCCTGGATGGCAAGCAGAGTTTGCAAAAAAGCACCAGACTTTAGCTGTTAACTATCCAACAATAAAGGATATCTCAAACAATTTATTTTTTTGCTTCCCCAGAGTTGACCACGATTTGAGACTCTGGTATTTATAAATACACAATATTGATATTTGCTTTCAAGAATTCTTTTCCCTTTCAATTTTAAAATGTTCTCAGGCAAACAGTAATGGCTTTCTTGAGACTCGGTATAGGAGGCCCTTCTTTCTAGGAAGCTTACCACTGCCGATAAAGGTCCCGACCGGCTCACGTGTTTACCTGCCAGCTGCTTGGCATGGCCTGCTGCTTCCGAGTTGCCTTGCTTGTTGCGTGCTGCAGCAGACTTCTCTCTTTCAGCTTTGGTAGACCCATTCTCCAAGGAGGAAAGCTTTTCTGCAGCTGCTTTCTTTGCTTCTAGCTTCCTTTGCCGACAGGTCTTAACAGGCTCTGCTAACATCCTTACTTTCCGTCGGAAGGAGGTAAGGACCTGGATGCTGCCATTCCTCTTCTTCTCCTCCTGGCCCTCAGTGCTTCCAAACTCATCCACATCAGAGACTTTGTATAATGGGAGCACATGGAGCTGCTCGTCCTCTGGTGTTTGGCCGATTTCACGATTGTCTTCTCTAGTTAGTGTGCAAACCTGTTGAAAAGGTGTGTTAAGAGTAACTCTCTCCAACCAGTTTGAGACAAAGAGATCTGAAATACTAGCCTGTGCCTTTTCCCTTGCTGTGGCACTGTTGGCAGAGAGCTGAAACAGTGGAACCTGGGCTTTGTGTTCGCCTGAAGGTTTTTCCACTAGCAATATTGAGCAGTAAAACCTGCTGCCATTGTATTGCATTCCCCCTTACAACAGCAGCTTCCAGGACTTCTTGCAAAGGAGCAAGTCACTGTAATGTTAATAACAACGTTTAAGGAGGTTCCTGTTGTGTCATGTAGCATGCTCCTTGTGTTAGCTACAGCTGGAACAGCTGTGGGGAGGATATCAGTGGGGAAAAAAGATGCTGATAGAGACATATTTTGTATGCAATCAGTTGCATCAGTTAGTTTTAGGAAGAAAGTTCAGCTAGAAATATAAATTGTATTGGTGGTTGTTGACTTGTCAATTAAATCACACCCTGGTAATGGGAAAAATTTAGTTGTCATTACAAAAGTAGATTTTCTCTTTGGTCATAGTAAGAACTTCACTGTGAGTTTAGGTATTTGCTTCAAACTACAACCATGATTATTCAGAACTGAAGATTATTCTTACTTACTGCACTGCTCGGGAGCAGAAATAATCCAATACATGTTGAAACCCAGTCTGTTGTTCTGGTATGTTCTACAGAACCTTTGCTGTACACTCTAGAGAGAACAACTGAAAGCGGTAAAGGGCCTGTGTACAATAAGAAGGATGGCAAGGTCTGCAGACTTTCTGCTCATCCCAAGCAGGCATGAAATCCACAACTCTCTGGAAATAAGTTATTTCTTTCTGGTTTTATTTTATTAGAAGATACAATGCAAAGTTATTAGGGGGAAAAAAGTGTTTCAAGAGGACAAATATAAACTATTTTGTGCCAGGAATGCTGAAACAGGCATTCCAGCCCACTGGGACCCTCTTTCCATTGTCTCCATGACTTTTCTTTTACTACTTCGCTACTAAGCCTGTCTTTAATACACCGTAAGTCTCATTCATTTGAATGAAAAACTGTGTAGGGGGTAATGAGCTCAATTACTGCTTAACGTTTCCTTTTTTTAGCAACCTGCATTATGCAAGTATAGGCTTAGACAGGAGATAATGAATTAAATGTATGAAATCAGACCTGGAGTAAGTAGGCTATGTGTATCAGGGACTTACCAGTGTGCTCCCGTTCTGCATATTGTGCAAGTCTCTGTGAGCGTGAGCGCAGAAATCCAGGCAGGCAGTGACCCCTGAGAACGGGCGACCTTCCTTCAAACCCAGGCGACACTCGGGCGCTCTGTGTTCATACTCAATCTGGAAAGAGATGATGGGCGTTGCTGCAGCAGAACTGGATGCACCAGTGCACAGAATTGTCACTGGGTGCTCTGCTGTGGCAACATGCAAGTGTCCTAATACCTTAGAGGTGGCAACAGACAGACCTTGAAGGTAAATAAAATCGAGCAGTTTGATGGCTATTTTGTATCTGTACATAATTCCTTGCTGCTTTGTTTCCTGGTACCTTGTGCCTCTGGCTTGGTTGTGAAACTGGCCAACACTACTTCTCCTTTTGTATTACTTTTGATTGTCTGCCAGTGGTTGGTGCTTCTACGTGACAAATGCAGAGCATGGTTTCAATGTCTGGCACTAGAAGAGTGATATGTTTGTGTAGACTGGAAATAGACCAAGCTGTTAAGGGAAAATGGCTTTAGAAACCCGACTTCAGAGTGATTTAATGAAAAGTAATGATTTGCTTTTTGATTTGTAAGATTTTGGCATGCTAAATGTATATTTCTTTACCTTTTAGTATAACTCTAACCCCTGACCAAAGAGACCTAATTCAGTCAACACAGTACTTTCTACCCATGCACTTGTTACTAAGGAGCTCTACAAAGAGCTCGTAATACAACAATAAACCTTACCTAAAAATGGAATACACAGTAATGGAAGATCAAGCCTTAGACAAATGACGGCTTTATATTTTATTTAGCAAACTAAAAATGAAATCATGGTTGTAAAATGCTTTGCTGAAATCCTTGAACCTTTCAAGTGAACACAAAAAAACTGTGCTTAACGGAACTTCATGGATCCCATTTTAAGGAGAAATCAGTAGTTTTGCCAAGGCTTGATCCAAGATCACTGAACGGGTATCTAGTTTGCTCAGAGACCTTTATTTTTAAAATCTGGAATATTTATTTGTCTGGAATCCAAATTAGAAATATGTAAACTTCTTTGGAGTTAGCCAAGAGCAGTCTGCAATGTTAGCCAGGCTATAACTGTCCAACTAAAGTACACCGGTGCAGCTGCTCTTTAGGATGTTCTGGGTCCCACTGGAAAAACAGACCCTTTCCAATTCTAGTTTTTAATCCAGTGGCAATCCAGATGTGGATTAGAATTAACCTGGGAGTACAGAACTTCTTTTCAGGATTCAAAGGGGGTTTAGGGCTTTTTGGCTTTAGAACCTCTTGCAATACAATACGAAATAGGTCTCAATCATCTCTCTTTAAAGCCACTGACAGTAATTTGATCAGGGTTTTTCCACAAATACTCGAGGTGTGCATGAAACTCTTGAAACAGGCCAAGCGATTCACACGCCTGATTACACATGGTGACTTGTATTTTCAACAAGTGTTGGGCAGGACCACAGTTTACAGGGAGAAAGTGCTGTTGTGCATTTTTGTGGCAAAAGCAGCCCAAGAGAAGAACCATTCGTTGTTCACCACCGCCTCATTTGTCCTTCTTCCTCTTTTCCTTTCTTGCAGAATGTCTCTCACATATTTGGACAGATAACCTCAGCTAGAGGGCACACAGCCACAGTTTCCTCCATAATGAGTCTCCAGGCATTATCTATCAGGTAAGTGAAGCTATGTCTGTACTGAATCTGCTTGCTCTGTCTAGTTGTTCCCAGACATGCAGTAAAGGAAATGAGTTTTATGGCAAATAAAAATGGACGGTGTGCATTACTTTACTGTTCCCGTTAACGGTTGAAAATCTGTGCTGGTTGTTACAGTCTGATGCTGGCAACAGGAGAAAAGATGTCATAGTTTACAGTGATGCTGATAGTTTGGAGACTGTAAGTTCTGTGAATGTCCGTAATGGTGGTGAATCTGAGCAACAAAATCTGAAGGCAACGGCTATGCATTTGCAAGGGATATGTTGTCAACTTCTGATGCACATATTGGAACAATGTTTGGTAAAGCAATGCAGATGAGACACAGCCCCAGCTGGGAACCTCATAAACACTCTGAATGTGCAGATAGCTGTGAACACTGCCTCACAGATGAGAGGCGTGCACGATTCCCCTCTTCATGCAAGAAGGCTGTTGCAGACACCTCTGTGCGTATGGAGAGCTGACTGTGTTCAGATACGGAGCTCTGCTTTAAAAGTGTGTTTGTGATCCTGCTTGGGCAGCAGGGTTGGACTAGATGATCTTTTGAGGTCCCCTCCAACTCCTAATGTTCTGTGAATCTGTGAATGGTTACCCTGGCAAAACCAAAATTTGTCTGCCACTTCAGAGAGCAGAACTGAAACCAAAGCTTCAGTGCAATATGGTACGCTGCCTTCTGGAACTGCTGTCAGTCTTACAACACCTTCATGGCTGTTTTGCCAGTCTGGCTGGTGAATCATGCTTAATTCAGAAATCTCTGGTAGAGCTGAAGAGTTCTGCTTAAGTGTGAAGGGATTTTATTGTGTTGCTGTAGGGAAAAAGGTTAGCTCTGTTTAGTGGACCAGATTCTGCTAGTTTTACTTCTGAAAGCCTTTTAAGTGGAACTGTTCACTTCCATCCATCTTTCTGAATGCTGGCCAGCCCAAATGTATGTGATGGTTTGGTGCAAGGTTGGAGCACTGGGCGTGTGGCACAAAAATCAGGTTATCTGCATGACTGCTCTAACATTTTTTTTTTCTTCCCCATCATACCTGGTTGTTATATGCATCGGGTGCAAGCTTCTTGTAGGTGGGTGCCATCAGGGTTGACAGATTCTGCAAATTGGATTCTAGTTTTTCTTCCTGTTGGGAGATGAAATGGAGTTCAGTGACATTTCCAGCCTGTGTGTATGGGATATAAGAAATCAGGGTCTCTGCAAGATTATGTTTACAGGGATAGTTGTTTAAAGGCCTAGACCGTTATCTATCTTGGGTACACAGTAACTGCTGAGAGTCTTCTTTTAATTTCATTGTTTAACAGCCTTTAACTAATGAAGTAGTAGTGTAGTGTAATCCTTGCAAGAGAACATCACATACTATAATATTAATTTTACTTAGACTGAGAAGAATCACATTCTTTAACATGGAAATGTTTTGGATCCAAGTGTGATGATCCTTATTATTTTCCCTACTAGGGGTTTGGGAAAATAATAGTCTCAGAAAGCTTTAGAGAAATAATATCAGAATGGTCCATCAAGTAAATCTGGCTAAATATCTTTTCATGCAGCAATTTAAAATTATTTAAATACTTCAGACTTCAGAAAGTTCCCAATTCCTAAGCAGTAAAGAATTGCGGACATGTCTAGCAGTTGCTGATGGAGAGGCAGGAATGACCACACTCCTATTTCTAAAAGGAGAGGTACACACTCTCAACATGAAGGGCTCTTTGAAAATTAAGTACTCTAATAACATACTCCAAAGCTGTTCCCTGTCCTCTCAGGATGAGAATCCCAAATTCAAAACCTCGCTTATGTGAGGCCCTTACTTTACTTGCACAAAGAACAATGGCATACTGGGGTAATGTAGTTGGTTTCAGGAGTTTGTTTAGAGCTGTAAAAAATCTGTGGTTTTGAGACACGTTTGGTGCATTAAATGTTTGCATCTCCTACTATCTGTCTATCTCTTAGTTTGGGGCTCCAAAATGACACAATGAAACTGTTAAAGTATCTTGCTGTGACCTTGTGGGTGCTGCCAGAACCTGGAGATTTTGTATGTCCCTTGGTTACCATTTTTAAGTGTTGCAGTTTTCATTGGAGAGGATCCTATGTGTGTTGTCCATGCTATGGGACCCAGCCCCTGGTCTGGATGCATTATTTGGCTGCACCCCACTTCATGTGGGAACAAAAATTGTCTTCCCTGCCCAGCTCTGGCTTCCGTGGGAAGTAAATCTGGGAATGCAAGAGTGCCCTGGTGGGCTCTGGTCAGGTATCCAGCTTAGAGTATTTAGGGGGTCTCGGACTGTGGGCTGTGATAAAGAAGGCTTTGTGCCACAGCAGGATTGAAGGAGAGCTATTCTGTAATTCTTGGGGTTGTAGAAGAGCAGTAGGGAGGAAAAGGTGTGTGTTAATTGTGATGATAGTCTAAATATTGTGCAGTTCTCAGCACAGGCCACAGGATGCAGAAGGCTCTCTGATCACATGAAAGAAATGCTTGGGTTTGTAGACACCAGAACCCAGTCAAAGCTGTGGGCCTATGCATCAGTACGCAAATGAAGTACTAAATCTGCACATGCTTGCCAAAGCACAGAGTGGGCCACTAGAGCCTCCCAGACACATGGAGTCTGGGGGTTGCTGCAGTCCTGACTTCAGAGGTGTCTTGTGCCTAGGCTAAGGTCAGTGGTTTTATTACTTGGATTCATTTTAAACAGTTGCCGGTTTGCTGTAACACAGAGCATGGTCTGGAAACGCTCACTGGGGCAGCACTGTCCACAGAATGAGTCTTCCTATCCTCTTCCTATTTTAATCTCAGAGTTTCTTCATGTTTGCCCCCATGCAGCCTGCTCTGGCTCCCCGTTGCAGTGCCATGCCCCTCCAGTTGGTGAACCTTCTGCTCTGCCACGGGGGAGTGCCCAACTGCAGGCCTAACACAGCCCCAATCATTCAGGCCATGCCCTTTCCTCTAATTGAGAAAGCCAGCAAACATGGTTTCAAGTCTCAGGGCTTTTACCAGCTGTCAGGATTTGGACAGTCAATTCAGCTGTCTCAGTGACTGGAATCAATCAGTTTTGACTGGCAGTTATTTAATTACCCTACATGTATGCTGTTCAAGCAGGGCTCTGGCCCCTTGAACTGCATCTCTCTTTGCAGACTGACAGAAAACATTCTCTTGCAAATAAGGCTCACTTTCAAAATGGACACCAACCTCTTTTGGGTCATCCCCCATCAGCTTAAACTTTCTTGGGATCTTGCTTCTGGCAAACTTGCAACCATTGTAGTACATGCTCCAGGAGCAACCGAAGGAAAATGAAGCACCACAAGTTTCAGGGTCCAGCCCTTGACATGCACAAGTCCGCCTGAAAAATAAGAAAACATGGCTGTTAGCAGCAGGGTAATCCCAGGGCACTCCCACAGTGGGGGCAGCATTCTGCCAGCCCTCTGGGGAATCGCTGGTCATCTTCCACTGGGAAATAATGAAGACATGAAAGAGGGAGGCATGTATGTTAAAACAGAAGAATTTATTGGAGTGATTAATTTCATGGGAAGGTGTCTTCCCTGATTTATGAGAACCTTTGTTTTTCTCACAAGGTCTGTGAGTTTTCAAGCTGCCTGAAACAGCTGGAGAGGTACTGCATGTTTCAGAGTGAGAGCACGAGTGGAGGTGCCAGGTGGCAGGCTGAAGGAGGGGTTGCAGTTTGGTGAGCGTACCCTCTGTTCTACTTACTCTTCATTCAGGGCGCACCGCCGGTTTGTGAGCGTGCCGTACTTCCTCAGGGTGTCGGTGAGTTCCGAGTAGAGCTTGTCAGCCAGGCTTGTTGGGATTCCCTCCCAGACCAGGATAAGAATCACAATCACGGCAGTCTCACATGTGTGCCCCGCTCGCTCGCGCACCAAGCAGAGTAGCTTTTCCTCCTGACTGCTTCTGCGGACTACCTGCATGCACAGCAACACACACCCCGGAGCCCCAACACAAACAACACATTTCTTAATGTGAAGAGCAAGAGAATAGGAAACCTCAGCGTTAGTGCGTGGGTGGGGAAATTACTTCTTCTGCCATCCTCCTCTTTGCTGCTACCAACTCGATCCATTTTTCTCAGGTGGTAGAGGCCACAGCTATCCTCTGTGTTTAATGAAGCTGACTCCATGAGGCTCAGCTTGGAGTCACAGAGTCATGGCATGGGAAGCCAGGGCTGGAGAACCAGCTCTGTAAAGTTATTTCCCAGCAGGAATATTCCTCCAAATCTGCACTATGTGGCCTAGTTCGGTTAGCAGGCACAAGGAAGCGGGCACTGAGGTGCCACCCTGCACAGAGCTGGATGGTGGACACCTGCACCTAGGGCAGGAGACATAAGGGGAAAAGCAGGCAGCTACGGAAGGGACTAAGGAATATGGAAGCTCCCTCCCTTTCCTTCTCAAACTTAAGCAGCTAAACTTGTAATTGGCTGCTCAGTTTTGTGACCTGCCCTTACTGCATACAATCATAACAGTGATGAGAGCAGCAGTAGATGTTCAAATAAAAGTGTCCTTGCTTCTCAGTGCTTGTGCTACTCTGGGGATTTCTGGAAAAAAAAAAACTCAAACAAAACCAGGCTGCAGTCTGGCATGTATAAAGACTAGTCAGGTATCAGGTTTTCTTCATCCTGTCTGCCCCCAGCCTTCCCAAACCACTCGGTAATTTGTGCCAGAGTCCTGCACGTTTCCTAACAGGGTGTCCTAAAGCCTCTCAAACTGTGAGCATATTTTAAAAACATCACAGTGGTATACTTACTGGACTTGTCTGTAAGCAAAAATTAAATAGCAATGAGAATGTCTGGGGCTCTGAATCTGAAATCTAAGCAAAACTACCTTTCTTGTCAGGTTTTCATACCTTTAAGCCAAACTTTATTCTTGCTGTTCCCCATGAACAAGCAAACAGAGTGTTTGACTGGGCTGGGAGAAGCTACAGGCATCTGTGGTCCTGGTGCCATTGAACTATTTTAAGTTTCATAGCCATCTATGTGCTGTCTGTCTGCTTACATGGACCATCATCCGGGCCTAGGTTAGTCTTAACGTTTGTGTACATCACTTACCCATTTAGCAATTGGACATCCTTGAGAACTTTTGCCTTCTTTCCCAGTGTAGACAACCCTCTCAATCCTTATAGCTTTACCCTTCTGTCCAAATCTTAAACAAACAAAAATATGTACAGTAAGCAGATTAATTAGGCTCTGCATGAACACTGAAAAGAAGGAGCACATTTACCAGTCTTGTCTTAAAAAATGAACACTGTGAGTTACAGGGAGGGATGCGCACTGCAGTTTCCTTGCTGATTTTATTACAGTATGGGATTGATACATTGAGAGGCAGATGTCTTTGGTACATCATGGATGAGTAAATAATTGTTTCTGTAGAGAATTTGTTCTAGATAGCATTTTGAATAGTGGGCTGGAAGTCTCTGCTTTGGGGAGGAAGTTTACATTTTCTTTAACTTTTGGGTTAAACTTATTACTCTGGAATGTATGCAATCGTCATGGAACTGCTGACATGCAGTAGCCTACTAATTTTCTGTGCTTGTTTCTGGCTTACAGTATGAATCAGTTAAGTCATTATTGATCTGCATCATACCTATTTCTTTTATCACCTGCTCATAAGTTGTTACATACTTCTGCCTGACTTCTATACTGAATTATGATCACAGGCTACCCTCAGTCAACCGATGCAGTTTGAGTGTGTCTTTTTGTGATTGAGGTGGGTGAGCTCAGCTCTTGCTGAAGCATTCAACCAAGGTCATTAGTTCATCGAGGCAGAATCTAGCACCACAGGCAAATAGTGCTGTTACCCTGACCAAATGGGATCTACTTTCCACGTCCTCTGACAGACCAGGTGGAAATATGAAGCAAATGCTCTGGGAAGCAGACTTTGAATTAGCAGCACATTGGGCCTGTGCAGCCGTTTCCAGGCATGTTCTCTGGCCGGGCCACTCTCCAGGCTGCTGCAGCTGCGGGGGGCACACCAGGCATCAGGTGAGGCCATGCCTGAGAGGCCTTGGTGTCCAGCCATGTTGACTTAGCTGCATTTCAAGGATCAGACAAATTGCACTTCCATCACTGTTTCTCAAATTCTGCCGCTCTCATTTCTCTCATTAGTACTAGCTGGGTTTTTTTTCCTTTTAAATAATCAAATGTGGGGACTAAATCATGTCCTTGTTCTTTGCCTGTTGCCCACAGAGCAATCAAGATTGCTCCTTCCTGTTATGCGGCCACTTATTAATGCTTTGGGAACTTTTGACCTTTTATCCCTCTTGTTTTTGCACTAAAATCTCAGTGACAATCTTAAGAGCAAATATTTGTATTCAGACTTCTGTCCTGTAAAGGAAATGAAAAATGCTTATTTTTAGTTGTGATCTCATTGTAAAATTTCAGTGTCACAGGAAATTATAGAAATAAAATCAAGTTTTACTACATATGTTCTGCAGACAACTGTTAGGTCACTTTTTCCTGCTTAAGGCTTGGATGTTAGTATACACTTGTTTCTTTAACAGACCACATTAAAAAAAACCCCTAATCTTATAATCTTAACATTTTCTATCAATTTGATAATCTGGATTGCAGGACAACTGTGCGGATGCCACTACAGAAATATGTTGTGCATTACACACTGGAAATGAAATGGACTTTGTCTCAAATCTCTCCAACTGTCACAAAGGAATTTCTGCCTGATGTTTGTCATGCTTGCTTTCAGGCCAAATCTGATCGGCTTTAAAACCGGAGCAAAACTTATTGAGCGTGAATTTAGACATTGGGAGAAGGAAGAAGTAAAATGTATGAATCCACCATGGATTCTTCAAGAAGATTTTTCTGGTATAGCTAAAGTATTAACTGTGAATCTAAATCTCATTCCTGGCTTGCTTGGCAGTGCTGATACTGTAAAAGTCAATATTTAATATAGTCAATATTTCCATTTTCACAGGAAGCCAGTTTAAAAGTGCTTCAGTTGTGATTAGTGTCACCAACTGCACACATGTGCTTGAGAGGATCTTTATAGTTCAGTGCTTTTTTGTTGTTTTTACTCAGGGATACAAAATTAACTAACAAGGAGGAGATATGGAGTTCTTCAGTCAGGGAATCGCACAGTTCATACCATATGAACAGCTGAAAACTAGCCATTGTTCCAGTGGCTGCTGCTATACTCTGCTTAACCTGGCTGAGTAGATGCATGTTATCTATAATCTCTCAGGATTTCCTTCTGCCAACGTGAAATGAAATTAAATGCAAAAAAAGAAAAAAAAAGAACATAAAAGAACATTAAAAAAAGAGAACAAAGGTGAGGTCAATATTAAGGATGAAAAATTACATTCCAAAGTAAAGAAATGAAAAAAAATTCATCTTTAATAATTGACATCATGACATGAATGACTTTCCTCTTTTATTACCTGTAAATACTAAAGAATTAACTAGTCAGTGAGAGCACTGGAGATAACAAATTGTAAGAAGCTTCTCAGGAGGGTCAGCGTTCACTCCCCCTTCACAGGAAAAACCTACTTTATGTAACACACATGCGTTCGAGCTGATCGCAAAGCTGAAAGTGAGTTTTGGGGCAAGCGCTGCACAGGAGTCCCAGGGAAGGAGGTGCTAAGAAAGAGAAAGGACCTTAGGACTTAAGAGTGTGTTCTGAAAGGTTCAATATGCCCTGGGCGCCCATGGTGGAGCAGCAATGAGAAGCTTGCTAAGAAACAGCGTTCCTTAGCTCAGGCACAGCACTGTAATAATGCCCGTTTGCTTTCGGATCTGCACATAGCTGGAGTTTCTTTGCAGTTCTGCAGTCCAGATTTTTAAGGTGTTAACAAATCAAGTTTCCATCTGTCTCTGACTTACTGGAGAGCTTTTTGTTTGCTTGTTTGTTCAGAGGGGGACTGAATTCCCACATACCTCTCAAAATCTGTCCATTAATGCCTGTGCATGCCAAAAGCTAACACAGAATTCACAGTGCAGAAGTCACTTTTGTGACAGTTTTTAATTTAAATACTTAAAAAAGGCTGGTGGGTTTTGTGTTTACACATCATTTTAAAGAACACAGATCATGTGTCCATTTGGCTGCTCAAAATTCCTGGTTCGGTTGCAATAAATGTATCATGGGATGCAACACGATACAGGGATTGTCCACAATCAAGATAAAGCTGGTTTTGTGCAACTCCAAGGATGGGGATGTGTTTTCATTGAACCATGTATCAATTCTTGTGGTGAAACCATAATCAACAACTTTGTGGCTCTCCTCTGGACTCGTCTGAGTTAGATCTAGCCCTTTAGGGTTGGACTTAGTGTTTTGGGTTTTTTTTTTTTTTTTTGTGGAGGGGAGCTAAGTTTGAAGTTATTCTGCTCTTCATCTCCTTCCACCTTGGCATTCTCTTCCCCAGAGGGAACACCAGGCCCATGCCTGCTTTTGCAGCCACCGCCAGCCGTCTTGCTTGGCAGGCTGGTGAATGCTTGTTCCTGCTTGGGTTTGCTGGCATCTGTCTCAAAGCACGGAGCCCGTGCCAGCCAGCAGACTATTAGCCCTGTCAAATATTGTGACTCTCTGGTGAATAGCACAGTGCGTCATGTTGGCAACACTGGAGTAGCTAAGCCTACAAGTAATTACTTGATTTGCAATTGTTTATGTCTTTATGTGCAAAAGGTGGAAAAATTCTGACATCCACAAAAGGATAAACGTTAATCTGCCCTGTGCCTTTGCACTAATTACCTTTCTTCCATGATTTCTCTAATAGCTGCCACATTAGGACCGGCTCCTAGATGGGTATAGAAAGGACCTTCATCTTTTTCAATAATTTGCTCTGTTTAAAACAAAATAAAGGTTATTACTTTGAAGCTTAATTCTTTAATGTAAAAAGTCACATTGCAAAGCTTACATCTACCTCGTTAGAATACTGCTGTATGGGTCTGGGGTCAAAGTTTTCAAACACTTATGTCTAAAGTATGCCCACACAATCTGTACAAAACATGCAAAGCACGTGGCTAATCCTGCAAATAGCCGTGGTACGGACTGTGTGCCTTTTGCTAGCACAAACAGTTGTTCTGCATCCTGGGCCCTGCACTGAAATTCAAAAGGCATTTTTCCTTTATCACTCGACAGTTGTTTCTCCTTCTCCCACTTCCTCCTTTCCCAGTATCTGGAAAGGAGGATAAATGGGATATCAACAGTAAATATTGACGTTAGTGAGCTGTACGGTGCTTGCTTTTCAGCAGACATGTTACAGTGTAGGAACCTACAGTTTGAGAAAGTGGCCAGCAAGGTTACGTAGAGAATTTCTGCCACTCACAGAAAGACTCTCTGAAATGAAAAAAAAAAAAAAAAGGAAAAAAGAAAAAAAGAGCAAGTTTGCTGAAAGAAATCCTGCACAAGGCTCAGTCAAAATGCTTCTTTGCTAAGAACGTGGCCTCAGTTTTCTGTGTGTTGGTAGGACTGTGCCAGGATCCACAATATATGCTGTAAGTTTGGTTCGATACCAAGAGGCAGGCTACAGCAGTGAGAAAGAAATGGCCAGGCTCTCCTTGTGCTCAGGAGGAGGTGGTGGAGCTGGGCTGACTTGTCTGAGGGCTGATTTTATGCTGTCTGCCACGCTAAGTCCAAAGGCTGGATGAGGTAATGCTGCCCTTGAAGTAGAGCCTCCAGAAGCATGATGATGGCATGCTGCAAACCTGAACGTGTCAGTGTGTGAATGACTTAATTTCATCTTCCTAAGGACAAGTATGGTAGGAAAGAGCAATAAAAAACCCCTATTGATTATGCTGTGGCACTGGGTTCTTTAAAGACATCAGAAACCAAGTTTCATGCTTTCTTATTTCCTGGAGGGTCTGCTAAGACTGGAGAATTAAAATGCAAGTGGAGAATAAGCACTTTTTCTCACTCAGCAATTGCAGTGCTGGCTCAAAAAAAGAAAAAGGTGAGAATAATAAAATGATTGCCAGAAAAACTTGTGCCAACTACATTAGAGAAGCTGCCTCAAGAAAAAAAAAAAAAAACCAAAAAACAACAACCCAAACAAATTCAGTGTTTTCGAAAAACATTAATTTTGTAGGTTGTTTCTTATAAAACAGCAGGGAACAGCAAGGCACTAGCTTCCAGTTTTCTTCCTGGGAACTTTGGGAATCCACTACCTCCTCTTCTTGTTCCCATGAATCATCTCTGAGACATAGCCCCAAGCATTCAACAAGGCAAAAAGGTCCCTTTGGCAGTTTTGGAGGAGCATTGGTTCAGCCTTCCTCTTTTAGAGTTGGTATGAAATCTCAGTAAGTGAAACGATAACAATTTTTGGTTGTTGTTCATTTTTTGATACTGAACCTTTTGTCTCAGCCTGAATAGTTTACACAGTAGAGCCTGAAAGTGCCTGATAGACCTGACCATGTACAGTGTCAGAGCTGTACAGAAGCTCAGGGTACAGGGCCATGCCTGTCACTCTACCCTGCTTCTCCCTGCTCTATTCTTCCAGCATTTGGAGATTGGGTATGCCATGAAGAAACACCAACAGTTCCCCTTACTGCTTTTTTGGTACTGCTTGTGCAGCTTCTCTAAGAAACTGCTGATCTCTTCAGTGTTGCAGGAGACAAGCATGTGACAGGGAGGATAAACTCTTGCAAATAGGCAAGGAATAAACCCTTCTTTGAATAGGCTTTACTGAGGCAAACTTCAGCAGTTTCAGTGTTAGAGTTAAAAATGGCATAAGGATCTCAAGTTTGGACCCAGGACATATTTTATAAACGCTACATCTAACCTTGGTGAATAAATTAGATTACAAAGTTCTGACATACTCTTTTTACAGCATGTTGTCATTATATGTCTTTCAAGGAGAAAGGATGTGAGGGGATACATAACTAGCCATAAGCATTCTGACTGAAAAAGCAAACAGGTAATTGTTTTATGAGATATTGAGAAGGGACCTGTGTGTAGGGTTTCATAAGCAGGCAAGGCATAAGTGTATAAAATTGCAAATTTATAAGTAATTAGTAAAAATGACTGTTTAAAAAAGAAAACACTGAAAAAATCCTCCCAACAAAAACATTCAAGTAACACTGCGATCCCAACTTGAAGGCTCGTTTCCTTCCTGTGAACTAGTGTGTTTTTAGTACATCTCAGCACTTACCAACACAGCTGCAAGATGGGAAATCATACTGGGTTTTGGCAGGTGTGTCCAATAAATTTTTTACAGGAGTATCCAATAACTTGGACGGTGAGTCTAAAAAATTATTGAGAACAGTTCCAGCTGTTCTTTTGGTTGGGGTTTTCTCAGCAGATGAGTTGGCTTGCTGATCCAAGGTTGGGGTCTGAGTGTCAAAATCTCCAGCACCAGTATTTCTTGATAGGATGGTAATAGGGCCTGCTGTTTCAACCTTCACATGCTTAGGTGATTTGATAGTAAAAGCCTTGTGATCAAACAGTGATTTGACCTGTATCTGTTTTAGCTGCTGTTCCATTGTCTCGATGATGCTCTTTTGTTGCATGTTGTCGCAGCCAAAGTGCTGATTCTCTTGTTTAATTGTTTTTTTCCACATTTTGTTTTCCATTTGCCCAGCTGATGGACGCATGCAGACATTAGACTTTGTGCCAACCTCAATTTTTATAGGCTTGCGCGCAGCACCAGGACCAATCTCTGTTTTGGATTGCTGGTATGCTTGTTGCTCCTGTTTTTGCAAGAGATGCCACCTCAGGGCAGCATGCTTTTGGAAATCCTTAGGGGTCTGGGACTGTAAATGACAGCCCCTCTGGTCTTGGGAGTGTGGGGCAGTTTGCTGGCTGTGTGGTAAGTACCGCTGAGGAATCTGTGTAGCTTGTTGGCTCGGGAGGTCTTGGTTCCGACTAGCACCATAGCATTGTGTTTGCTGGAGTGGTGGTAGCTGTATAACTGAAGGTTGTTGCATCTGCTGCTCTTGTTCTTGAAAACAGTGATTCACATCTTGCTTCGCGGTCAAGTTATTTGAAAAATACTGCACGTGTTGCAAGTCCCGCATTTTGCCGGCTCCGAAGCGTTCGATATTTGCGGCGTTTTCTTTCTTCTCAGAAATCAAGTGTGCGCTGTTTGGGCAGGGATGCTGCGGGTTAGCATTTGCTTTCTGAATGTAGAGGGGAGCTTTGTTGTTCATGCTCGGAACCGGCTCTAGGCCTAGTTGGGGGCTATGCAGTGGGAACACAGCTGATTTCGGGTACTTGCTCCCAGCCTGGAAACATTCATCTACTTTAGGCTGACCGAAGGATGTCCTATCCAGCGGCTGCTCAGCACTGCTCTGGGCGTGGGACAGGTCTTTACTTCTCATTTGCAGAGCCTGTTGCTGGTTTGGGGTTAGCTGCGGACTGCGCGGCAGTTGCACCTGATGCACTTGCTTCTGAAGCATCTGCTGCAAAATGTGCGAATGCAAGAACGGCTCGTTCTCCCCGGGCTGGCGGTTCGAGTGCTGCTGTTTCAGGGGGGGCACTAAAGGCTGCTCGGCTTGCTGTTCTGGTCTTTGCTGGAAACGGAGCTGTTGCGGGGCTTGTTGCTGCACTTGGGACTTGAGCAGAGAGTCCATCTTCGTGACCTGTGGCTGCGGCGAGTGTTTCTGGAACGGCAGCTGCTGGTCAGCTGGGGGATGCGGCTGCAGCTGGGAGCTCTCACTTTTGTACAGCGGAGGAATTTGTTCCTGTTGCATTATCTTCTGGCTCTGGGGCTGTCCTGAAGGCCCCTTTAATGCATCAGGACTTCCAGCATACTGTTTTGTATAGGCTGTTTCGGCTGTGTTTGCTGGGAACTGAAGAACTGATCGCAATAATGCTTTGCCAGGCATTTGGGGAGGCTCTCCCTGGCGGAACTGGGTGGAAACCAGTTCTATCCAGGCTGGCTTTGAATAATGTTGAGCCTGTAGCACAGGCTCCTTCACTTGGTCCTTTTCTCTGTCGGGAGGAATCTCGGGTTCTCTCTGTCCTGGGAAATGCTGATAGTGTTGCTGCAACTCACCCTCGCTTCCGTGTGCTTGCAGGCCTTGGAGGGGAAGCTTTGATGCCGGCATCATTTCTTCTGGGCACTGCTGAACTGAGGCGGCCACAGCAGCTTGCAGGTTGCTTTCGCTGATATCTTGTGACGTTTGTGCCTGCTGCGGAGGTCTCTGCTGAGGGTGAAGCTGATGTTGTCTGAGACCGGGACTTTCTGATATTGGTCCCTGCTGTTGCCCTTCATTCTTTATCTCCCCAGAAAGAGTATCATCACATCTGTTGTCATAGGAATGGTGTCCTTCTCGCACCATGACGGACAGTGCACTGTTCATTTCCGGAGCAGGAGGAGCAGAGGAATCTTTGTGAAACATTGAGTTCTGTTTAAAGAAAGCACCATTTTTTTCTGCTCGCTCAGAAAACCTTTCCAGAGAGGCGCTCTGAGCTTGCAGGTTACTGCTGGAACTTAGAGAGAGGTCCTGGTTGGGAGCCTGCCCTATGCTTCCACGAACAGTACTGTTTCCTACAGGTAACTGGTGTGGATCGTAGCTTGGGACCTGTTGCTGTAACTGTAGTTCTGGTTTCTGAAGCGAACAGCTACCTGGCAATACAGGTGGTTTACTGGAGTCTTCTGTGTTGTAGACCTCAGTAACCACTACAGCTGGCACTTGAGGCAGCTCAGAGTTTGAGGTCTGTGGGGAAGTGATCTGCCCTGAGGTATGGGATGAATGTGTTGCCTCAAAGGACAACTCATTAGTAGCCTGACTGGTAATGGCATTGATATGAGATGTGTTCTTCTGCATCGCTATGGAAACATGTTCTGGATAATATTGAGACAGTGTTTTCTCCAGGAGTTCACCATGCATGCTTTCCATGGAAGAGGCAGAAACTGTAGCACCATTAGGCATTGGCACTGCCTTGTTCTTAAGTAGTAAGACAACGTCCCTGTCATGGCAATGAATGTTTTCCCGCTCCTGCTCATCCTGAATCAGGACATCATGAGGGTTTTCTGAACCACCACTGTTGTATCCTGTAGGCTGTATCAACTCTGAAACTTCATTTTCTTGTCCCGTAAAACTCACGGCTTTCTTCTCACCATAACAATTGGAGATGCTTGGTTTTTCAATGTTATCCTCTGTCTCAGCTTTTTCTCCATTTACCTCTTTGTCTTGTTTCACTTTCTTGCTCTCATGAAGTCCACACAGAGAGGGCTCATTAAAAGTGCGTTTTATCCCACCATTTTGCATATATTTGGAATACACTTTATTTTCTTGTAAAAGGTCGGGGCTAACATGGTTGTTTGGACTTCCCTTCAGGTGGGGCACTCCATGGTTGCTGTTAATGAATAGCTCTTTGTGGTCTCCATTTACTTCAACTTCAGGCCTCTCTGTTGCTGGACTTCCATTTTGTAGCTTCACCGCAGAAGGTTCTGCCTGGCACACGTGAGAAGATTGCGGTATTAGAAATGGACTCAATCTATTGCCGTCAACATGGTTGGTTCTGTCCTGTTCCATCTGGCCTGCTCCGGGGCCATCCACAAGGCTGCCTTCTGAACGTATCTGAAAGAGAAAAGAAATGGGAGAGACTCTAAGTCAATTTTAGTTTCCTTTGATGGACAGCCAGTTCCTAACAATTCTTGCACACTCAAGCGCCCACTGTTGCCCTGACCATCTCCCACACACGGTGTGAGCTCTCAGGTGCACCCAAGGGTTGTTTCCCTGTTCTATCACAATTTGCAGCTCCATGTCTCCCTTTTTCTTGAAGGTTTGTTCTTCAAGATGAGAGTGCAGACATGCAGAGTGACCGACCCCTTTACCCCCGCTTAACACGCGTGCAGGTATTTTACCAAAACCCCTCTCCTAGTGGTACCAAAACACGCTCTGATTTTGAACGACTTGCATAGACACCTCTGTCATCAGTTTTCCTCCTCGGTAAGGCAGAAAATCACGCCAAAGCCATGGTTCTCAGACTTTGTGCTAATCCTGTTAGATCAAGTGTGCCGAAACTCTTTTGTGTTGCTTGAAGGATTATTGCCACCAAGCGTGCCAGTTAGAGGGGAAAGCCTCTTTTTTTTTCCTGTCTTCAGCTGTCTAACAGGGTCTTTTAAAACCAGCATTCCTAAAGACTGTGCAAGTGGCATGCTATCCATGTGAGACAAAGCCACGCTTGTCCATAGAAATCTTATGATTCATCAGCATCCTGGTAACATTGACAGAAACAAACTAGAGATTTCTGAAAGATTTGACGGAAGAGGTAATTTTTCAGGTTGCATGTAGACATCAAGCATGGCTTAAACTGTGCATTCGGGTTTTGAACTGAGCCCCACAGCTGTGGAACTAGGATTTTCATCCTCTTTGTCAGGATGTAAAATACATTTTTCTTCTATTCTCTATGTATTTTATTTATAAAGTGAAGTTTTTCATTGGATAAAAGTACAGACAGTGTGCATTGAACAAATTCCATATAATGACACGCTAATCCTGTTCACGTGGATCTTCCCGGGATTCATGATCCCAGCTAACATAGATAAAGCCCTTGTTTGACTCTGCTTGTAATTTACTCTTTGTTGGCTTTATAGTTCACAAATGACACAAGACAGACTGACTGAGGCTCTTAGAAATGTGAGGTTGCACAGAGAAAATTTGTCCTCATGCATGCCTTTGTCCCGAAGCTCTACTTTTTAGTTTGTATAAAGGGGAACCCGAAGGCTTCAGAGTTACCAGGTCATCCCAGGTGTGGCTGCCAAGGCAGAAGAAGCACTACATGCAGCCGATACTGCCACTAGACGGGAAGACCCAGGATACCGAAAAATTTCTCCCATCACTGTTGCACTGCTTATGTATGTATTTATCCTAATGCTAAAGAACATCTAACTCAGAGTTTTCAGTGTTGTATTGCCTTACTCAGTTGAGTAATATGATTCCAAAATGCTTTTAAAAATAATATGAATTCACAAGATTAGTTACAGCCAGCAAAATCTCCTCTGCCTGCAGCTCTAATTTCAGTATCAGGACAATTCAAACTAAGTTTTCACAGGCCAGCACCTATAGAATGGCTTGTATCCACTTCTTCCTTAGCCCAGACTTGGGTTTAGATTTACTTTTGACCTGAAGCATTTCTTTCTTTCTGTAGTCAGGTTGTTTTGTGTGACAGAAGTAGAGTTCTCTCTGCAAGTAACAGTACTTTAACACCACCGCCCCCCCAAAAAAAAACCAACCCAAAAAAGTGTTTTCAGGGGAAAACTAAGAATAGGGAGTCTGAAAAAATGTTTCTCTATCTTACCAATTTTCCTGACAAGATAAGGAAGGCTTCTCCCCTTCTAGATATATTTCAGTGTATTTCCCAACCTAGCTTTAAAGTACCACGCTACATGAGCCTTTGCAGCTTTCCCAGCGAGACGTTATTCCACGCTTCACAGAAAGCAGCAGGAAAAGGATTCCTCTGATGTGTCATTCTAGGCCGAGCAATAGAATGATGCTCCCAGAGTATCTCAAAAATAAAATGTCAGCTTAATCTGGAAACCATTCTGTGCCTTCACACCTTTCATACCTAGAAGTGTAGCTGAACACAACTCATGTCTGAGTGTGTAGGCTGCCGTCTTTTGCAAATACAAAATGAAATAAAAGGCGCCATAGTAATTAACACTGTGCTGTCAAGCTCCTTCTAAAATATTTATTTCCTTTTACAAAGTTTTAGTCTGTGCAATTGAGCCATGAGAAACTTCCTCTGGCCTTCAAAGTCTGCCTTGCTGCTTGTATTCTGGTGTGCCATGTGGGATGCAGATTAATTCCTTCCCACAGTTCCCAGACAATCTTTCTTCTCAACTCCTTACTCATAGGTAAAGCCACCTTTTTGTTTAGAAGTGGGGGGTGCCCAACTTCTCTAACCTTAGCTTGCAAACCCCTCAAAGGAGCACATCTGCGCTTCAGAAAAAATTCTTAGGTTCATGTCATCCTCAAAACCCACAAGGTTACCTCCACTGTGTGACAAGAATTATCATTTGTGGTATTCTCAAAGACCCCAGGGTATGAGACATCCAGTTCCCCCAAGTTCTGATCACCGCCGGTGTAAAAGGTATTGGTTTTAGTCATGGCAGAGGACACAGGAATCATTTGGTTCTATAAAAGACAAAGTTAATTCATCAATTAAAAGTGCCAGGTTTGCATTCTTTGACTTGCAGCTAGGATTGCAGCAACTTTGCGTTAACACTTCCTTCTCTGTCTGCACTGAGGTACTCCCAATCCTTGAGTCACACCCAAGTACAGATCTTGCTTAAGCAGCTACAAATCACAGCAATTATTTCTAATTTAAAACTGGCAAAAGACAAATGGCAGCAATACAATTACTGCTGGTTTTACTTGGGACACCGCAAAGATATCTCTGATGCTGTTACTAACCAGAGCTGGTTGTGCCTTGCAAAGTCTCTCTGCTCTTACTCATAATTGTTGTGGGGTGAACTATCTGCCTTTCCAAGTAAACCTACCTTTCCCCAAGTGTAGCAGTTAGCCTTTTTTCTCTTTCCCATAACTGTATTTTATCCATCCCATTTAGTAGCTCCACATATTTTTCTTCAGCTATAACTCATTTGAAATTCAAGTCACATCAGCAGCATCTGTGAAACAATTACTGCATCTAGGACTGACTCTGCAGTCTAATCCATCATAATTATGACTGGCCTCTTTGAAGACGCCACGATGCGTGACTTAAATATAGCACATTACTGTGCAAATGGATCAGCATCTCATCCCACCAATATGCATTCCAGTTATAATTCAGTCCACTACCGCTAGACTTTTTCAGATGCAGTGTGTGTACATTTGTTTCCTGCCACATACGGTGTGTAAATTGGAAACCAGCTACTGAATGAAAGAGCAGCTGAGAGTTTTTTGTTTGTTTGTTTTATGGGCAAGTTTGGCATCTTCCTGCCACCTCTATCAATACAGGCATACCAAAACACTATGGAAGGCGTTGTTATGAGCATGACAAACATTTGAATGGCAACAGAAATACTCCTAGTTGTGTCGTTGTCTTTTGTGGAAAACCTTTCTTTACTTTTAGCCAGTTCTAGAGGTTCAGACCTTAATTTATATAGCACAAGCATCTGGGGGGGTTGTGAATGCAAAGCAGCTCAGCTGAATGAAGCTGAACAAACGGGTGAATATACCCACTGCAGGGGAGTACGACCTTCTGCAAAGCTGGGCAAGATTCCCAGGAGAAAAAGCAGGAGGAGATGGTGGGGGATGCTGTGCTAGGGTACTCTTGGCCTTAGATGGACCAAAAGGTGGGATGTCAGATGGGTTGTTTCCCTTTCTGGGGATAGCTAGGATAGAAATATATCTGCTGGGAGGTTTTTCTTCCTAGCAGAAATACACCTCCTTGTACAATGACCTCAGCTGACTTGTGCTTGAGTGATTATCAGGATGAGACTTAAGAAAGCAGAAGTCTGATACAGATACCCAGGAGCTTGCTGATGGCTCACTGAGTTGTTCGTGGAGCGCTGCCACAGCCTCCATCCTGCTGGCACCCTTCTGCCACTGCCAGGTGACACAAAGGTCTGACAAGAAATTCGTGTAGCACTTTCTACAAAGAAGATGAATTTGCCTATATGTCTTGCCAAACTCCAGTTTGTTAAGTTGTACCTGCTGCTTACATTCTCCTGCTCCTATTGCCTGGGTACAGAAGTTGGCTTCCATTCTGGCTTAATTTGCTATGTATTATTAAGTGTTGTTGTGCAGTTACTTTTCTCCCTCTGAAGCTCATGCTGCTGGCAGAGGTGTCTAAATCCTGAACTTCCAACAAGTGAAAAAGCTCCTGAAGAGAAGGGATTTTTTTCCTTCATCTCAGTTTGTGAAAGTGGAGTTATTCCTAAATAAGGTGACTCGTAAATGGGATTATCAGAGAGCTCAATATCTGCACTAAAACCTTTGAACTTCTGGATATGCATACATGCAAGATCATCTTTTATTAACTCTGTGTCAAAGTTTTCTCTTTTTTAATGTTGTAACAAGATGTGTAAGCAGTTATAATGATGCTCAGCACCGTGATTTATAGCCGGGCGGTTTTTATGGGATGTTAACTTTCTCAGGCCTATCTAAGTCCTGGTTGCTTCAGCTGTGCCACGGGTTAACACCTGTAAGCAAGCTGCAAGTGTCACTACATGAGAAAAGATGTGCAGTTAACTCAGATGGTTAATGGGTGATGTAACACATCAAAGCTCCTTATTAGTGAGACATTTCTGTTATTGCTGGGATAAAATGCGGCACATGTGAAAACTGTGGTATAGCTTGAGAATTTCCTATATGCTTTGCACATAAAGCGCACTGTGTTTATGCACCCAGAAAACAAGCTTGCATGTGGGAACTCGTGAGAGAGGCAGGACTACGCCTGCCCAGACTCTGGGTGGTTTGCTGTTCACAGAACAGCTTCTTCCCAAGCCAGGGTTGCTGGTCGTTTGTCACAAATACAATGCCATCAGGAACCCAACCCCACTCGGGCCTCTCATTTAAGCATGGATTTAACGTGCTTTTCTGAAGCCGAGGCACAAGCCGCAATATTAACCCTGTTGTCTGAAGCGTATTTGAGAGAGGTGAATCGAGGCCCTGAACCCCACGACATGCCCGCAACACTCCCTCTGCTCCCCGCAGTGGACCGACTGTGGTTGTGGTGGCTGAGGAAAACACGGTGACACTGCGAGGCAGATGTAAAGGAGGCGCGAGGAGGACAAGGCCACTCTGGCTGGCTAGCCAGGCTCTGCGGCTTACAATGGGGTCCTTCTGCACTGCGCTCAGCTGTCTCCTCGTTTGGAGAGAGGTTTTATTCAGTGCATTAGCAACGCTCTGGAAAAAGCTCGCCCAAGGATGCCGTCGTGTGCCTTCTCTGTCCCCTGAAGATTTTAAGTTAAGGCTGCGCTACTTTCTAAAATCCCTATACCACTTTCTCATTGTAGCTTTAAATAGCAGTTAAGAGGTTAATCTAGAAACCACTAGATGAGAGACTCTGACTGTATTCTGCAGAGGTCACATTACATGAATATAATTGTCTTCTCTGGCATTTAAATCTATGAATACTCTGTGTCAAACAACAACAAAAAAGTGGGATAGATAAAATTTGTTACCTAATTTATAGATAATTTACCCCCAATCTGCAGGGAAAATGGTGACTAGTGAATATAGATATAAGCAGACATAAGGGAATGAAGAGCATGGGATTTGTGAAATATGAAGATTAATAATTCATTAAATCTTACCCAAGCCAGAAGCCTCACAATTCATGCATTTTTAAATCAAATAGTGCTAACCCCCCCCCAAATTATTGACAGCAGTTCTTGCATTTCAGTGATGCAGTGATCTCATCGCAAAAGCACTTGAATCAGTTTGGTTTTTTGACCTTAATAGAGAAGGCAAGCGAGTAAAGCTAAACTGGATCTCCCCTTGCTCCATTCTGTAACTCTCAACAAGACTCAGTGCTGCAGGCTGCCTACCTAGACACGAAAAACTGCGCTGTTTTCAGAAATGCATAAAATCAGAGGGAGTGAAAATTAAATGCCTCTACAGTATGGGTGGGAAAAAAACAATTATGCTAAGGAAATGAATTCAAGAATATAAAATACAGGCAGCTCTCAAATTCCTCTATTTGTGTGTGTGATTTATGCCCTATACAAACTTTGCACTTAACTGTACCATGTAGGACTTCTAGCAGAAGCACGCAATTCTTCAAGTCACTTGTAATGCCACCACAGCCTGACTAGATGAGAAATGTTTCCCAAAAGGTTGAACTTCAAAATGAGGTTGGATTTAAGAACCAAAGGACCTTGCTGTAATAAGCAGAATATTTGAGGTGTGGTTGGCACCTACAATTGTTCTTGTTGTAAGCTCATTTCTGTGGTTTAGACTTGAGTACAGTGGATCCAGGTGTTTTATACTGACACAGAGCTGTACTACTTTCCAAGTTTGACATTACCTTGGGTGTTGGTGTGCCGACATACTCTAATTTCTTGAGCACCACTTTGAGTATTAGACATTTTTCACAAATAACAGGAAGCTGAACTAAAACATCCTTTGCCTTTACTCGTTTTGAGAGTAATTGAAGTCGATAATTTTAAGAGGAAGGCTGCAGGGATGGAAGGTAAAGTCTTAAATGCTGGGAAAGCTCAAATAAATTTGTACTGAGATGCTTCTATACCTGCATATAATGAGAAACTTCTGTGTGCCTGTGAAGTTTGGACCAGCAAAATTGTTACAAATAGCATCCACACAGGGCATCATTCTGGTAATTCACCAGTGCCTGTAGATTCAACACTGGGAAACATGGTGGGGTAGGAAAGCAGAAACAAGTCTCTTTTTTAGTTCATCTCAGCCAGTTACCATGCTAGGTTAGGTGTGCTGATGAGCAAAGGCTGGCATGGTAGGGTGGGTGGCGTTTTCAGGTGGACAACTGATGCTCAGACCTGGTTTTGATTTCTGGAGAAATGGTGTAATTTGAGGGATGACTTTCCTCTCTGTACTTCAGCTACCCCATGTGTCAAATGGCAGTGCTGATACTGGTCGCTGATTAACATCAGCTATCAGGGACCAACAGCTAACTGCTCACACTTCTTGCTGAGCTCTGGAGCGCAGCATTGCCTCTGTGTGAGGATGCCAGAATAAGCAAGCGTTGGTGTCTGAACCGTTCTTCAAGCCACAGTTGATGTTATCAACCTGCTATTTAGGGAAGGTTACCAAGAGGTCAGTATCATCATTATCTTCTAGTTTCTGTGATCTTTGTCCATCTGGCTTCAGACCTGTATTCAGCATGGATTTCTTGGGTTGATGACTTCCTGACACCAGTCGAAGGTCAGTTAACTGTGATGATTTCATTACAGCTGTCAGCAGAATTAAGTAATTTGCCATTAAGTAGTACATCCTCCTTGAGAGCTAGGAGCAGTGGAAAAGATTCACTTGGCTCTCTTCACCCCATGCTATAAAGAAGACAGGGAGGACCCAAAGGAAAAGCTACTGGCAAGCTAAATATTTCAGGGTTTCATCATGTTGGGACAGTAACATTAAAAATAGGAAAAAAAATCATCCTGTTTGACGTGTGGGTGGAAGAACTGATAGAAGGGAGTAAAATATTGTGGGCTGCAGCATCCTTAGAAAGCTTATTTACACAGCTCTGTCTTCCATTATCCTTTGAACTTCACATAGGAAATCCTCTTGGTCTCCCAGTTCTGATCAAAACAGAATCTTGGATGAAATGCAGTTTTCTTAAATGTATTATCCAAAAGTTGAAGTGGAGGATGATATTGAGAGGATGGTGGGGAGGATGCAGACACAAGGGTTGATGACTCCGAGGATTACACTGATTGTTGCTCCCACGTGTCCAGATGATAAAGCATAGCTTTCAGCCCCTTTCCTGGCCTCACTATGGCAGCCTTTACATCCCGACACATGCTCCTTCTCTACCTGTCTCACGCCTTCGCCTCACTTAGGCTGAGATGCTGTAGTGAATTCAATTTTTTACTACTATTCTTGGCCACTGAACAGTGAGAGGCAGCGCAGAGACATGGCTCCCACGCTACACGCACTGTGCGTGCCAGCGTACTCGAGGGGCAGGTACTGGGGATCCCTGCTGGGGCAGTGAGCCATGAGATACCCAGGTGTCCTCTTGCAAGATGCTGCATGCCACTGCAGCTTCTGTGCAGTTTCCTACGTCCTTCTGGGGATTTACTTCCAGACAGTGAAGTTGGAGGAGTTGAGCCAAAACAAGGGTACTTGCTTTGGAAAGATCGTGTGCCGTTTTAATTGTTGTGTGATTTGATTTCAAAATGTGTTTTCATGCCCACTTATGATTTTTTTTTCCTCCTTCCAATGTGTGCCTTGCATGACAACTAAACCAATCGCTCATAAACACCTGAGAAAAACAGATTAGTCAAGGACCTGAGGAGATGAGTGCCCTGTTCTCAGCTCCAGGGCAACACCAGCCAGACCTGTACCCATCCACTCCAACCTGTTTCAAAGGTCTCCAATGACAAGGGTTGCATAACAACCCACAGTTACACGCAGCACTTCATTAATCTTACTTATTAGAAAGCTTCTACCATTTAAAACATAACCCTAGATCATCTCTTTCCATCTATCACAGACTCATGGAGCAGGTTTTTTTCCTTCTGTGCCATGGCTTCTTTCTTCCCATGTAACTGGAGACTGTTATTAATGCTCCCCTCTTAGACAGAATAAACAACCCGTTTCATGACATCCAATCTCCTCCCTGGGTGGATCTATATCCATAGCGTTTGTTCGCTGACCAGATGCACGGAGGTCACAAAGCAAATGCAACAGTCTGTTCTTCAGGGACCTTATGCCCATGCCACACTGTGCTAGATTTTCCCCAACTTCAGACGGCCGATACACAAGCAGTTATAATATGTACCTATTTCATATACCTGGCTGTCCCTGCACTAACTAAAAATCAGTTTTATTCCCTCAGCATGAGAGGGAATTGCATTGAAATCACCAGAACAAGCTCGGTACTTCTCACAAAGCTTTATAGAGGAGGTTGTTTCCGTAAAACCTCTGACTTTAGTACATGTAAGTCTGTGAGCTACTGGCACAAACTTGTCTTCTGACTTCCAGTATTGCTGAGGCACCACAGAAGATAAGAATCTAATGCATTTTTGGAGGTCTATTAGAAGATGCTCCCTGGAGCTATGGTTGCCATTCAGCTTCTTTCTGCATTTGTGTGTGGTCTTCAGGAACAGTTTTCATGTGGGTTATTGCAATCTACACACAACAATGGCATGGATTATCATCCTGAAATCTACATCTGAGAGAATAGTTACAATTCCCTCTCCAGATGTACAAGAGATGAAAGACAAGGTGTTTTTGATGGCCGGAGCCAGATGGCGACCTAGGAGCAGTTAAGATCTAACCTTGATTAAAGCAAGAGAAACAAAATGTGAGAGTTAGTGCTGTCCTACCAGGTTCTGAGCATGTAGCAGAGCTTGACACAGTTACTGTTGCCATCCCCTTCAGTCTGATGCTGGAGATGAAGATGCAGGGCTACATTTTTGTTTTGAGTACTCAACGCACAAGCTTGGAAAGAACTTGGTCATTGGCTAATTTCAGATAAAATGGCCCAAGGCCCAAATAAATTATAAGTCAAGAAACACCCACTTCACATCATGCCAGTATTTATCAAGGAGTGACAGCCTAGCTTCTTAAGGCTGGCTTGAAAACCAGGTTTTCTGTAGTTACTGTCTTGGGTACAGCCATATTCCCCCCTTTCTAATTTAAGCCTTTTCTTTAGAAAAAACGCTATTAATCATAGAATGATTAGAGTTGGAAGGGACTCCCAGAGATCATCTAGTCCAACCCCCCTGCAAGAAGCAGGGACACCCTCAACTAGATCAGGTTGCTGATCTGTTCTGAGAATCAAGCAACGGGCTCCAGTTCATGCTTCCACACATCTCTGGCCACTTCTGAGTTCCTTTTTACCTTGTTACACCCATGCTCATATGGAACATAGGGCTTATCTATAGCCATTCAAAAGTTCTTAACATTTAAGCATAAATGGGAAGTATATGGTGAATTTTATGTATTTTGGGGAGAGAAACATTTAGATAAGAGAGTCACTAGAGAAAAAAAAGCTTGTTACGGGGAGATAGGAGTTAGCCTTTCTGTACAATCTCGCTTTGGTGTACAGGGAAACTGGAAACCAATAAAAAGTCTGGATTTTGTGAATGGGATGTTTGTTTAAAAACACAGCTCTAACATAGGTTTCATCCTTTAACCAAATGACTGAATATTAAAAACTTGGGATTGCTGGGCTGAGAAGGGGTTGGAATCCCAGAGCGAGCTGGCATTCCTGATTTCCTTTAATTTCCAACAATTCAAAGCATATTCTTTCTCCTGTTTAAATTTTCCTCTTTATGGAGAGATGCAACATGAAGAGACAGAAAATTCGCTGCTGCCAATCTAAAAGAGGAGCAGGGGGGGAACTGGTAGATTGTGTTTTAACTCTCGCTAAGACTTTCAGCCTCCCGCAGCTGACACTTGGAAGAGCGGTATTTGAGCAGTCCTGAAGGGAATTTGGGAACTGCAACACTCCTCTCTCTGTGCCCTTCCTTTTCAAACAGTTTCAAAGCTTTGAAAACAGTCGGTTGTTCTTCATTCTGGCAACTTGCCATATGCTGCCTGCTCACATGAGTTCATCGTCTTCTGAGGTATCCAGTGGCCCACGTGGATTCGAGCGACTTTGAAGCTCTAATGAAAGACCTTTGATATTTTGGGATATTTAAGAGACATAGAGAAACGAGTGATTTAAAAGAGCTGTTGTCAGTTCCCGCAAAGCCCGCTTCATCTTCTCAGTCACGAGACACCGCTGCACTAATTGATTATTGTCTGTCCATAACACAGTCATGCTCTTCATGCACAAAGAAGCAGTGTGGATGAAAAGCTCACCATTGTAAAGTACATGCTCAACTGCATTTAGAAAGCTGGGAGCTATAGATAAATCCTAAGATGTGGCAGTATGTGGAATGAAACTCATAAATCGTAGCTTTTCTCAGCTTAAGTAACCATCTTTACTACAAATGGTGAAAATTAATGGAAGCCTTTTAAAAGCCTCTCTTTGCTCATCTTTGCACAGGTGGCAGGTGAGCTCTCCTCAAAGGGTGACTTTTTGCTATTTAAATCCACACCTCCAGCAACAAGGGCTTGACCCCACAAGTCCTGCAGAACTGCTCCTAGCTGGCAGGGTTACGGGAAGTGTTTGCCAGGCTAGTCCTTTGGCTAGAAGCCTAATGGCTATGGTGGTTGTGAGCTCGGGAATGCAGGAGAAGGGATGAACGCCTCGTAATGTGCTGGTCGAGTTCCCGTAAGCTGGTGTGTGTCCTTGTACATGAAGTGTGATTGCACAGCACTGCTGCTGCTCTTCTTGCCAATGCAAACCTTCACTCCCTTTTCCACTCCCCAAAACACTTCAGGGAGAGAACAGGGTTGGAGTCAAAGCAAGGATAAGCGTTAAGCTCTGACATACACAACTGGTTTTGCTTGGCAGAAAATGCAGCACAGTCTGCCCTTGGTAGTATTACTCTGATACTGCTTTGGGGGGCAAAAAACAGCTGCATTTCTGTTTTTTTTTGGTTTTTTTTTTTGTTTTTTTAAAAAAAGAGGGGGCTTGGGAGAAGAGACTGCTATCAGGATACTAATTGTCTAATGCTGTCATTTAAGCTCATTAGCATGTCACTGTGGAATGAATATAAGGGCTCTTTATTTTTTTGTTTGTTAACAATTTGAGGATCAGCCAGGTTGATTATGAGGAAATGAGCTAATAATTTTACTGTGGGGAAGGTGGGAGACAATGATGAATGGCAAAGTCTATCTGTTCATTACACTCCCCAGCAAACAACTCTTCCTAACAGCATCATCTAGCTCACAAAAGCTTGCATGTAATTGACGTGTAATAAATCAGAAGCATGCCTCAGCTCCCCAAACCAAAATGATCTTAAAAGTTTATGATGGGTATTGATGATTAAGCAACTGTTCTGAAGAGTTAGCTACACCTGAAATTAGGACTAAAACTGAGGTGGGCAGAAAAGGGTGTTGTGGATTACCTGCAGTTGACCTTTGAGAGAGCCTGTGGAGGCCTAGCACAAATGACCCAAGCACTGGAGACTGGCTACGTGTTCCCACACCGCTGCACGCCACATCCTTCAGACAAATGATAGCAAGAAGCTGCTCAGGGTCTATGTTCGAGGTGCTGATGCCTCTCAGCCCTTCCTGTTTCCTACCTTCTCTCTCTAGCATCATTAAGGTCCTTTCAGTGGCTGCTCCCAACAAAATCATGTTGCTCTGCAAGCCTGGCATGGGGTCTGGGACGTGAGCGATAGAGGGGGTGTGTCAGTGCCACCCCACGGGGCCTCAGTCCCCTATCCTGAAAACCGATGGGGATCCCAGCAGCTCCTGACCTTCCCCAGCCTGAGCTGCTGGCATCAGCCCTAGCTGTAGGAGGTGTGGTGGCAAAGGAGGTCTTCAGAGCTGTCAGAAGCTTATGATGGATGACTTGTATGATCAGGATGCTGGCTACTCTGATGTTAAAATTTGTTTGCTCTTTTTCCTCCTGTCCCACTTCCTCATAAACCACAATATAGTTAGGCAGCACAAAGTCTTAGTTTATGCTTTAGTCTTTCTGGCTTCATTGAAAAAAACCTCAGTGTCTTAAAAACAGCTGCTACTACTTAATGGTCTTTTCGGTAACTAGGGCTTATTTCTTTTGTTATGCTCTCTGAAGATTAAATTTTGCTCTGGACTCTATTGCCTGAAGGAGGCTATTGTAAAACAAGATACTCAGAAGTCAGCAAAAAGATGTTAAAGCTAAAACAGAAAAACAAAACACTTTAACTCTAGCGGTGCTGCTGCCAGTGAGCTCAAGACAAGATCCTGAGATTATGCTAAAACCAGTCTAGATTTGTGGCTGACGAACTGCTTTCTAACAATGTACACAGCCTTGCAAAAGGATAAAACTCCCATGATGCAGGAGATGCTTCTTTGATGTTAGGTTTTAAAGCCTCATTTGATCACACAGACTATCATGCAAATAACTGGGTGCTCATAAGCATTGTTATTGCTTTATATTCTGAGAAAGGAAATGCAAAGCTCAAGGATTTGCAGTCCCTCTTACAAGAGACTGGTTGGGGAGAGCCTGCACCTACCGAGTACTGAAAAGCTCAATCAGGATTACAAAGGAAGTTGCTACAAAAGTTTAAAATACACCATCAGCAGCAATAACTCTCCCTCTGTTTGTTGTCTCAGATTGTATTTGTGTTGGAGGAAAGATTGGTGTACTTCAGATAGCAGTAAGGAAGACAGCGAGATATGTTTTGAGAGAGATTTTCCATGACAAGATTAACAAGAGGAAGTGGATGGGGACAGGGGAATGCGCTCCAAGCTGCAGAAGTTTGAAATTAGAGGAAGGCAACTCAATGGCTAGAGCTAAGGACCTTGACATGTACAAACATGACAGTAGTTTTTGGAGATGAAATTACCAAGGATTGCCAACTGACCTGGTCTTCATATCTCCCCTTCCTGGGATGCTCCTGCAGCATGCACCAGGGTTAGTCTGTCCCCACCAACAGGCAGGCAGAGATCTTTGTTAGGTGTTAACTACAGACAGCTTCCCCCTTGCTCAGGTCTGCTAGTTATGCTTAGTTTGCACTCACTGTGGAACTATAAGTTATCACTGGTTTTACTGGCTATAAAAAGCTTTTGTTAGCAGAATATCCATGTGTGCAAGGGAGTCAGAGGGCTGTAATGAAATTCTGGCTGCTGTGATTGTGGTATTTTATTTTCTGTGCTCTGTCTGTTGCTTGGAATTGTAACAGTGATTCAAGGGCTCAGACAGGCAGGAGAATCGAGCTAATTCCTCCAGACAGATGAGAAAAGCTCTTGCTTTGCATCTATGGAACTTGTTTCAAAGTAAATGAAAAAACTTGGGTTTTAAATGAGTCTTTTCAGGAGCTTGCCCAGAGGACCCTCTGTACCTCTGTTTCCCTGACTGTTCCCAACCTGCACTGACATCACCTCCAATCTAGCCTGGTACCAAGGAGACATGCTCATTTGACCTGAGCTACCAACTGTGGGATTTATGAAGCTGCTTCTTTACGGCTGTCTCTGGGGAGCCCTCCTGCTCCCCGAATCCAGCAGTGAGTTACCTGACGATACCGGGGCTTTGTGCATGACATCACTTAGCCTTCATTTTATGGTCCAGCTGAAACAGAGCAGCAGCCTTCCCCAGGTATCTTGCTGTTAACAGGTCACTACCACAGATACAGATTGATAGGGAAAACATTCTGTAATTACTCGCTATTAGCTCCTGCTGTTAAAGGTACACATTTCTAATGTACAGAACCAGATTAATTAGGGCAAGTACTGACAACGCTGTCTTTTAAGAGCAGTTTTGCATTTCACGCACAAAGATGTGAAGTTGATTGCTAGTGCATGTTGTGTTGAACAGTAACTCTTCTTGAAGGATTCAGGGTGGCCAGACTGTCACTGCATCCCAGACTGACTTGGCTGGGAAACCCTGGCACCTCTTCCATCCCTGGGCAATGCAGCTTGCAAAACGCTGTTCCCACCTTTAGCTCCCCTCTGGGCACCTGGTAGGCACTGCCTCTGTATCCAAGCACGTTTGAATACTCACAGCCCTCACATGAGCAGTGGGAGGCTGTGCATCTGCCTCTTCAAACCACAGCGTGCTGGTCTGTGAAACGGTGGCCGTGGGCCACGTACCATGCACGGCTGGGCATGGCAGCAGGTAGAGCACGTAGTACAGGATATACAATGCCGTCTTTTCTGACCAAAAATCCGTGGATAAACTATTTATAGACATTTTAAAAGAAATAGCTGTACTTTTCAGTTTTAAAGGAACTTTTTTGTCTTGAACTTTATCAGGTTTTCTGTGAGTGCACTGAAAAGAGGAGCAACTGTAACATCTGGGGTTAACTTCTCTATGTATTTGAGGCCTTACCATCACTGAGATTTAGGTACAACTGCTTAAACAAGTGCAAAACGATTTGCTACTTTATTTATGCTTTCATTTACATGTACCATAAACTTCTGCATCCATTGCAATGGACAGGAAAACTGGCATTGTTTAGATCAGAGACCCAATCTTCTACAGAAACATTAGAGAGACCAGTTCCTCAGACGTGCTACTTTCAATAACAGGAAAAGTAGACGGTGTATTTTTCATGCCCCAGTAACTCTCGCAACGCTCTTCTTTTGTAATACTGAGTTTTTCATTGCTTGACTATGTTTATTTGCATTCTTTGTATTTTTTGCTCAAAAGGAAACTCTTGTGCGAGTTTTAAAAAAAAAAATGAACTAACAACCAACGACTTTAATCTTGAAGTCTAGTTTCTGTATTTCTCATCTTCTCAAAGGGAAAAAATAGATTTATAATATCTGAATGAAGAAGAGAAGACAGATAATATTAACCACCTGACACCTCCAACGAGCAAAAATTATCGGCTTTCCCTTTCAGCATAGTAGTTAGAAAGTGCATGTGACAAAGTTACGCTGTCAAATCTGCTGGGAAGATTTGCACAGTTCTCTCACTTGTTATCTTTCAGTTATGACACAAAGCTTAGCTAAAGTCACCATGGACTACGAAGGAGAAACTGTGTTTCTTCACTTAAAATCTCTGGTGATTTAGAACACACAAAGTAGTTGCAATAACTTCCTGCCCCATATAACATTGCTGCTGAATGGGTCTTCCAAAATCCAGCTCATCTGTGTTGCTGCATTTCTCCTCATGAAAATTTAGCATCTGAGCATTGAGTCAAAATGACCCTGCAAGGCCTCAGTTAAGTGGTATATCCCTGAAGGACAGCCCATACCCAGAAAGGTATGTGTTTTCATATCTCGTGACTTTGGTCCATGGTCAGTGTCTGTCTTACAAGCAGGATTGCAGAATGCTTTACAGCAGGAAACTGGGGGAGAAATCTCTCTCCTTTCTCAGCTCCACAGTCCTCACAGTTGGTCATTTTTATTGTTTTCAAGTCAACATTAATTGCATTTGAGAGCTGCTGAGGAAGGAAGAAAGGCAAATCTCATGCTCATACTTTTTGTCCTGTAGAAAAAGTTCTATATTGCTCTTTCTTTTATTCTTCCCAATTTTAAAACAGAGCTAAGATTTTTCTTAACTATCTTTAGGGGTGAAATAGATTATTTCTTAGTTTTAAATGGCATTTTAGCTACCCAGAAAAACAAACCTCTGTAATAATGAAGAGCTGTATCTTCGCCTTGTAGTTGGTGATACAAGTGGTGCAGCAAGATTACTGCTTTTGCAAGGGTAAACCCTAGTTCTGTAGGTCAGACATAAAATGGGAATCCTTCCAGATTAGGAGAAAAGGGAGTTACAGAAATGTGTAATCCTTGTCACAGTTGACCTTTTCTCTCCTTGAGCTTACGGGTGTTTTCTCAAGAGTAGAAGTTCTTGTTGTGCATGGAGGAGATAAGAACAGTGCCACAGGGAGACAGTTATGCTTTCCTAGAAGGTAAGTTACTGTACAAGAAGAGAGGGAAAGAACAGACAGAAACTGCTTTGGAGGCATGTTTGGTGCAGGGGAAGGGAGAAATACATAGTATCATAGCTGAAAAGAATGCAAGAAAAAGAGCCCAGGAGAGTTGTGGTGGTGATCCAAAGTTTGTAGAAGGAAAATGCACCCACCAAGAATAAAATGGCAGAGATCAGCATTCAGATTTGAAACTCCTGGATTTTTAGAAAAAAGATGGGATGAGAGGTTGTTTTGGGGTTTTTTTTAATCATCATCTGATGAAATGTTTACTCAATAGAGAAGAAAAACACAAATACAGGAAACCTTCCTGTGCCTGGGTTGAGAAAACCCTCAGAGAGTCACTAACGCATTGAATAAATCCTGGTTTAGGGAGGTAATGACTTGAAACTCCCTGCTGAAAACAAAGGTGTTTCACAATGATGTATGACAGATGCAGAAGCAACGTGACTGTGAGATGGCACAGTTATTCCAGTTTCAGGGACGATGGGAGTTTATCTAAGGATAAAGGAGGGAGGGATTCCCCGTGCAAGGTCAGCGTTGGGGAGAGATCCAGGGGGAGACCAGCTGTCTGTACTTACTAACCTCTAATCCAGGAGGAGAGCTTTGTGATGCTCCAGTACAGACAGGTTAGATTGAATGCCAACGAGGTACCAGCCATCTAGGAAGTCATTTTCTGTTTCAGTGATTTTGGTTCTTGTTGTTTTATTTTCCCCTGTCTTTCTATGTAAAACAGGCGTTCAAGGCGTTCCTGAGCAGAGGTCGCCCTGCCCCTCTGTAATAGTGGTGTTGCCAGCAGCGTGGCTGCTGCTGGCCAAAGGGCTCGCCAGCACTTCACAAGGAGCCCCAGTAGTACATAAATTCAGGTCTTCACCAGATAGATAATTTTATGCAGTCCACAGAAGAATAGGCCTTTGTCAGAACAAGATGATAGCTGACTTTGTCTGGGGGGGAGGAGGGATTTTTCTTAATTTCTGTGTATTTCTATTCAGCTGCTGCAGAAACATCCCCATCTGCTTCGAATCTACAGTTTTAATTCCAAACCCTAGCAAGAAATTAACCAAGCTGGCTTGCTCTGCCTGGTAAAGTACACACATGGCAAGTTGCTGGGCTGGAAGCTGTTCCAAAATTCTGGAATGTAACAGACTTGAAGGCCAAGTTACCTCGCTTTGTGCTGTTTAACCGTACAACATGATGATTAGAAAATTAATTTCATCAGTCTGTCTTTTAAATATTGTCGCTTACTCAAGAGTATGTGTTGTGGTTTTTTTTTTTTTTTTTGCTACCTGCTCTGTCAGGACAATTTGGTTTAAGGGAGTGACACTGTAAATAAGAAAATGCAAACCCATTTGATTTCTCCGGTGAAAGAAGGCAATGCAGCTTTTCCTACTCTCCAGCACCAGCAATGGGTAGTGAAACAGAGGGTGCAAATTAAATTGTTGATTGCCCTCATTTTTAATGCCTTTATCTGAATTCATGTAGTATGACACGATTTTTGCCACTAACAGGGGAACCATGCATATTTATTTACATACATATATATACACACACAAATGCCCAAGGGCTTATTTTAGCTTTATGATCTGTGCTCTGAGTTTTTGGTTGCCTTTCCCAGTGCAGGAAATTTTATCCCTAACTGTCAACAGGTGTCAGAAACAGAAGCAGCTGGAGCCAGAGCTCAACAACATTTCTGTTCTGATCTGATAAACTTGCAAATCAACCACATGTAACTTCTGTTATGGACACCCAGCAAAAGCTAATTGTGATGCAGACCCTAAGTTAATTTCTGTGCCCGGTTCACAAGCTGTAACAGGGGATAGTGAGTGATATGCAGACTGACTCATAGGCTGATAAGAAGCAGACCTGCCTCTTAAATTGTGCCTGGCTGAAAGGAATCATAGAAATGCAAGTTATTGGTGTCTTGTTCTAGAAAAAGTATAATTTAAGGGATGGGTTTTTTTTTCTGATGGAAAGAGAATTCACAGATGAAAATGTTGAAGCAAACTTAAGCAGCTGTGAGAAAAGAGAGATATGTTTACTGTGAGCTGAAAGGGAAAAGAATTGAAAGATGCCCATTCAAATGCTTCATCTGCCTGCTAATTTTAATTAAGACTCCTCCTTTGTAATTATGCCATAGAGCCTGAGTCTTCACAAAAAAAAAAAAAAGTTGTCACTAGGCAGATTTCTGAGTCTCCTGATTGAATCATCATTTTAATCTCTTCACTGCCACCCCTCTACCCTGAGCAGAGGCTACCGGCTGCGTTATCTGACAATTTTTAACACGCTGAGAAATGCTACTGCACTCCTCAGGGAGTTTCAGGGATGTAAAACACTGTTTTGCTCTGTGACAAAAATGCCAAAGCATTTAAAATGTCCTGTGTGGTAAAGTATCTTGTGTTTTCTGAGGCCTGGATACACACCTTTTTTTCACCAGAAAAAAAATTTTAAAATTCTTCATTAACTTTTTGTAAAGCAAAAAAAAACAATTCCTTTCCTTCAATTATTCTTTCCTCCCCATCCTATCAAAGTTTGAAGACCTTAATAGAGTAGTCTTTACAAACAAATACAGAAACTGCTGGCTGGGTTTGCAGGTCTTTGCTCATGCCCTTGTACATTCTCAGATCCTTCCTTATCTTACTATTTCACATTTCGCCTTTCTTCCCTAACAAAGCGCTAGAAACAGATTCTTGCTCCGTGCCTGGTGGGGTCCCAGCCTGGTCTTTCGCTCCAACCCCACAGCAGCGAAGCCAGGTTTATTGAACTGGGTCACTGGTCCCAGTTAGACGCTGTACACTGTACCAGTCTCCTCTCCTAGCAATACAAAAAGGAAGGGGTTGGGGGTGGGGGGATGGGATAAAATGTGCAAATAAATCCTTTATCTGTCTTCTCCCTCTGCCACCTTTGTAAGCCACAGATCAGCTCAAGCAAGATCTGCCCACAGGGACACGCTAATTGAGATGCTGTTTGGCAGCAGACTCTGTCCTTGCACAAATGTTCACAAAATGACTAATTAAAACCAAGCCTTTTGCCCTGCTTCCTTCCCTCAACAAGTTAACATAGGCACGTTTTTCCTCTCATTATTTCGTTGACAACAATAACGAACACGCTAAGGAAAGAGCACTTGAGGAACAGTTTTGCCTGAAGAAAATACCAAGAGTAGCTGTCCCTTTGTGGCTGCCTGCATGGCTGGAAAGGTACAAACCAGGAGGAAGTTGTGCAAGGGAGGGGGGTGCATGGGGAGAGGTGGGTCGCTCCAGACAGCTTTTAACTACTGTGAAAAAAGAGGAAATATGCTTAAGCATAAGAGCTCTGTTTCTGCATTCCCTAAAGTATTTTGGGTATTCTATAGGGGAGTAAACAGATTTTTCTGTGAAGCCCAGAGGGTTACGTGAGAAACTCTTTCATGTTCTGCTGCTCAGCTGAGCGTCTCTCCTCCCACAGCCTTGCTTGGAAACCAGAAGACACCAAGTAGGAGTGCAGTGCTGTGTTGCTCCAGAAAGCAGACATGATGCCAAATGGGCAGGCAGAGCTCGTAATTACATCACAGATAATCATGGTGTAATCACGGAAACATGCAAGGAATGGGAGTAGTTTAATTCAGGAAAAACAGCAACTGGGTTGTGTAATGGGGAAAACCGGCAGATGGAGGAGAAGATCGCAGTGGTGAGGTGACTGCTGCTAAGTGGGCAACAGAACAACTTCCCCATTCATCAGAGACTGTGAAGCAGCAGGCTGGATTTTCATCTAGCTGTTGTACGTGACTAACACAAGCTCTGTGCGTACATGAAACGCCGAGGAACTGCTTTCACAGTTACTCTGCCGCTTTTTTACATTTGTTATTGCCCAAACTTGGGAGTAATTGCTGTGAAACTTTCAAGCACATAATAGTTTTCCTGTAGGCAGAGCGGATGAATCCCTAAGGGAAAAAGGAGTTGGCTCCTTGTGAGGACATTGCTCTGTAGACTTGGAGAGGAACAGTTTTGCTGTGCTGGGAAAAGCTGCATGCAGATCCACGTGCTCTGGAGGCAGCCTCCTCGCTGGGCCTGAGCCAGCTGCCCGACAGGAACTTGCTGAGGAAGCAGCTCTGCACTCCGTGAGCAGCCAGGCTGCTGGTCAAGCACTTGCAATGCACAAGGACACGGAGGGGAAGCCATGTTTATTCCTGCCCAATCTAGGAAGGGATGATGGCATCGTAAAGGGCCCACCCTCAGGTGGCTGGTGGACATTGTTCTTCCCAATAACTGCTCAGGAGGCCTTAACAGAACTTGAGTATGAAGACTGAAGAAATGAGCAAAAGATGGTCCAAAATGTGCAATGGTGTGCGAGCACACAGATGTGCCAATGGGCACCTCCTGGGCATTGGCAAAAATCTGGTAGTTAATGTAAATTAGAAATTTAATGAGAACTTCAGAAGTATGTATCTGACTCTCTAGACATCTAAATGCCCCTGGAAAGATGGTCTTTAGGGCCTGTTTCCCCAGAGTCAGGTAGGCAGGCTCGGTGACCACAGTGCCCGGGGATCAGATGCTGTGAAGGCAGCTCTCCTGCAAGGTACCTGAGCTCTGCTGTGCACCACGGGTGTTTGGGTAGCCAGCTCTCCGAAACATCTGCCTCTGGCATTTGATCAGAAGTCCCGCATGTAGTTTGTGGAACTGCTGCTGACCTCTGTGAGATCCTGTCAATATGTGGACGGTCGCCAGAATCAGCTTTACGAAGCTGAGATCAAAGTGTTATGCCAGAAAAAGTGCAGTAGCAATTCTACCTTGAGCTGTGATACCAGACCTCCCTTGCTAAGCAGGTAAATTAACCCAGTTATGAGGAAAATCCAAATGCTGCAGGGAGTAGGGCTCATATTTCCATATGTAAAACCACTTTCCCCTTATGTTAGCCAACAAACCTTCCACACAGAAAGACAAAATAGCTTGATTTACAGGCACAAAAATCTCTTGTCATCTGAAATAGTTAAAACCACTATTGTTCCCGATAGGCAGGGGCAGTGAGTGAAAGGAGCAATCTTTACATGTTAGTTTCATTTATATAAGCCATAGGGTACTCCTTGAGGATCTTTGGGATACACAGAGCTATATATAGAAAGGTGAGTAACTCTATCAGTGAGCGTGACACTGTGTGCAAGCCAGACTATTCCCAAGTGTTTTCAGCCATGTGCTTTCCTTCTCCCCTTCTAGCCTTGCACAGGTTATTCTAAATCACTTTAGCATTATCTAAAATATTTCTTCCTGCCTTTTACGGTAGTTATTTCTGTATGAATCCTACGCAGTCTGAGACTTTCTCAAAACCTCCCAGTTTGTCTAGCAATTTCTACTGAATAAAGGCCTTTATTAGGATCTCGTAAAGCTCTACCTTGATCCCAGTGGAGTAGGTTATTCTGCAGTGAGCAGGTTGTATAAAAGTACCATCACGGTGGAAGAAGTGCTATGACATGGGGAGTCAGTAGATCAACAGCCCCAACAGGCTGATGATTGCTCCAGAACTGGTACATGCCCATTGTTATCCTGAATTACTTACTGAGCTTTTCACACCCGACCGCTAACTGAAGAAGTAATGACTTTCTAGGCTATGCAATCACACAAAGGGTTTTGGCACTGTCACTTGTATTTTGAGGTTTAGGAACGCGGTGCTGTGAGTCAGTATTTGTTACTCCTGAGCTGAAATGCAGATGCTGAGTGATTCTGACTGGTGTGGGAACTACTCCTGAATAGGGGACCCACGTCATGACTTCCTAGCAGGTAGTTCTGGGCACAGCAAGCCTCAGGAAGCCTGGGAGTCCCATGGGTTAGCTCTTCTTGGGTGACTGTGAGTTTCAGCAGAAGCTTTTCTCATGGCTGGAACATGTGGCCTCTCTCCCAAGAGGGCTGTCTGACATTTCACACCACATGAAGTTATGTGTTTGTTCTCTCACTTGGGAGGCTTGTAGAGTTTTTATCCTTTACCCAACTTCTGATCTTCACAACAGTTGGGACAATAAATCTATCTCATAAAGCTGAAACCAGCCAGTTGACTCAGACTCTCCTTGGGGGGGCGGGGGGGACAGGTGCATATACACAACATTATTGTATATTATTCATTTTGCTGGGAAACTAGTTTAAGATATATTTTTCCAGCCACAAGAAGGGCGTATGACGGCAGTAGCTCATGGTGGTGAGCAGAGTAGTTGCTGGTATTATTGGATATGGGAAATCTGTTCAAATCAAAGAACAGAAAGCTGTCAGGGAAACCACCTTAACCATGAGTCGAAGGACAGCATGGAACACTATCTGTAAGAACCAGAAGTGGAGAGGAGACAGTAGAAAAAGGTAATTGTTAAATAGGCCTGGACCCTGCGAGGTCAGTGGGGATTATCTGAGGAGCTCCTCTGGAGACAACTGGAACTGGTTAATGGAAGACACAGAGTTCACAGTGAGAGGTGAGAAGGTAGGAAGTAAAACCAAGCAATCCTTTTTCAAGCAATAGACTTAGTGTCAATTGGGTCTGGCTAGAGGACAGTACTTTGGATTGATAGCTTTCTACTCTTCTGCAGAGAGAACTTAGTAACTGATCTTTTGGAAACTGCAAATTGTAAGTGTTTGATCGTGCACCCAGAGTACTTCAGAAAGGGGAGGGGCAGGAAAGTGGTGCAGTTTTAGAAAAATTTAGAGTTGTTTTAATGCATTTAATGCATGTTAAGTCATGCAACTACAGGGTAAGAATTTTGTGCCAGTCAACAGGTTTTCCACAAGAACAGTTTCACACATATTAAAATCACACACACGTGAAAGGCCTCAGAACCAAAAAAGACTAGAAGCTGGGAGCAAGTTAGAGGAAGTCCCCAGTTTTTTATTTAGGAGGAGAACCGTTTCAGAAACAGCTGAAGGTAGTTGCAAAGGTTGGTGGTGGGAACTGAAGAGAGAAGTCTGAAGGATGTGAAGGGAAGCAGAGCAGTCACACAAGAAAATGTGTAGTTTTGAGGGCAAGCAGGCTGCAAAGAATTGAGTGGAGTGCTGTATGTATCCAGATACAGACCTTGGTTATATTAGAAAAATTAATGTCTGGACTTCTTCCGCATGCAAAAAAAAAAGCAGAGTGATAAAAGGAAGGGTCTTAAAGAAGGGCAAGAACAGATGACTGAGAATGTGAAATGGGAAAGGCTAAATATAAAAAAAAAAAAGAAGTTTCAGAATAGAGTGGAAGAAAAAGCTTACAAAAGCAAGTTTTGTGATACAGCGGTGATGCTTTTCCGCTTGCAGAAAGGAAACAGAACAAGTGAAAGGTGAAACAAAGTTTATGTACCCAGAAAAGGAGACAATAAAGAAGTAAGACTTTCTCTTTTCTACCTTTGAAAGCCAGGCCATTAACAAATTTTTGAGGTTTGGCTTTCTGTGAACGAAGGTTGTTGCTCTTACCTACTTCTAGAGCTAGCATGGTGTGACCAAATGGCAGTGGTGATGGATGTGATGAGAGAAACATCTCTAGTGACTACACAGCCAAAAGTACACGTGAAGATGAATTTACCCACCTAGCTAGTTGGTAATAGCTGGCATGAGCGTCCCATTCAAAACGATCAAATGCTTATGTGGTATCTTTCCTGTGACCTGTGGAACTGAATCTGTGTCACGGAGTAAGGTCACTACACTGTCAGCTGGGTGACAAACCTAGTTTGAGCATTGACTCGGGATTGCAGGCCATGGGCGTTGGGCCAAGGGATGTCGAGCGTGCCACAGAGGTGACGCGCGTACTCCGGCAGAAAGCTTCCAGCCGACCGGCACGCCGCCACGCCATCCCCACGCCAATTCATGGAAAGGCAACCAGGCTGCCTTTGAAGGGAGCGACTTGTCTGGCTCTCCAGATGGACATGGCACTGTGCTGGCAGCAGTGAAAACCTGGCAGAGAGGGGGAAGGGAGCCTGTTGGGTAGTTGTTGGCCGTTTGTGAACGGCTTTCTAAGGAGACTGAATGCTTGCCGAGGACGCCCTGTTTGCTTTGGCCAGAAGAATCTGCAAGAATGGAGGGGGTGAGGGCAGATGTCGTGCTGCTGTAGATCGGGGTAGTTCCACTGATTTCAGCAGAACCATCCTGTTTGAGTTTTTGCTCAGGATCTGAATAACGGCACTAGCTGTGAAACAGTACTGTTCCAGAAACCTGTAACGTAGATGTAAGCCTGTCCCCTCATGCATTACTGCTGAGATATGTTGGCGTTGCGAGTTTGTTTGGGGTTTCTGTGTTGGTTTGAATAGGCAGCAACCTCGCTGCTGCAGCTTAAGCCTTCAAATAATGCCATGACAACTGTACCACACAGTGTCTGCCAGGTTCAAGTAAGGACATAGTGGAGCACACGTCAACAGTGGAACTGCAAATGAGGTAATGTGTTATCAGCAGACAGGTCAGGGCTCTATGTATCAACTCCTGGAGCACTGTGTGACTAAAAATAACTTTTCATTGCAAGTACCCATTTCCCGAAGAAGGAAATGCCCTTGTTTAACACCTTCCACTCCAAACAAACCAGGAATGACTTGTTATAATTACTGCGTCCCCTGATATCCCTGTGGTCTAGCTGGGTGACTGACTCATGTGCTCTGCTTTCACCTCCAGAAGGTGACCAGCAGTCAAGAGTAATATAAAGACCTGAGCAATCTCGGCCACTTCCCCATCACCTGACCATCACCGTGGGTAATATTACACTTATGCACCAACCTCTGTCTCAACAATGTGAGTGTCTGGAGCAAGCGTGGGACAGAACTACTCCTCGTGCCTTTTGAAGCACACATCATCAGATCAGGATCTAGACTTCTGAGCAACCTCACACATCAACGTCCCATTTGGGACTGAACTATGAACAGAGAAGCCTTTGGCTTCTGCTAGTAAGCCAAACTTTATACCTGCACACAGACACCAGAGAGACCGCAAGCAAATCATATTTCTACTCCTTAAAAAAAAATAAATCTGATCTTAAAACATAAATTTACAAATCACTATTAAATTCTAGCTTAGAGCATTCCCTAAGAGGTTTGTTTTATTCACTAAACTGTAGTGGATAGTTTGTGCCTTTCTGTGTACAACACAACACTTTGGTGCCAGGGGTGTGAGTCTCTTCTCCCTAGCACTGTGGGGTGGCATGGGTTCATGTCAAGGGGACAGCTATCTAACCAGATTTACAGTTGTGCCACTGCAGGCCGGTGCAATCATCTCCTGAAGATATTCCTGCTTTGAGCCCCCACAAATCAGAGCAAAATGCCACAACAGATAAATAAACAAAGCCTCAAATGCTACATGCATTAATATGGGGCGGGGGGTGGGGTGTGTGGAATACTCCTCAATGGAAAATCAAAAGCATTTTGAAAAGGCGCATACTAATAGACACACGAGAAACAAGCTTCCTCTGAAGTAAATAATTCACTGCACTTCTCCTAGTGATTGAAACCACAAGTGCTTTCCTAACACACATAAGCAATTTGCTGAAGGGGGGCCACTGGATAAGGCAGGCCAGCGCTCCTCTGCATCTGCATTAGTTGACTCAGGACTGGGCTTTTTTTTTCCCCTGACTGCAGACAGTGCAGAGAGTATAAAAAGGACAATTAAGTACCACTGCTGAGCATGTCTCTTCTTCCCATGTTGCACACCCTGGCAACAAATCAATTTTGTCTTTTGCTGTGAGACTTTCTCTCTCTCTGCTCAAAATTACACTCCCAGAGTCCTTCTTTTTCTGCCTCTCAGTCCATTCTTCCAGTTGCCACTTTAGTAAATAGCATATAGCAAGCAATAATTTTATATTTTCCATTCCTTCTAAAGGTTAACTATAGGTGAACATTTTATTCTTTATAACAAGTAATTGACATGCGTGAGCCAACTTTCTGTTCAGAACATAATTTGTATTCTTGAGAGATCTGTGCACCTTCTTGTTCACATCGCTTCTTCCCTAAAGGGATCTGGGAGACAGAGGAAAGGGAGAAGCTTTTAAAGTTTGGCTCATGAAAGTTACAGAGAAAGATCGAGGCTTTCAGCTCCATCAGATAAATGGTAATGTAACTGCACAGTGTACAGTACAGTGGCACGTACTGATAGGAAAAGAACAGAGTAAATAACAGGGAGGGAGAAGGGAAGTCAGCAGGCAGAGAAAAGAGAATACTCAGCATCCAGGCAAGCTTGCTGCTAAAATACAAATCGTGAGAAACCTCGATCTTAAAGGTTGGCGGGCTTACCTCTCTCATTACAGTCACAAATCAGGTGGGATTTAATGGAAGCTTTCTAAAGAAAACTCAATTCAGTCCTTCATATCCTAACACTCGGGCAGTATTTGCTTAATCAAACTTAAAGATCTGATCCAAAGATCACTGAAGTCAGATTTGTTTCAGTCACCTCAATGGGTTTAGGATTAAGTTTGCAAAGCGCCATTTTTGTGGGGGTGCAGCAGGGGTGTTTAAGGAGCATGCTTTTAAAAAAAATTAATTAAGAATCTTCTTATGCAGTAACAACTTCTTGTCAGGAGGTCTTTTCAGGATTTAGGCATTAAAAGAGTGTCAGCACATATGCAATGCCTCTAATTTAGAACACAGCTTGCAGGCTGTGGTCTCCTTGGTCAGGCTGGTAGGTATGGTGGGTACAGCTGCATAATCTTTGCGATGCCGTAATGTGTCATCTGCCACTTCAGGCCTTTAATTTTACCACACAATGGTGAAATTTGTTTTTGTAGTAAAGATCTTCAGCATACAGGGTTTTTTTCAAGATTAAGCAATGTCAGACCACATTAGCAAACACAGAATGTATTGCAAAATTAATGTGAAATCATATTTAAAGACTTGATACTCACACTTTCACCTATGAGCGCAGGACCTGCCCCTCGGCATCAATCTCCTTAGCTTGTAGCATTCAAATCTGTGGTTTCACAAGGGTGAACAGTGTATTTTTACCCAAGAATATATAGTTTGCATGCAGAACTGAGACCAGATTATATATTAGTTGCATATTATCACAGCAAATCGTGAGACCTAGCCTAGCATAGAGTCTTCATGCTACTTAGGTTACAGTATCCTCTTGTAGCCCCTGACCTGCAGTTGCTGGCTGCACACATGAGCAAGCACTCTCTGCATCCAGATCCTGGTTGTCTACTAAAAAAATTAAATATACAGTAACTACAACAACTTACCCAGACACAGCCACCTATCTTGCACCGTGAAAGCCCGGAAGAGCACCACGAGGTTATTCTTCCCACTCACGCTTTATTTCAATAAACAGGTGTGCAAAGGGAACGTGTCGGAGAGATTTAAATAGGTTAAGCAGACCATAAATTTCCATCTATGCCTGGTCTAATTAAAGCTATGAACATACTTGAGACTGAGAATTTTGTTTAGAGTAATCCCTTTATCAAAACTGTCATATGCCAGGAAACGTTAGAAGCAGAGTTTCTTATTCCCCATGATCTTGAGCTACCGCCTCTGCCATTTAAATACCAATAGTTCTCAACAGCTTTCAGTTTAACCCGCAGAGGTTTCCCACAGTAACTGCTGGCTGACTTATGAGCCCCTTACTCATACTGGTGATTAGATACCTCCACAAATAGCTCCGCTGACTGCACTGGGATCACATTTAATTATGACTGCATCGACGTAAAAGATTTCCAGCCCTTTAGGACTAACGCAGATAGGGCTATGAGATAATCACAACAGCAGTACTCCCAGAGCTTGTGATCACCAGACTTTGCTGATGCTTCTGCTCACGTGAATGATAAGCCACTGCACCGCAGGCAAGTGGCAAAATGTTACTATTGCAAGCTGTGCTAAGCCTGGGTTTGTGTTTTTTCCATTGTGACCTTCCTACAAAGACCACTCTGCTTCTTCTGCCTCTTGCATTCTACCGTAAAAACAGTAGTTCAAGCTCCAGGGTGCAAGGATTTTCTTGACTTTACACTGTCTCTCTTGGTGGGGTCCTGAGTTTTGTACCTCTACCCCGCATCTGCACTGAGAAATAATTAACAGGTTATACAGAAATTATTTCTGTGCTATTTATGTGCCACAGCAATATATGTCTTCAGGCCTCAGCTGAGCTAGGAGCCTCCTTCTGTTAGACACTGTATAATGTGCTTTTGGTTCCCCTCACAGTTATCTGTTTTGTTCCAAAGGGCTACGCTGCTGTGAGTTTCTTACATGGATGCAGTTAAAACCACATGTGATCTCGCTGCAGCCAGTGATGTCATTTGTGAGATTAACTAATCATCACTGTGGAAAAGTGCTCACGTTCAAGTCTATAGTTAATGAAGGGAAAAGGGGAAAAAAGCTTTTCAGCGCAGAGACTACAGTCCTATGCAGAGCAGCAAAGGCTGGAACTGGAAACAGGAGCTCATGCATGGACCAAGCCTTCCTGAGGCCACTTCTCCTGAGGCCACCAAGTGGATCCAGGGCTAAACCTGCATGCAGACCATAGGGTTACCCGTTCCTGCACGTCTCCTCTTGCTGGTGTCCCAGGGACAGATTTCCCTAGTAAGCTTTTGCCTGCACGCTACATTCTTTTTTGAGAACTGCTATGTAATAACCTAAAATAGCTTGCCCCATCCATCGTGAGCGCAGCTGGGCAGAGTTCCTTCACAATATCTGTCATGCCTAAAAATATTCCTGTTGTGAAAATAGAGACAGAGATACTACATCTTTTTTTTTGAGTGCCGTGCCTGTGTTTAGTGTGTGTAAGTGCATGTGGTGTAAGTCTGAGGGTGAGCTTCCCCATCCACAAATCATGAAAGCTGTACTGAAGAATTATCTTAAACAGTGAGCTTCATGAGCTTGATATTTGTTTTGGAGTATTTGTCTATAGCTCTACTGCTGCGCCATAAATACATCTGAGCCAAAGCAGACAATGTGTAAAGCGGAGCAGGGAATACCTCTGACTTCGAGACTTGCTGAACTTGCAAAGCTGTGGGCAGTGCTACTACCAGTAGTAATACTTCAATAATACTTCACAGCGGTGAGAGAGAGGAAAATACAACCAGAAATGAAGCTGGCTAGGCCTCAGGAATGAGATGAGGTATAATATTTGTATATTTTCAAGGAAAGAAACTAAAGGACGAGGCAAAGTAGGCAAGTGGTGCTCTGACTGGTATGTAGAAGATGATAGTGGGAAGGACCATCATGACAAAGCAGAGAGGTGGGTGGTGTTTTAGATCATATGTGGTTTTCCTCCTCTGAAAGTTTTAAGTCATAGAAAAGCCCGTAGAGGAATCAGATATGACCATACAGAAACAGGAACTGATGAAACAAATGAGGTCTTGGGGTAGAGGAAAACCCTGTTAGTTGAGTGTTTCTCACAGTTTTTTCTCCCTTCTTTGTTCTTATTTAAATTATGATGTGTTCAGCTTTGTAAAAGAGGCAAACCATGCATCTGAGCCTGCCCAGTTTATGTGTTTTAAAGTGCTGAGTGAAACAAAAACATGCAGGCACAAACACCTGCTGAGTTTAGAAGAGAAGGAAAAAGAACCATGAGAAAGGATGAAGCAAAGAGAATGCCCCAGTTGATTCCAGTTTCCTCTGAACCTAGTCCAGGCCAGCACAGTTGCTAGCTGTGCTGCAAGACATGAGTTCCAGCTGGATGCCCAGCTTTTATGTAAGGACAGACATTTCTCACAAGTGCTATCTTTACATCTGGTTACTGTTGCTTTGAAACCTTCTCTGCTTCATAGTTTCTACAACCAGTGTCTCCACGTACTCCTCCCCCGTGACTGCTGAAAATTACTTCTTAATTCCCTTCAGGGAGAGACACAGGCAGATGATGCAGCACTTTCCTGCTCAGCTCTGCTCAGGAGAACAAGTAGCCCTTCCAAAAAGACTGCTGTTTACCCCTCTGAATATCCTGATTTAGTGCAAACTCATATTCCTAATTAACATTTTAAAAGGATTTCTAACATCTGTGTCATAGCCTATAAAATTCTTTGGCACGTGAGGAAGAATTTAGGCACTTTCAGGTTAAAACGGTTTTGGCAGAATAAAGAAAACTCCAGCCAGTAACAAAAAGCCCAAATCCCTGAAACATCACGATTCGTCCTTCCCCATGCATTAGGCTGCCCACAAGTCTGTTGATAGGCAATGCTAGATACACAAGGATGAAGTAAACAAAAAGCCTGAGGATTGCAAAGTAAATATTTGGGTCTATTAGCTAACTGTTTGTGGGTTTTTTGTGCTTTTAAATTTGTTTGTATTAATGTTTGAGTCAAAAAAAAGATAACTGAAGTGATCTGTCTCCTGCCCACAGTCGTCATCTCCACCAATATTTTTGCTTATCTATCTTCTCATGTTTCATCTTGTTTCATTCAGCTCTTCAACAAGCCACAAAAATATTAGCTATCCAGCCAGATTTAAGTGGACCCCAGCTGAAGTAAATACTCCACGCAGGCATACTATCTTTCTTTTCCAACTCTTGGTTAGTCCTCTTCAGGCCTGCTACATGTAGATCAAGAGTCTTTACAATGTTTAGTGAGGAGACCATGCATTACAGAAACTATTGCCTTCACAGTGCTGTGTTTCTATAGTAACCATCTTATTAAAGCACTGCAGCCATCTGCTTTAAATATTAACTTCACAGGACCATCAGGACTAGCTTAAAACAATATCACATGTTCATTAAATATTAAAACTAGAAACAAAAGGAGAGAACTACAAAAGACAGCTTTTCCCTGTTCCTTCAATCTAATCTTAAAAAACCCCAAACAAATCAAACCAAAACACAGCACTGGTTTGCTCTTTTTAGTTAACAGATCATGCTGCTGCTTTAGAAAGAGCTGTTTAAGTGACCACACTAACTGCTGGTGGCACAAACAACAACTTTCTGGGTGTTGCAAAAACAAATTAAGAAAATTGCTTCTCAGGTAGGTGGTCAGTTTGTGTATGTGCCTCCTAACATCAGATTTTCTCCACCCTGTAGTACCCTCATCTGTACGGTGGCAAAGTCTTTAGAGGAAGGAGCACAGAGCGAAACAGCCAGCAGCAGCTGAGGAGTCCCACCACTGGAGCAAACAACTGTCTGGTTTTATAATAGTCTGCTAAAGGGCAGGTGCCTCAGAGAAAGGTATAAACACTCGGTAATACATGTGGCCAACCCCCAGCTTACAGCCCAAATCCTGTGACTTCACCCCCCTACAGAGCAGTTCCTAAGGAGCAGGAGCCTAGATGTTGTCCTAGGCTGCAGGAATGCCCTCTGCTTGCAAAACCACCTGCCTAGGCAACAGGTTGTGACAGCAAGGTCCCTAGATTAAGCACACCCAGTCATATTTGTTTCCTTTCAGCAATCTGAGGTATGTTGGCTGTTACTTCTTCAAATGCTCTCTTCCTTCAAACTGCTAGGGAGCTGAACGTAAGCTCCCGAGAGCCCTTTGCTGCCTTTAATGTATGGTATCTAGCTCACCCTTGAGTTGTTTTCACCTGTGCTCTACGTCCCGCTCCCTCGTCCTGTGCTGCCCACTTTGAGGTCCTGACCCAGTGCACGCTACCGCTGCTGGAGTCAGGATGCGTGGGAACGCTCATCGTTTGCAAACTGCATCTGAAAATCTCACTGGAACAAGAGGAGGAGACTCAGTTCTTCCCATGGCAAAACCACACGTCTCCAGCACTGTAGCTCAACAGAAATCTGTCCTAGTGTAGTGGGTCCTCTGAAGCAATCCTCCTATCTCCAGCCACTACAGCTTCACAAAACCATCAGTACTGCTCAGTTGAAGTACTGTATTGCATCTGGTTTTCCCACTTCACTGCCACATTAAGCACGTGCCTACCCTAAACTGCCCAGACTTCCTTCGGTGGGAGAGAACTCTGCATTATGTGTAGAATAGTGACAGCGTGCCCAGGTAACACACACACAGCCCTTGCTCAGGAAACTCAGTCTACTGGATCACCAGACCCTCACATAAATGCGTAATTACTTATTTTAGGATTCCCCTAGTATGCATTTCCTCCTTCTTGATGATGCCAACTTCTCTGTTTTCACACCCTAGCTTTTCTTCTGAAGTTCTTCTGGGGTTTCTCATATTGGTAACCCAAGGGCAATGTCTCAAAAGGCAGGAAGAATCATGAGCACAGACACTGAATAGGAACAGAGTTCCTGGAGTTACAGTGAATATCAGCCAAATAATAATAGCCAAACAGTTGATGTCAACCCTTTTGAAAAAAAAAAAAAAGGCAGTTTTTGCACGGGCTATTGTCCTGTTTGCATGGCTTTGTTGGACATTAAGTTACCTTTCTTCTCAGCTTTGGCAAGGCCTCAGCTGGAATGCTCCATCTATCCAAAAAGCAAAAATTTGATCAAATGAGAAGACTCAAAAGAATACAGAAGCAGTATATATCACTAACAGAGGTCTTCCAGAGCAAATTATCCAATTATTTCTCAAAACTGACAGTTATGATTTATCTGGCTTGGAAAAAAGATGAATTAATTCTCTTCCATGGTTATTTCATACAACTTTTGGGAAAAATTTGTCCATCTTTCCCACTGCTGTGCACTGGTACAGGGAAGCTCCATTTAGTATATCCTGGTGAGCATTTTCCTGAACAAGGATGCAAGCAAATTTGCATAGGGCCTAAAGGGACTCACAAAGGGAAGATGCTGACTGCTCTTCCCCACAAAATTAAACCAACCCCTGTTTTCCTCATCAAAACTTTACACTGGAGCACAACATTCTTTACATGGAGTTTTATGGTATTTGCCATGCTCAGGACACCCATTCTCTCCGCAGCTGTGGACCTACATGAAGGAAAAACAATTGGGGAGCAGGAGGAAAAGGCTGCCAGGATCGTGAAACATGAGTAGAAGAAACAGCCTGGGTTTGCTGCTTCTTTTATATCTCTGTTGAATTCATAAATCGCTGTCTGCTGTTTGCCTGTTAGATTAATAAAGGCTGTTTTCTTTCACTGATGTATAGATCTGGCTTCTAGAAATGGGGGTTTCATCATATTTTGAAGCTTTGGAAGTCGTCCCTGGACAAAGACAGGCTGGTGGGCAAAGCACCACAGTGTTTCTTGTAGAACCAAAAGACATGGCAGAAACACCAGCACCTCAACTGGTTAAATCCTGCGAACACAAAGAAGAGCCACTGCTGGCATGGCTCAAGCTACTTTTTTTTTAAAAATAAACCTTTGTCTATAACATGGAATTTTTGTGCTTTCCTAAGAATGCCTCTGGGCATTTTCCCCCATATATTCTCCAGTACTGTAAAGATCTAAAATACTGCTTGTTCCTTTCATTGTTTCTGTTCTCTTTTGCCACACACTGTAGTTCTTGTGACTCTTGAATTAACAGGACTTGTTTTGTTTTTAAATAGGGTGATGGGAAACATTTTCTGGCTGTGGTTTGTGCAGAGCAGATATTCTGCAGGCCTGTTGCACGTTCCTAACCCTGCCTTTGAGGGCAGTTGTTAATATAACTTAGTGTATTGTCGAGCAGGTGTTCTGTGTGATTTCGTCTCACAATAAGAATAAGCGGTCAGTCTGCTAAGGAACCGTGTTCTGCTGAGAAAGCAAAGAGCAAGAGATGGAGGAACAATGTGGTCCCTGTCTACCTCCCAGGCCAACAAGTTCTCCTGATGCCTTGTTCAGTGCTGCAGATTTTAGTAGTGTGATTCAGATTGCATCCAAGACTCCCAGCTCCATGAGGTGTCAATGAAAAATCCCTTGGGTAAATGCCACAGGTGTCATTTCATCTCTGCCATCTCTCCCTGTTTTTTGATAGACTGGCTTTTGGAGGGGGGGTATGGGGAAGGGATTAGCAGAAAATTATAAATTGGTGAAAAATCTATGGCTTTTCCTCACATAAATATGCTGGGGATAGCGTATTTTATTATGCCAAGGGATTCTTTTCCCCAGACTATGCACCACCCAGATTATTCATCAGCATATGTTCCAAGTATAAGAGAAATCAAAGTCACAAGTCTGTTCTCTGGTAGTTGAGTACAACTCTTTAGTAAGAACTGCACCCATGCATCTGAACACATAATTAAACTTTAGGTGTGCCTTTTGCTGAACTTGTTAAACAAGATTTCCATTACTTTTTTACCTAGAGGACAAACCCATGACAGAGTCTGTATTTATTTTGAGATATTCATCTAAACTGACACAATGGCGGTATTCACCCTGTAGCATACAATGGTAATCTTGCACTATTCTTTTCCAGCCTGCCCACAACTAAAAGCACTTTATAAAATAATCTTCATCACAAGCAGCATTTCATTTCCTATATTCTCTTCACTGGGCAACTAAAAAACTAAATTACAAACCATTGCTGTAAATGGTAACAATAAGAATATTCTCTGAGCCAAAGATGCACCAGACACATTTGTGTATCTGTATAGATCTTACACTGGTTAAGTTAAACGTACTTGTAAAGCCCACAGACATCATAAATACTAATAAATCGGTCCTTGTAAACCTCAGTGCTTTCTGATTCACAACATTTTAAAAGCACTTCGGGGCTTCTGGATAGAGTCTGTGCAATGATGTACCCAGGAAGAAAGCCTATAAACATTTAGAGTAGATTTTACAGTAAAGCTCTAGTTCTCCCTTCTCCAAGCCTTCCCACACTTGTAGTTTCACAGTAAGGTGGGTTTACTTTCCTCAGGCAGGAAAAAAGCCACAAAGAACTCTTAAAATAGGAACACAGTGGTGACCTATTTTCAGAGCTTCCATTCTTATTTCTAGGTCTATTATATACAGTGTAATGAACATTGTAATGAGCATTCAGCAGTGAAATGAAATCAATAACCAACGCAAGCGCAGTTGCTCATAATAAAAATCAGCTAGGAGACTGGACAAAACCAGCGATGGGTCACGGGCTGACCTGCAGCCGGGTTAGAGCTATCTGACCACCAAGAAGTGAGTTAGGGACCAGACCAGAGTGGACACGTGTGGGACGCTCTTGTTTTATTTTGTTTACATAGTGAAGAGGAGCTTTGACCATGCTAATGCAGAGCTGTCATGGGTATAGATGGAAACGGTGAAGACTATGGACTAGCTTTATACTTACAAAAGTTTTATTCAGTAATGGGTTTGAATGACGTTTGGAGAAGAGGCTTGGAGAAGCTTCCTAAAGGCTTTGTCATTATGATATTTACAAGCACTGAGATCTGTACCATAGCAAGTAATATAAAGTAGAACAACCATCTTTCTACCATCTTGTCTGCTTCTGAAAGGTTAGTCTTTCTATTTGGGAGGGAAAGAAAAGAGCCCTTCACTATTTAGCAGGCTTTTGCAGAGCTGAGAGTAAATTCTTAGATTCTTAAAGTAAAAACTGGAAGTGGTTTGTTAACCAGCATGGGTTATTTTTGCTAGTTTAGCAGCTTTTTCAAGAAAGTTCTGTTTATCTTTGGCAACCAGTCACAGTTGCATAGCCTGTCTTCCTCCACATACATGTATTTCTGAGAAAACCTGTAGACTGCTAAAATCTGTCAAAAGCTAATCATCTGGCCACGTACTTCCATTTTACAATAAATCACTAACTTCTAGGAAGGAAACTGCTTTAGAGTAATTTGGTGCACAGTAGAAACTTCTTTGAAGAATTTCAAGGTAAGGAAGGGTTTTTTTTAAAATTAAAAGTAGGCATCTACTGCATCCAAAAGTGATATTTTAAACATAAAAAATCGAGTTAGAATGTGTACCTTTGACAGCCAATTTGTGTACAATGCCTGGTTTGCTCAAGAGGTGTTTCCGTTATACATTTTTCTTTCTTAAGGCCCAGAACTCCCAAGTCAGCCAGGCAGTGTGGCATTTGTAGCGTGTAGGTGGAGGTGTGTCATTTGAAACTACTGAGGCATCTTTTTTTCCTGAATGGGTGGCCATAACTGGACTACAAAGCATTCATTAGTGTCCCAGTACAAGTGTTGAAGGAATTAAAAAGGAACCACACGGTCACACCATGTTCTTTTCTTTTAGCCAAAGTAAGCCAGCTTTGCAGTTCCTTCCCGCTTTGAATATTCTGTGTACTTTCTGAGTCAGTTCAAGGCAGAAACACACGGTGCCGAAGAACAGAGTCACTTCTATCCCCGAGTCGCTGAATCACTTACCCGCCGGTTAATAGTAGCTATTTTTAGTTTACGGTGGAAAACTCTCTCACGGTGGCAATGATATTTCAAAACAGTTTGGGAGCAAAATCATCTGCCTCGAATATCTGATGTGCTCTGAGAGCCCGCGTTGGTGTGAGCGCCACGCCGTTCACTGCCAGCACTGGTGATCTAGGTCACCCTCCTGTGCGCGGGATGCGGCACTCACTAGCTCTTTCATAACTGCATGTAAGAGTTCTGGGGTCATGTTTGTAAACACTGCTGCCATGTGCACGTAAGCACGTGGTGAGACACCAGCATGACCTGGAGCGTGGAGCTGGGAGGTAAACCTTGGCGCCAGCATCGATGTTGCTAAGCCAACTTGTGCCAACCCTCTTGCTGACGCGTGCCCCTTGCAGCCCTGTGAAACGCCGCGGCGGGCTACTTGAAGGGCAAATGGGAACCTCTTTCCTGTATGTTGCACACGTGGATGTGTGCTAATTCTGATGGTGCCTAGTCAGGTTCCTTCTCTCAGCCATAGCAAATGGCTGCGCTGAATTTCTCTCAAGAAAAATAAAACTTATTTCTGCCCTCAGTCACTGAAATTGGAGACAGTGTAGTCCCACAACACAATGCAAAACTATGGCTGTTAGGAAAAAAGAATTGTATAAGGGCTTGGTGCCAGGGTTTCCAAAAGGACTTAAAAGACAGATAACCGAGACTTCGTGTCTGTAATAGTGTTTTGGTGGCTTCGCACGAGATGAAATGAAGACCACGTTTCAGGCGTTTGAGGAAGTAACTCCTAAATTATTTCTGTTTATCGGCAGAGGTTGCATCAAGCTAGATATGTCCAGTACAAACAAAAGTCACAAGTCTTTCGTTTCCTCTTAGCTAGAAATTAGCAGATACAGCCACCCAAAACCCATGGAAAGCTTCATCTCACCCTAGCCATGCACTTTGTAGACTTCATGAAAAAAATACCCCACAATGGGTGTGTGCGTGCAGGGGGAGAGCAGCCTGTGGCCACCATCCTTCCCTCCCTCCCCTCCCCTCCCTGCTATTCGGGCTCTGTTTCAAGTGCAGCTGGAAGTCTCATTTACTTTGACCTTTGCCAGGAGAGCTGAGAATAGGACAAAGAGTTAAAGTGTTACCAGCCCCTGCTGACTCTGCACTTGTGGGCCCAGAGAGGCGCTGGGAGAGGGTGTGCTGGCAGCAGAGGGAGGGCGGGAGAGACACTGGGAGGGAGAGTAAAACAAAAGGAGAAAAATAAACAGTGCACACCCCGAAACAAAACAGGGGAACGAGTACAGAAAAAATGCTTGTCTTTGAAGAACACGAACTTTACTGTTTGTTTCACTCCGCTGAGTTACATCTTGTTATCTGAACTCAAGGTACATTAGATATAGGAGTCCTTGAACTCTGAACTTCAGAGGAGAGCAGCAAAAAGTAAGTCAATACAGTTTCAGCTGAGCGGCTGGAAAGAAGCGTGCTTTGTCTCCCTGTGCCTCACCTATGCGAGGCCGTTTACTCCAGCACACACAGCTATTCAGACTTCTGTCTTGCTGTATGCCAATGGCCTGCTGAAACAAAGCAAAACCGAAGCGGTCGTCTCCAAGCGATAACGCAACTGCAGTTTCAAATACCGGCTACTTGTGTTTTGTTGAGACCCATCTCTTAAACCCAGACAAAAAGCAGGTCACTCAGGTTGTCAGCAGGAAATTTAAAAATCGTGCCCATTCATTATTTCCACGGGCGTCCTGAAATCCTACCCTAGAGTAGATGTTACCCAATTCGTAAGCAGCGTCTCAGGAAAGCAGGAAAGTACCTTCCTCGCTGTTGCGTGTTCGTCAAGCTAGTACTCTCCAGCGCTACCACTCTATCGAGCAATAAAGTTTCTATTTCTGACTCACCACAGACAACCTTGCTCTAAGCCCCTGGCCTGAACGTTGCTTGAATGTAAAACAAGCAAACCCAAAGAAGCTCGCAGACTCCACCAGCCGTCGCAGCCCTGCCTTTGGCCGCTATCACAACAAGCAGCCACAGACATGGGTGAAAAACAGGGGCTATGGGAAGCTGCACCAGGAGAGCTGGCCCTGCAGCACGGCACCCTCTTACACCACAGGCGCCTTGGGGACATCCCGGAGGGTGTTTGTAAACGGTGCAGCCACGTGCACACGAGCCACGTGGGGCTCAGCCAGCTGAACCTCCAAACTGTCATGGGGCGTGAGTAGCAATCAGGGGAAGTGAGTCTAAATGCTCCTGCTCCATCCTCCTCCAAAGTGGTTTGCGGTGCTATCGGATCACTAAACGTGGCAGGGAAAAATCCATCTGTCCTTCGCGGTCGACTGCCTCTGTCAGCATCCAGGGACGCCGCGTGAGCTAAATTACCCATCGGATTTTATTTCCAAATGCATTTCATCATGGATTGTATCACGAGTCTGTGAATGCACTGAAGTAACCTAGGGCAGGCTCTCACTACACACCAAACACACTACACACCAAATTAGGCAGGCTAAGCTGTGACTACCCACAGCAAAGGATCTCCGAAAGACCAGAGAGAGGCAATGTTAAAAGGTGCTGTCTCTGATTCAGGTCTAGGAGGTAACAGATGGCTGTTGCATAGAACGCTATGAATGCTGCTAAGGTTGTGTCCCCTGCGTGGGTTCGTGCATCCCATCTCAGTGTTGGCCAGTGATAAGACAAGGGGCAATGGGTCCAAGCTGGAACTTGGGAAGTTCCATATGAATATAAGGAAAAACTTCTTCACAGTGAGGGTAACGGAGCACTGGAACAGGCTGCCCAGAGAGGTTGTGGAGTCTCCTCTGGAGACACTCAAGACCAATCTGGATGCATTCCTGTCTGATTTAATCTAGGTGATCCGGCTCAGGCAGGGGAGGTAAACTAGATGATCTTTTGAGGTCCCTTTCATCTCCCAAGGTTTTGTGATTCTGTGATCTCCAGCAGAGAGATTTCTCACAACAAATTCAAGTTGGGTTTGGTTTTGGTTGCATTTTGTTGTTGGTTTTTTTTTTTTCCTTTGAGCTCTACTACCAAGAGTGACATCAGTGTGAGGGTTTGTGAACCCTGATGAACCTGTAATTGATAAAACAGATCAAAATGGGAGTTGTGTGGTAGGTTGAAGCTGGTGTACAGGAACAGTTTGCAAACTGTGGGAAATCTTGACTGGATGAATAGGAGGATCAAGGGTATTAAAGGCTAGTGGGAGTTACTGGAGTACCTACTTACTGAAATGACATTACACAACTCTGTTTCACAAATTGCAATTAACTGACACAGCGTACTTTAATTAAAAATTAGCTCATTGTGAGATTTTGCTTATTTGTTTGGAGGTGTGTGTAGACATCTGCTGCACTGGTAAAACTGAGATAACATCTTTTCCTGCACCCTTTCTCACTTGGAGTGGAGGGTTTCAGCAGTGCTGCTGTCAAAGCAGTAAGCAAAAAGTCATACTCCTTCTTCACTGAGAAGATAAACAACAGTAATTTCTGGGTAGTTTTAGATGATCATTGCTGGTTGAAAGGTCTGAAGGCTTGTGCAGAAAAAAACCCAAAACAACAAAACACCCTCCCGTCTCAAAAAAATAAACCCCAAACCCAAAAGAAACCTCCATGCTGTCAATCAACAGAAAATGCTACCGAAAACCAACTTCCGAAAAAGTGAAAAGCTACTTGTTTCTGAATCTAGCTCTTGTTTCTTACAATTGATACTTGTTATCTTGGTAACCAGAGAAAACTATCTGTAGACTTCTGAATGAGCAGGAAGGAGAGTATCATGGGTGAAGTACTGGGGCTTAGGAGATAGGGTACCACAGCTTTCCTGTGTGTCTTTTAGTGTTTGAAAAAAACCAACAAAAAAAGGGGGCACTACCATGCTCCAGCAGTTTGTACCACACTGCATGATCTGCATGTGCTTTGGCTCTTGTTTGTTGCTTATTGATTTTATACCCTTTCTTTTGGGATGTTTTGCTTGCTTGTTAATATTAGCACCCTGGGGAAAAGACTGCAACAATGTTGGTAAGGAACAAGGCACAACACACATAGAACAGGTAGCAATAGCAACTTTATTTACTGCAAATATTTAGTGTTTTGGAAGGGAGCTGCCTGCCTCTGCTTTGCATTATAAACAAGAGTTACTAACACTCCAGCCCCTTGTGTGCTGCCAGGGCCTTTTCTCTCTTTTACTGAATTACACAGCAAAACAGAACAAAAATGGCTTATGTTTGTACAGCCCCAAGCACAGTGGGATTGTATCTTGTGGCTGAGACATGAGGTGCCTCCTAACATGCTATAATTAACCTCACTCTATCCACTTTCCTTATATTTAGAAGCATCAGAGTTGCCATCCTGAATTCAAGTCATGCTCCAGCTTGTCCAACTAAGTATCTCCAACCGGCTAGTAGCAGTTGTTTAAACAAAAAGCAGCTAGACAGTAGTTACAGACTCACTCTTCCACAGACAGGACTTCTTTCCAATCCATCAGCTAGAGTTTCTATCTTACAGTAAAATGCCTGTTAACTTGCAAGTGCTCTAAAACATCTGTGGGCCTTTTTACATTAAAAAAAAAAATTAAGCTTCTATACCTGCCTCTAAGTCTTTCCATCCGTTTCCTCTCCTCCCTCAAATAAAAAATAAATTAAAAAGCAGGGTTTTGAGGTATTGGGTTTCTTTCAGTTGCTACAAAGTATGTGTCTGACTAGGTGCCTCCCTCCTGCAAGTGTCTCTGAGCAGGCAGACTGCTTCAGCTCTGCAAGCCCCAGGAAAATGAATAGGGCTTTGTGAAAATGGCAAGGGCTGCCATCAGTTTCCAGGATCACAAGTCAGCTGACAGCACAGGGGGAAAAGGAAAAAAAGGCACCTATACGTAATGTATTGTCAACTGCACAAGTGGAAAAAATACACAGAAATCTGTTTTCCTACTGGGTGTCTCATTTCTCAGGAACTACATGTTGTAACAGAAAGAAAATATAGATCAGCACAATTGTTATTTTTCCTACTGCTTTTTCAAAGCTACAAAAGTTTCTTCTCTGCATTAAGGGTTACAGGGAAACAGACAAGTACAGGTCTGTGGAACCTGTGGAAAGTGCCATACAAACAACAGAGAACCCAAAGGCTGTATCTTTCTGGTTTGTGCACTTTTCACATTTATAAATATCAAGAGTGTATTTAGTAAATATTTTCACTTGCTCCTGGACAATGGTGTGCACACTTGCAAACTGTGCATGGCATGGAGACTTGCTAGCATAGGCTTTTCTTTCCCCCCAAAATGACTACTGGTTATTTGAGTTAAATAAGCATCTAATCTGACCATTTTCAGTTGCTCAGCTTTGATTTTTATCATTGCCATTTTAGTAACAGTTCAGACCTTTTGGAGCAGACAAACTTGAATTCAAACAGACAGGCAAGGAAAGGAGTGCAGGGGGAACAAAATGTTGATAATTTGAAAAGAAAACATGTTAAGGTCTATAATACACCCACACACACACACACACACCCACACACCCACACACACACCCCCACACCCACCCCTTCTCCAAATCCCAGGGAGAGGCAAGTCCAATATTTTCCACCTTTCATATGTTCTCCTTCAGGGATAAACTGCATTCCTTTTATCAATCTATACACGCACTTTAAGCTTCAAGGAAATATCTCTCTTCTGAAGAAGAAATATATAGAAGGAAGTATCTTCTGTGAACTTTAGTATCTTTGAAGGAAGGGAAGCAACTCCTGCTTTACTGCAATGATTCAGTTTTACCACAAGCAGGACAGCAATGCTACTCGCACACAGGAGGAAATATGCAATTATTCTTTTCTCCTTTTTGCTTACATAAGAGCTGAAAGAGTTTTGTGTCCTTTGGCAAGTACAAAAATTGTATAACTTCAAAGTATGTGACTTCAAACACAAGTGAAGTAGCACTGGAAGAACAAACAAAGATTAAAAAAAAAGTATCGGGCATGAAATGAGGGTGAGTGCTGCACAAACAGTTGCTGTCTCTCATGCTAAGGGACAAATATGAAAAGTTATTAAAGGACACTGAAGTTGAGGGCAAAACTCTCCCATCAGGCCCAGGATTAATGCTTGCCCTTTGATCTATCTAATAGCACTAAAAGTGGCAAGAAAGGGAACAAATAAACGGTCAGTGCACACTCACAAATGCCTTTGTCACATATTATCTCAATATATTATCTTTATTCTTGCTTGGTACCTTCTGCTACCCAGCTGCTGTGAGAGTACTGGGAACTGTGGGTCAAAAAAAAAAAAAAACCAGTCAGAAAAGAAAACAAAAAGTGTGGAAGAGCTCAGTGAAACAGAAGCAGGTTCTGGATGTGACCCAAATAAATGTGTCTTGCAAGAGAGAAGACAGGTGAAAAAGAAACCTCTGGAGGGTAATAACAAAAAAAAAAACCCTGTGATTGTAAGCAATATTAACATAAAATGGAACCAACCAATGTGAATGTACAACTAATAGTGAAAATGTGCAAATTGGCCTTCATACTCTGTTCTATGATGGTGAACACCATGACTCATCTAGACAGATTCAGAATGTGGAAGGGGACATATGCACCAACTGCTTCCTCCTTATGAGTAAAAACCATTTCTTAGGATTCATTTTGTAAAGCAAGGGATGAGCTTTGCACACTGTCCAGAGAGCTTGCTGCAAAACTGCATGAGAGAGTCTGAAAAGCTGGTCTGGGAGATAGCATTTCTGAGTGAGAGGCAGAACCTCTGCTAAGGTCCCAGTTACAATATGTTTTTTTATCTGGGCTTCTTGAAACCATCCTGGAAAGACAACCCAAATAATTACCACCACTTCTCCCCACTCTTTATTTTATGTACATATATATATATTTATTTTTTTTAAACAACAGATTGGCAGCATTATTCATTTGGTTGAGTAAATGCAGAAATTTCACAAGGTTCTTTGTCTAATGGAGATCCAACACTTGCCTTGCAGTGGTATTTGCTTTCGTAACGGCCATGCCTCTCTGTGTCAACATGTCTCATTAAGTAATAAAGACTTTCAGCTATTTGATTTTACTTATAAAGTTAGTAGGATTCAGGATTTCTTTTTTTGGTCTTGAAAAAAGGAATTGTTCTAGTATTCTAACAGGCAGTGAGTCATGCCTAATTAAGGACAAAAAATACATAACAATTTACAGTGGGATTCGTGTAGTGCAAAAAGCATGAAAGCTTTTGGGGATTGAATTCCTTATAAATTTTTAAAAGGGAAGGGGAGGAAGGGAAATAATTTGAAACCTTTGCAACAATTCCCTTAACCCCTATCTTGTACTTAGAGTCAGTCCATTCCAGACAAACGCATCAACACAGCCCAAATTGTGCTCGAGTGGGGGAAAAACAGCGGTGTCTGACAAAGGAACCGGCGATCTAGAATGCAATACAGATGCAGAAAGCTCAGCCAAAACCCAAACTATGATCTGTTTTCTTAAACTCTGCATTTTTATTTCTTTCCCACTCTTCCGCCACTGGTGAGGACTGGGGACATTCCTAGAACTCGCTGGCTGCGTCACGGCAGCTGCCGAGGATGCTGGGACGCTGTCTGTAAACACTCTAACCACGTGCGTGCAACCACATGGAGAGTCATCGTCCTGACTAAACATCTACCCCCTTGGTAAGCTGGGATATTACAGCAACGGAGCCAAATCCTCCTCCAACGTGATGTGACTGAACGCAGCTCACGCCAGGGCAGTGGAAGACAAACCTCACATTGTTTATGTGTTATTGGAAAGGAGATCAAGCAGACAAGTTGTAAAATTTTTGTCACCAAAACATAGGCTTAAGGATAGAGTAACTCATACAGAAGTCATTATCTTCTTTATACCTCTGCAAAAAATTCAACTTAAACATGGACACTTCTCCTCTCTTGTGCATACACCTGCTGAAACCAATTTTCATATGCTGGGAACCCACGTGTCTATACTTGAGATTAGAGGCAATGTTGCAAAACACCTGAAGATACTTCATGTTGTCTAGTTACCTCAATGTAATTTAACCGGAAAGTGCTGAGGCTCTGTCAGTGGAAGAGACTTCCCAGGGATAGTTGGTTACTTAGCAATTCCTAGGGATCTGAGCTATCAACCCTCACGGGCTCACTTCACTCCTGTGAAACCGCTTTCCAAGACACGCTGTACTTGGTTAGGATTAACATGCTGAATGTCCCTTTCTTGCTGAACTTGAGCAGAGAACAAGCCTTTGTATGCTGAGTAGCAATGCTGACTTTTTTTTTTTTGTTTGTTTTTTAAAAAAAAAAAACCCCACACACTAAGAATTAGGTCAAACTGGAGCCTCAATACCGCAAGCCTCTACTTATTTGTAAGAATAATCCTACTGGGGTTTCTTGCCATATGTATGCTACAAGGCAACAACACAGCAACTTCTAATACACATCTCCACAGAAAACTTGAGTTTTGAAGGACAGCCCAAATTTTGTTCAGGTTGCTAAGATGATTCAGCTTTCTGGAAGGTGTTTGACATAGATGAACAAGCCTACTTGAAAAGACAGATGGGGATCTAAATCTTCATGTCTTTTAAAGCACCTTTCAAAGCACAGCAACCTCTATTAAATTGTCCCCAGATTTAAAATCCTTTACTACAAACTACTAGCAGAACATTCTTTCTGAATCCCTCAAAAGGCAGGGCTTTCCCACCCCACACCAAAAAAAAAAAAACAAACAAAAAAACCCCAACCCCCAACCCAGAAAACCAAGCTTTAGATATGTGGGTGAAGTTAGTTAGCTTCCTATTTCTCAAACACTGTTTTTCTCTACCTTCTTTCTGGTACTCCCTGCCGTGTAATGTGAGGCACATTCCCAGTATTTTAATCCAAACAACCTTTTGGGGTCAGTCATCAGCTGTTCTTGGGATTAGTCCAGCAGATGCTGGAGGTTCAGAATTTTATTCCTTAACCCCACCACTTCTGTCTCCACCCACTGAGCAATTCCTTGGGAAAATGGGTGATTCTTTTCAATTTGTTTGTTTAGGAGACTTGTCTACCCTAAGGGGAGACAAAGTGACTTCTTTTCAATGGGTGACTTAGAAGACGATTACTCATGGTACTTTCCATTTGTAAGTGTTATTATCTAGGAAATCTGGACAAACTATGCAGATTGAACATGCAAGCAATGACGATCTGAAAGTGTAACAACCGGAACTATGGCAACTTGCTACTAGTTACTTGTTCAGTGTTCAAAAGGATATTTTTCCCCACAGAGTACCATTCAATGAGTAAGAAGGTATTCACTGCTTTATGGAGTATGGCATCAGAATAATGCTACAAGTGTGATTGATTCATATAATCCCCTTTTTGGCTTTCAGCCATGATGCAGTCATACACTTTATCTCTGTTCAGACTACAGCTTTTTTTTTTTTTAATAATGAATCATAGTACATCCCACTCCATTTCAGAACCAGCACACTGCCTTTCAAAATGATGTCACAACACTTACTGCTGGCTGCCTGCCTTAACAGCAATCAGAAAGCTGGACTAAATACTGTATATTATTTGGCAAAATCATTTGTGGTTGTGTTCTCCAGCACAGTTTCCAAGATAACCACCAACTCTACTTGAAACTTGGCAGCTTTGTTCTGCCACTTTCAGGCTCCAGTTGTGAAGCTGGCTTGGGGATGCTGCTACCATGTTTAGAGCTACTGTGTGGCAGTCAAATGTGAGAGGTAGAAGGGTCACCACTGTGACAAGCCAAACCTGACAGCTCATATGAAATTCCACCTTGAAAAATGGATTTTTTTTTTAAAGGGCTTTATTTGGCTTCTGTGGAAACATGAGACACATCTTCCACTTGGAACGAAACAGTAAGAAATTTAAAGTTCCTGCTTAGGCACACTCTGAGAAAACTGCTCTGCTGCCTACACAAGTAACCCAGAAGCAAAGTACATGCACCCTGTAATCCCAAACAGGGTCAGTAAAATTACTCCAACCCAAATTTCATGTTTTTCAACACCCGAGCAGCAGATTTGTTCCAAAACATGATGGGGTTTTTTGTTTAGCTGTTTTTTGGTTGGGTTTTGTTTTGTTGGTTGCTTTGTAGTTCCCCACTCCCCTCCCCCCCACCCTTTAGGGCTGTCTGGTTGTTGCTAGTATTTAAAGGAACCATATGGGAAAGAGTCCCAGCAGCATCTGAAGTGCTTGGGGCAAGAGGGGAACAGTCCCTTCCAACTCCAGCAGCTAAAATCCCCGTTCCAGCAGCAACTACAGAGTCTCCTGATTCTGCACTCAGAAACCAAAACATTTACAGCTTCCTATTTCTGTTACCCAGCATGGCAGTGGTGCCAAGAGACCTTGGAAATCTGTCCGTCATAATAACTCCTCAGCAGGCACATGTTTCTTGTTCTTTAAACAATGTTGACATGACAAAGTCTAGGACCATGCACATTATATCAAAACAATACCAGTTTCCCTGGCTAAAAGCCAGGGATCAGCACAATGCCAAAGTCCTTGTTAAAAAAGCCTTTCTACGAACAGTGATATTTCGGCAAATTTGGACACCTCAGTATCTTCTGTTCAACAGTCTCATCTTTTGAAGATTTGTTAATAATTAGTTCTGAAACGAGCAATAGAAAAAAAAAAACTCACTTTGAGGAAGGTTCTCTTGATGCATTCACAAAGGTTTTTGATTGTTGCTTCCCAAAAATGAAACTATTTCTACTGAAAGATGATCGAGTTCTTCATTTCATGTAAACAGCAGTTTAATCCCACCACCTAAGTATTGCTTTCGTTCACATCTTTGATCTCCCTTTTCTGCCTCCTCAATATACTCTGGTTGCTAGATTTAAATGTTTTCAGGCTTCACTGGTAGGGTTTACACTACACTTTCTGTGATACTGATGAAGAGACAAAGTTTTACCCAATAGTGATATATTTACGTAGCTTCCAAGTTGTTGCCTTTCGGAAACATAAAATCCAAGATCTGTACATTCTTTCAAAGCATTAACAGCAGCAGATCTGTCAGACCAGAAGTTCTTGACCTGCTAGATTCACCAATATTTTCAAGACACAACTGTCTCAAATATAATAGAAAGAGTATAATATGGGAGCAGAAAAAGAAATATACAAAATCGTCTCAATGCAGATTCAGCAAAATAGTATCAATGTTTATTGGTTTATTAGAGTCTTTTGAAAAAAAAACTCAAGAGATTTAGCAACTGAGAATCGAAGTGCCACATTCTGAGAAAGAGCAAGCTAAGAAGTCATGTTTCTGTATGACAGACCACTTGTCACCTGGCCATTTTTAATTAATATACAAATAGTAATCTATAGAGGAACTGCACAGGCTTACCTTTAATTGGAGGAGAGCAAGAAATTAACCATGAGTTAACCAGGAAAAGAAAAACCCCCACGAGAATGAAAGAAGTTTTGAGGAAGTGTAATGGCATTTGAGGGGCAAACAAACCCATCAAGGAAGCGTGCTCATTCTCCGTGGGTACTGGCAAAAAGCCGCCAATACGTTCATCACACACCATTTAAGCAAATTTGTCTAACTCCCAAAAGATAAGAGAAGGAATGATTTATAATCTAAGGTCAGCCTGCCATGCTGAGGGCATCTCTTAAAAGGACACTGCATGCACCACGGCGTTGTTTTTATCACCTTTCACTTAGTCAGGTCCAACCCCCCCACGCCCCAAACTCGCGTTTATACAGGACTCTTGACCATTAAGGTCTCCCTGTCGACGGTCTTCGCAACCATGTCCTGTTTTGCACTTTACAACCTCCAGAGAAAGTGCCTCCGGAGAAAGTGCCGTAGCGAAACACACATGCAGATACGCAAGTGAATATACACGTTACTACACCCACCCCCTGCTGCACTAAGTCAACCTGCCATTGACATGCAAATAGAATGGCCTCATTACCCGACAAACACCACCCACTGACCTGCTTTCACCAGGGACAATATCTCTGAAACCCCTTAACGTCACATTCGGGGAAAAAAAAATAAAAAATAAAATTGCGCCGAGGCACTACTCGGAGCTGCTGATGGCTGCTCAAAGCGTGCACATTTGCACGCCGCTCATCACGCAAAACAAACCTTGCGACGAGATCTTGGGTTGCAGCATTTTGATGGAAGCGCGCTAGACCACTTCTCCCTTCACCTCCCTCCACGGAAAGGAAACACTACCTACCGAGCAGGAACGGGCCTGACGAATTCCCAAGATTCGGGCCGCGACCCGAAAAGCCTCCTTTTAACTGTGTCTGCCTCCAAATGACTGCCAGGGTCTAAGGGAGCGCTTTAACGCCAGTGAACGCCCCGGCCGGTGCGAGCGTACGGTGCCTCGCGTCCGACTCGCAAACGCGATAACGTTGTCGCTCTTGCCTATCACCTGGCGGGGAGCGAGCCCGGCCTCCCCGAGAGCGGCATTTTAGAGGAACACGCACGAGAAAGTAATTTCTCTCCCCCACCACCCTCTCCGTGACCACGTTGTGCAAGGGGCCCCAACAGCAGGATTTAGCAACGCGGACACAACGCGTGTATGGACTGCACAGAAAAAGGAAGGCCTCGCAACGAGCCCTGCCCCCGCACACACTTCTCCCTCGCCCCCCAAGACCGGGTTTCGTTT